>JAVJAQ010003750.1:18212-343665 GCA_032362365.1 Zygogramma bicolorata
CTCCAGTCATTACGTCGGAAAAATCGGGTTAGAAATGCAAATGAACCGAGAAAGCCAAATTGTAGATATTATGTGGGGGGGGGCTAGAAATGGTTTAGTTCAAATTGTCGACCAAAATAACCTTGTGGGTTTTCCGCCATCTTGAAAAAGGGTTAAATTCAGTTTTTTCATCATTACTCGGTTCCCCGTTGAGATACGAAAATTTTTATTGAATACTTTTTTGTTGCTTTTTGCACGATCTACAATTAAGGTTTCATACATTTTTCACGTATCGATCATCGTTATCGAGATATCGATGAAAACAACCATAAATTTGGGGAGAACAAATTGTTTCTCGCTATTTTCTTTTCTCTCGTGAAAGATATCGAGAAATGTTCGAAATTAAACTTGTAGAGCGTGTCCAGACCTACAAATTCGTTTTTTAATTTTTTATTTCCGACAAAAGTTACGACCTCTAGCGCGCCACAAAGTCAATAAGACTGTGTCCGGTTTTTATTTAGCCGCTCGCACGGTTCTATCCACACGTCAGGGAATTATTGCAATACAAAATAAAATAATAAACCAGCCAAATTATATATCAAATACATGAAATTTATTAATCAAATAATAGTTATGCAGCAAAAATAATAATTACAGGCAGTAATTTTTTTCACACGTTTTTCGGCGTTTTGATGGTCCTGGCTGTTCAAACTTCTCCTCGGTAGACTCTTCGAGTCGTGAAACTTCGTCAATCGCAGGAAATGATGCTGTGACGGTCAAAAAATCGTCATCGTTATCATCGTGATCGTCGTTGAATAAAATATCGACTCTGGCGACATTGTCGCACGTCTGTCCACTACAGTGAAGCCAAATAACGGAGCAACTAATTCCTGCTTTCCTGCACCCACAAGCAGCTCAACATTTTCCTTTACATTTGCACGAAATGAGTTTTAAAAGTTCGGGTGGAGCGGGTGCGGCTGTGGTGCAAATTGGTTCAAGCCCGTAATTACTCTGTCGCCAACCCCATTCCTGAGGATCTTTGAAAATTCCGAGCCACGTTTGTACTTGAAGATATGTCCGGAAAACGTGTTGGCGGACTGCGTTTTCCGTTGGTGGGAGTAGTGAAAGATTATTCGTCTTATGAAAGAATGTAGGCTTTCACGGCCGGTGTTAATACATCTCTGGTTTTTCGGGCTTGAGGGCCGTGTGGTGGAATTTTGACTTCCGGAGCTTTCGGCTACATCTGCGGCATCCATCTTCAGCGGCGTGGTCTTAGTTGAACTCCTCTATGTGAGTTTACTACGACTGATTGCAAATCTGGAATTGACTCGTTTTTATTTTTCGTTCCGCCAGCGTTCTGTTGATCGTCCGATTCCCTGGTTCTATCTGGTTTCGTCTTAGCTGTTCTTAGAACTGGATACTAAATTTTTTTGCGATTGAGATACATAAGCAGAAGGATAACTTCAACAGGAAGGAAGAGGGACTAAATTTGAACAAAATTTGGTATCCAGTTCTCTAACTCTAACGGTCGCTCTATGGCGAGACGCACATTGCAGCGTCGGGCGCGCTGAGGCCGACTTTGTGGCGCGCTGGAGGTCGTAACTTTTGTCGGAAATAAAGAATAAAAAAACGAATTTGTAGGTCTGGACATGCTCTACAAGTTTCATTTCGAACATTTCTCGATATCTTCCACGAGAAAAGAGGAAATAGCGAAAAACAATTTTTTCTCCCCAATTATGGTTTTTATCATCGATATCTCGATAACGATGATCGATACGTGAAAAATGTAAGGAACCTTAATTGAAGATCGTGCAAAAAGCAACAAAAAAGTATTCAATACAAATTTTCGTATCTCAACGGGGAACCGAGTAATGATGAAAACACCATAAATTTAACCCTTTTTCAAGATGGCGGAAAACCCACAAGGTTATTTTGGTCGACAATTTGAACTTAAGCTTTTCTAGCCCCCCCCAACATAATATCTAAAATTTGGCTTTCTCGGTTCATTTGCATTTCCAAATGTATATAATGACTGGAATATTCCTAAAGCGTATTAATATGGATTATGGATCCAGTAGTTGCTAGCTCCCTCAGAGGCTCATATATAAATATATATGATGACCTATTTTCTCGGGTTTCTTTCCGTGTCCTGTGGTTTGATCCTCTGAAGGATTATTTTCGCGACCCTTCAGCGAAGTCTCATCTGCCATCTTCTAGGTGATGTCTAGAGTTTCGACCTCCGAACTCGACTAATTGATTCGGGTTCCGCTTCTCAATATATAGGGGGGTTCATTTGATGGTATCCCTGTTCTGGTCCCCTCCTACTTTCTTCGTTGGTCCACAGGGATACCATCAATGAACCCCCCTATATATTGAGAAGCAGAACTCGAATTAATTAGTCGAGTTCGGAGGTCGAAACTCTGACATCACCTAGAAGATGGCAAATGAGACTTTGCCGAAACGTCGTGAAAATAATCCTTCAGAGGATCAAAACCACAGAACACGGAATGAAACTCGAGAAAACAGTTCATCATACTTTGTCCGTGAGAATCTTCATATATCTTGTATATATATATATATATATATATATATATGATCGGCTAGGCTTCCGCGGTTAGAAATGTGCTGGCTGGAACTTCCGGTTGATCCGCGTCTGGAAAGATTTACTTGCCTACGTTTCGACTCCCATTTCGGAGCCATTTTCAAGACTTAGTGACCTTGCGTCTAGGTCTGAGTTGTCTCACTAGCTGGCTATCATCACTGGAGATCCTCGATCTCCAGTGATGAAAATGGCTCCGAAATGGGAGTCGAAACGTAGACAAGTAAATCTTTCCAGACGCGGATCAACCGGAAGTCCCAGCCAGCATATATATATATATATATATATATACAAGAAAAAAGAAGATTCTCACGGACAAAGTATGATGAACTGTTTTCTCGAGTTTCATTCCGTTTATGTGGTATATTTATATATATATATATATATATATATATATATATATATATATATATATATATATATATATATATATATATATATATAATAAATAAATAAATACGCTTCACGAAATCGTAATACCCAGTCATCGGAGTCAAACTCAAGAGGTTTTAGCCTCTGAAGAAGCTAGCCACTCGCGCCAGCGAAACATCAGGAAGAAATTCCAAAATACGACGGCTCTCAAACCCGAATAAAAGTAGTGATACTGAAAATCTCGGCTGCGCAACCCTCAACTATTTTATATCCTCATTGCTAACTGAACAGTTTCATTCGATACACCCCCTCTTCTATTTGAAAAAAAAGTTGGTTAGTATCGTCCTCACTCCTGACATCACAAAATTGTTTTTCCCATCAATTTCAACATCAATATGTTGGATATCCAGTGTGGACATACAATACAATTTATGTCGATATTAGATACTTTTAATTTCAAACAAGTCATACAAGAGCCCACACGTATCACTTCCATAGCATTACTTTAATTGACTTGATTATAACCAATTATGAAACTGTAAACTGCTCTGCTAGAGTTCTGGATAGTTGTATATCTGATCACTGTTCAATATACTGCGATTTTAAAATTGACTCTGAAGATAATAGTCATCAGAAAACAATACAGTTCAGGCCGCTGGATAGAGTTAATCTAGATCAATTCAAGAGTGATCTTGAAGCCACCCCTTTGTATCTTATCTTTGAAACCGACAATATTGACAACACTACTCAATGAGTATATAAAAACTGTTCTTGACTTGCATGCACCTTTGATATTATATCAAACACGAAAAAGGCAACCAAACCCGCCCTGGATTACCGAAACTATTAAATTAATGCAAAACCTGAGAGACAAAGCTTTCAGAAGATACAAATATTCTCGTTCAATGCATCACTGGACATATTACAAACAACTTAGGAACTTTGTCAACTCTGCGATAAAAAGAGAAAAAAAAGCATGCCTCAATTATAAACTAAAGAATTCCAACATGAAGGAGCAATGGAAAGAACTGAAAAAAAATTCTGTCACACCTACAAAAAATTCATTTATACCTGACGTTCTCAAGAATGTGAATGCTTTGAATAATCATTTCATTAATATATCGTCTGATGACAATGCATCGAAAGATCACCTTATAGGGCACTACTTTTCGAATGTAAAAAATGGTATTAATACTACCTTTGCTTTCAAGGAAACATCTGAAGTGGAGATAATGAGAATTTTAAACAATATAAAAACACAATCATATGGCACTGATGATTTAAATATAACCATTTTGAAAATGTGTTGCCCCATATTAGTACCCTGTATAACTCACATTATCAATGCATGTTTAGCAGAAAGTTATTTTCCGCTAGCGTGAAAATCTGCTAAAGTCATTCCGTTACCAAAAATAAAAAAGCCAGAAAATTTCAATGATCTCAGATCCATAAGTATTCTCCCTACACTTTCTAAAGTAATTGAAAAAATCATGGAGATTCAAATTCGTCAGCATCTCACTGATAATGACATTCTTCCATTGAAACAATCTGGATTTAGAAGTGGCCATAGTTCTGCTACTGCACTTGCTGATGTTATTGATGACATTCTGAGAGCTAAAGATGATGGCGAAATCTGCATTCTGATTTTATTAGACTATTCAAAAGCGTTTGATACGATTAATCATAAAGTTTTGTTGGCCTTGTTACACTTTCTAGGTTTTGGTGTCACAGCTCGTACGTTATCTTCATATTTAGAAAATAGAATACAAATTGTTGAAAATGATAACCTGTCTTCTACCCCGTTAGAATTGAAAGCAGGAGTGCCCCAAGGAAGCATTTTAGGTCCCTTATTATATACATTGTACACTGAAAACTTCTCTAATTCCTTACAGTGGTGCAAACATCATTTCTACGCAGATGACATCCAGTTATACTTCTCCTTCAAATATCAAAATATTAATGAATCAATTACGTGCATCAATACAGACTTGAATGCACTATTGAAAATTTCACATGAGCATTCTCTGAAACTCAACCCCAAAAAATCTGCTGCTCTACTGTTCTGCAAAGAGAATGTGAGAGATTATATTTTGAATAATATAACTTTGAAAACGGCTGACGATGAAATTCCGTTCAGGTCAGAATTCAAAAATTTGGGGTTAATTATTGATTCAAATTTGAGATTCAAACAGCATGTAACAAACGAATTAAGGAATGCTTACAGGTCCTTGAAGCTAATATTCACGCAAAAGACACTACCTTGATTCAGCTACTGAAAAAATGCTTTGCGACTCGCTTGTTCTCTCACATTTCAATCATTGTGATGTTGTTTACGGACCCTGTATCGATGATGTAGATACCAAACGCCGGACATGTTTTCGAGTTGAAAATTTTCTACGAGAATTTCATGCCAAAACTATTTGATTCAGAAATAAATTGGTGATCATATCCATCCAAAGCAAAACTCTAGACATTTATATTAGGCAAAGGAATTGAATTTATCATTTTTCGAAGATGTTCTTTCTGAAATTCTAGCAAAAACCCTGACAGATCGCGTGATATGTCAAACCTGGGGATTTCTACGTCACAACTCTAATTCACCGGCATGGAAGTCTTACTTATATTTTTTCCAGAGCACTAATTATACCGAAATTGATTGAAATTCGCAGGGGATCCGGAAAAAAATTATGCCAGAACTATCTGGAACTGAAATCAATTATGTTGTGTACATATAAATCTGAATCAGAATCATGGGAAGTTCAATTGGAATGAGTTCGTCAAATTCTGTCATGAGCTTACATATGCCGACATAAATCAATTCATTATCTATTCCAGGATTTTGAAAATTCATTCTCTAGGAAACAATATTTGATGCAGCTTGGTTTATCAATTTTCTGCTGAAATCACTCGTTTTTAGAGATATTTTGTTAGAACACCTCAATATTAAAGTTGACAAATGACTGCAAGCAACAAGTGTTAATGCAAATTGCCTTGAATATGAAATATATTCAATGAAATAATTATTCCTCCTATCTTGACCGAGACTGGACTTATCTAATTTCTCAATGAATCAATAATTTTGGCCATGATGGTCAATATCGAAAATGTTGATATCTAATTGCAAAAAACTATTTCACAGAAATCGAATCAACGTCAACCATATAATGCGATTGTTTCTTCGCTACACTTCACTGAATCCGTATGAAACACAAAAATATTCCTACATAAATAAGAAGGACACTACTCACCTACATTCGTTTCGTAAACTCCAGTTACCACCTTTGAGCCTTGACTATCCGACAAAAAGTGCAATATCCACTTTTTGTCTCGATTCGCCATATTGTTTACAGATTCCAAGGCACTGAGTGCCAATCTGAATAACATTTTCTGAAACACGAAAGCTAGAAATCTATACTAATATTATAAAGAGGTTCGTTTCTGACTTTGTTTCAGTGGGTAATCTTGAAGTAATGATCCGATCATGAACATTGTTTCACTAAGAGAAAGCTACAATATTCAAGAGTGATAATAATATAGGCTATATCTTATTGTAATCGAACAGAAAATTCAGTGAGAAATAACAGTATACAGTCCGTTTTTTTTATGTCGTACCACTATTGGCATCTCGAAAACGGTAAATGGTACGAACTTGGTTAAATTAGACAAAAGTTGTCTATTTTAGTGAACAATGAAACGATGTTTCCAAATCGAAAATATCACGGACCGTTTCTGAGATATACGGGGAAAACCGAAAGGACCCGTTTTCTTTTCTTTGTGCTGGCGCCTCTATTTTTAGGAATACGGGAATGTGTTCAGGAAACTCTCTTCTCTGTTTTGAATTTGTTCCGATGTACTGTGCTCCAATTTTCGATACGACGTTTCTTTCTTCAGGGCCACCCTCAATTTTATTTTTTCAAATACGAACCTGTACTTTTTTTCCTGAATTTGAGTAGTCCTTGTCTTACCCAGTATCTTACCTGATATTCATTTCTACGTTTCTGCCCATAAATTCCATTATCAAAGTCCGAACAATGAAAATCCTCCCCTTCGGAATACGGTCCTGATTTTATTTTTGATCTTATTCGAAATGATATTTGACTTCAGTTGCGAGAATGAACTTCAAAATTTGCCTAGGATTTGACACATAAGCAAAATGATTCTTGCCTATTTGACAAAAAAATGTATAAAATGAATGTTTCAATCATTCCAAGTTATTCCTCTCAATTTTCATGTTCTATCTCATTGGATTTGATCTCGATTTTATCTGAAGTTTTGGTATTATGTTTTGAAGAGTATTCATTCAAGGTAGATTTATTTTGAAGTTCATTCTCGCAACTGAAGTCAAAAATAATTTCAAATAAGATCAAAAATAAAATCAGGACCGTATTCCAAAGGTGAGGATTTTCATTGTTCGGACTTTGATAATGGAATATATGGGCAGAAACGTAGAAATAAATATCAGGTAATATACATATCTGAAGTGGGTAAGACAAGGACTACTCAAATTCATTGAAAAAAATACAGGTCTGTACTGAGAGTTGAGGGTGGCCCCCCGTGAAACGGAACGTCGTATTGAAAATCGAAGCACAGCACATCAAAGCAAATTTGAAATAGAGAAAAAAGTCTCCTGAACACATTTCCATATTCCTAAAAATGAAGGCGCCAGTGCAAAGAAAAGAAAACGGGCCATTTCGGTTTTCCCCGTATATCTCAGAAACGGTCCATGACATTTTCGATTCGGAAACATCGTTTCATTGTTCACTAAAATAGGCACCTTTTGTCTAATTTAACCAAGTTCGTATCATTTACCGTTTTCGAGATGCCAATAGTGGTACGACATAAAAAAACCGACTGTATATAAATCAAGTCAGAGAAAAACGGGCGAGATGTGATGTTTCAACGGTGTGCGCTGATTAAACGGTTCGGTATAGACGAACATAATGTTCACCAAACATGTTGGTCTCTATTAGTTTTACAAAGTAGTCTTTGGTACTGAATAGCTAGCTTTTTAATTTGAATCACTACAAAGGTTTATTGATGATCTATACATATAAAATGCTTCGTCTTGAATAACTAACGAATCAACGCACAGCCTTGTATGCCGTAGGCATGCCCTGAGAAAGGGTTTTTACAAATTCCACCTCTAAGTGGTTGAAAACGGGGTTAAATTTTGTATGAGACAACGTGATGCCTTGATACAATCTACATCAAATTTTGCATATTCTTTAATAAACTTTTAGTTCAGAAAATGAAGCTAAAAAAATGGTAAAACCTCGCCATTTTTTCGTCCAGCACCAATTTGTACAAAAAATTGTGATTATGCTTATTACACTCTCTAGTTCATTTTCTATATTGTACCGTTGTACGCTTTTTGTTTTTTAGGGTTGAAAACTACTCCTAATTGTCAAAAATTAAAAAATAACATTAAAAACCTAAATATCGGTAAAAATAGTTGAATAATGATTGTTTCATGCTTTAGGATACAATTTCATAATCTTTCAACCTACCCTTGTTATAAACTACCCTTGAAAACATTGGAATTTCTATAATATGTCTTCGAACTTTAGAATACAGTGGTGAAAAATCAACGAAATATACACTCACACACGCGAGCAGATTTTTCTTCTTCTGTGTCTTCCAATATGAATGTAAAAAGTGGAACATATAACGTATAACGGCCGAATATACCGGCTATGTACATTACTACGCTCCGAAGCGGGTAATTCAAATTTTTCAAAAAAAAAATCGGTTTTTTTAAGCATAGCTCTTTCATTTCAAGTAATAGGAAATTTTTTCCAAAAAAGATTTTGTAGAGCTTTTCAAGAGCTATAAGACTATGCGGATAAAATTACTTAAGATCCCTCAATTTTTAAATGGAAAGAGTTTAAAGCGCTCGACTAAGGTGATGTTCGATCGTAAATGTAGGTGTTAAACGGCTATATCTCGCCGAATATTCACTTTACAAAAAATCTACATACAGGGAAATTTTTGTCATAAAAAATGCTACAATTTAGTACTGTATCGTTTTTTTTTCGTATCTTTAGTAGTTTGAGGGATATAAAAAAAGGGTCAAAAACACGAAATTGAAAAAATCGTTTTCTCTTTAAACTCAAATTTTCCTAAAATTAGGCATTTTAAATTGGTTAAACTTCGTGGGTGTAATAATAGTACATATATAAAGAGTATCACAGAAGGGTGGCGATCAATTTCAGTTAGGGGGTACTTTGGAGGTTGTTTTCACAGATTTTTTTCGTAGAAAAAAGCGGGTACCGATCTTATTTTGATCATAAATCGGTCAATTTTCATGCTAGGAAGACATTTTTTCATTTGTTTGAAAGCTCTCATTGAATAGTTTGAAAACGATTCCATGATTTCATGAAAATATTCTATGAACTTTCTTCGAAAAATGCAAATTTTTCCCGTTATTTCGCTTCAAATCTTCCAATTTATACATTCGACGAAAAAAAAAAGCTAAACATTAATTTGCTGTATCTCAGTTCGTATGTGTCGTAGTAAAATCGTAAAGAGAGCATTGTTTTTGTATTTTCAGAAGCTACAATTTGCCTCTTCACACTTTGTTTGATAAAATGCATAGTTTTAGAGTTATTTGCAAAAAAACATTTGAAAAAGTCGATTTTTTTTGTCAAAAAACTGTTACATTCAACTTCGAAAAACTCAAAAAATATTACTTTTACGAAAAAAACGTATGGAACTTTTTTTCTTAAAATAACTTTTTTCGTCGATTCCTACAATTAAAATGTAATAAAAATGTCCACCCCCGTGATGGGGTGGCAACCACCCCCAAGGCTCTAGCTCTACAGCGTCATGATATAGAAAATAATCCTTGAGCTATTCCTTACCTTCTGTGAAAATTTCAGGTAAATCCATGGCGGACGATAAAATTACGAGCCAAAATGCTTCATTTCCTGAACTATTTATTGAAAACTTGTTTCGTATTTCATTGAAATTCTTCGCGTAACGTAGAACGTTATTTTCAGAAGAAAGTTATTTTGCGGGTGAACCAAAGTACAGCCTAAAGCGCTGTTCGTAGAGACCTAAAACTTGAAGGGTGTGTTGTTTCAATGACATAGGCATCCCATAAGAGAGGGTTTTTCGAAACTTCACCCCTATGGGGATGAAAAACGGGGTGGGGAAGGGTGTATGTATTCTCTGTATGACCTAGGCATGCTATAAGAACGGGTTTTTTAAAATGCTATCCCTAAGGGGGTGAAAAACGGGGTCAAATTTTGTATGGGACAACGTGATACCTCCGTCCAATCTTCTCCAAAATTTGCATAAACATTATCTCACAGAATAGATGAAGAAGTATTTCGAAAGGGGTAGAAAGTTATTTTTTATTTATTTATTTATAAACAGGTAATCCCCAGTTTTACATACATTTCTTCATAATACATTTGGCAGTTAACAATTACAAATAGCATATATCTAATCTATTATGGCTCATCTTGTCATAATCCTAGAGTGAAATATGACATGATTCATAAACAATTTTCAACAAATTATTCTAAGAATAAATACTATGCATAGTATATCTGAGAGCTCTCTCAGAGGTGTGAAATAAATCAATATCGATATTGGCATTTGATAAAATTCTAGATATTAGAGAGTGTTTTCCATAATTACATCTATGAAAGTCTATAGCAAACGTTTGGTTGTGTCCTGTTTTTCTGGGAGGGACATGCAGATTAACTTGACTTAGAAAAGGTGGACAATTTATTTGATTATTCAATAGTTTGTGGAGGAATATTATGTCAGTATGAGTTCTTCTTGTACTGACTTTGAGCAAGCCGGTAGAGATATGTTTCTCAGAGAGAAAACAAATGTTACTTGACATATTCATTTTGAAGGCGATATACTTGAGGAACTTGTTTTGAACTTTCTCAATGTTATAATCGCACAGCCTAAACCGGTGATTGTAGAGATCTGAAACTTGAAGGGAATATTTTCTGTATGACGTAGGCATCCGATAAGAGATGTGTTTTCGAAATCCCACCCCTGAGGGTGAAAAACTGGGTCAAAGTTGTATGCGACAAAGTAATTTCTAGGTCCAATCTATTTAATTTTGCATTCCTAAACAGAATAGATGATAGACGTGTTCATATTTTTTCAAAACTCATCTTCTAACGGAGTTAAAGAGTGTTTTATAACATTTTCGACTTATATCAAATAATCTTTCGAGTGCACCCAGAAAGCAGAGCCTTCTGATGAACCTGATGAAGTTCACTACTAAGAACTACACAATATATGGAATATGGAAAGTCTGACTGGTTTGTAGCCAGATCAGGAGTTCCACAAGGATCAAATCTGAGTCCACTGCTTTTCATCATGTTTATTAATGATCTTCCTGAATCTCTATCCTCGAAGTGATTGATGTATGCAGATGGTTGTAAAATTTACAGAAAGATTAGTGATACATTTGATCATGAGCAGCTGCTTTCAGATCTCAACGTACTTCATAACTGGACTATTGCTAATAAATTACCTCTCAACTTGAGTAAGTCATCACTTATGACTTATAGCAGGTCACTAAATTTCACTAACCATTCATATCATCTGACGGAAAATCAAACATTATCAAGATCGGTAGAGATTAATGACCTTGGAGTAATTTTTCAGAGCCAACTCAAATTTGACAAACATATTTCAGCAATAACTCGAAATGCCCAGAAACTACTTGGATTTCTCAAGCGCTCGCTGTATGAATTTGTTTGTATTAGGGCCAATTTTTCAATAAAAGGATACATGAGTTATTTGTCAGATAAATAGAGGAAATGAGAGGGTACGCGTGAGTATAAATTGGCAGTGACAAGGATGAAAACTGTTGGTTATTTTCATCTGATAGATAACTTGCATTGAAAAACCGGTCCTAAATACAATAAAACTCCTATATAATTCCATCGTCCGCTCACGTTTGAAATATGCCAGTATAATTTGGGATCCGTCCACAGTCAATCATAAAAAACGATCGAAACAATCCAAAATAAATTTTTTGCCTACCTATATTACAAGAAATATGGTGTTGGTGCAGGACACTCTTCATACGGCCCACACAGAAAAGAATTTCTATTGATAAATTGGAAAATGGACGAACTCGGCCAAAAATATTGTTTATTTTCAAACTACTCAGTGATAAAGTAACTGCTTCGTATCTTCTCTCTGAATTGAAAATATATGCACCATCCCATACGATTCGTTCCAGAACTACGTTTTTTTACATTCCCAGGTCTCCAAATTCGATAGATAGTATGTGCGCAACAGTAAATAAGCATGCGGATAAAATTTCAGTTGACTTGAACAATATCAATTATAATCAATTCAAATGGTGTTTACGAAATATCGACATTATGTAAACAATGTTCGTCATGGAAGAACCTTAATCACATTGATTTTACTCATTATAGTTTCCCAAATTTAACCAGGTGTTCTCAAATGAACCTCTCTAGTATATAATGACTTTAGAGATATAGCTGTAACGATAAATTTTTCCATTTTTTTCTCTTTTTGTATTTCTTAATGAGGTAGTTTCGTTTGTCTTTTTCTCCTATTCGGGAATATTGGATATGTATTTTTGTATATCGATTTATACATGTATCGACGTATGCTATGTATAGAGGAGAGTACCAATTTATAGTAGCATTTAGTTTATAGTTAGCTTTAGGAAAGAGAAATCCTGTAATTAGGGCCTTATGGCCCTGTTTGTTTTTCTTCTACAATAAATAAACAATAAATAAATAAAGCACATCACAAAAATAATGGACTCCCACGGGTCGGCAAGTTAATTATATTCTACAGAAGAGGGGTTTGTATGAAGCGTGGTAAAGCCGAGAACCAGTCTTTGATTTCATATATTGTAGTGCTTTTGATTATTTAATACATTGTTTTTTTGTATTTTCCTACAATTGGGTTTTTGTACCTGTTGGAAATAAATGGCTTATTATTATTATTGTATATCAGCTCTCTTCAGGAGGGCGGAAAGTGAGTGATATGTGCAATGTGAATTCCAAGGAAAAATGACCCTCTCGCTCTCCTCTTACAGGTGTGATTTTTCTATCTCGCAGTTCACTTGTTGAAAATAATGTAATATTTAAAGAACATTGCCAGAGAATATAAGAAAATATGAATTGGTATCGAATCTTTGTAGGTCGAAAGTCTCGGAAAACATTTGGTTTTAATGTTTCCTGTTGATTGGTTGTTAATTGGTTAGTGTTTCATCGCTATGGGGTATTTCACTAGGCATTGCAGCTACTGTAATATTCTTCTCAAATATATGCAGGGTACAACATATTTTTTTATTGTTTTTGCAAAATCGGACAAACCGTTACAAAATATTCACAAGGAAAATTTGTTGATACTACACTGATTATTTAGCACTTCTAACAGAATAATTTATTCAAAAGGTGTGGAAAAGTGAATAAAACAAAGATATATCATCGATGAATTTATCAATCTGGAATAAAACGGAATCGAATACAATTAATGTGTTTTTGAATAACTTCAGAACGACTTCTCATTTCGAATAACTTTCGAGGTTTTTTCAATTGAGTTGTAAATATTGGTGGCATTGTGAAAAATGACAGAAACTAGTTTTTAAATTACAGGAACTCAAGGAATTATTAAAACGAGCATTTGATTCATGATTATCATCAACTTCACGAACATTTTAATTCCAAGATTTTACATATTAGTCAGAATGAATTTAGTAAATACACATAATTTTCAATGGCACCTAGGCCAAGTGGTGAATTAGGTTAACTTAATTCTGTATCGGGTTAACCTCAGACTAATATCAAAAACTATTGAAACGAGTTGATAAAGCAATGATTTATATCTATGAAATATTAGCTGGGAGTATATCTCATTTTAAATAATATTCCAATTATGGGAGATATTTTATGCCTCAACTCTTCAATGCGTGAATTTTACTTTCTACTTCACGACATCTATAATCAGAACCACTACTGTTTTAATTGAAACTCAAGGCAAAATTATCTGATTCAATCTTGAGTCGCAGCCGACTCGAAAATTGCATGAATATTAGATTTTTCGAAGGTCTATGAATAATTGTACTGAATGAACATCCAAATGCCAGAATTTGCAAATGTGAAGACGTCCTTCTAGCTGGGAAGAAATGTTTCTTTACTCCTATCCTCCAGTAAGTAGAAACTTCTACTCCTATTTAAGTAAAAATTGCGATATTATAAATATAATTCACTTGTAAATAAATATTACTTAAAGTATTTTTGAGAAGAGAATGAGGTTTGAGGAAATTTTATCTGCATATTTCCTCTCCGAATCAAAAGAAAATAGAGAACTTTTATATAAGAAATCAAATCAAAAAAAACCTGCAAACTCTTTTTCATAGT
Organism: Zygogramma bicolorata; assembly: GCA_032362365.1. Taxonomy (NCBI): domain Eukaryota; kingdom Metazoa; phylum Arthropoda; class Insecta; order Coleoptera; family Chrysomelidae; genus Zygogramma; species Zygogramma bicolorata. The sequence continues at coordinate 32,547 of JAVJAQ010003750.1, forward strand.
TACGTGTATATAATTCATAGGCGTTTAATTTATTTTCAAAAAGAAAATCTATCTGAAACAGGTACTCTTTTACCTATAATGCACAACGGATACTGATTCACTTTTTGTTTCTCCATTTGTAAACCAAGCACACAAAACTTGGATCAAATAGATAGCATTTATAGGTAAGTATAATTGATAAAGCATATATGCAAAGATGGTGGTTTGTGGAAAAATCTCACTTTTCGGAATAATATTTCATTCAAGCAGCCCATTTGAAAACTTGTTCGCTCAGAAAGAAAATGTTATCACTTGAGGTCCTAGTAAGTGGGATTTCTCTACAAATTACGTTCTATTTTTGCTTCTTTCTGAGGAATTTTTCTCTGAATGATATGATTTGATCCAAGTTTCGTATTCTTGGTATATAAATTGACATCTTTCATAGAGGTTTTGTATTTCATATTAATTGTTCGAAGAAAAGAAATCCAAATATTGTTATTTGTAGTAGTTTTTCACCAAACGAATCAGGCCTTCATTTCATGAATTTTTTCATTTGGATGGGCTATGGCCTGTATCTACAACCGCTCAAAAGACGCTTATTTCCATCAAGATCTACAATTTTTGACTCGGAATGGATATTGTGCGCATTTTTCAGGAAAATTTAATATTGAAAAACTGCTTTTCATTAGGTTTGCTTTTTTACACCATAAATGAACCCCTACATTAAAATCGCATAGGACAAAAAATGGTATTGGGAATTCAAAATAAGCCCCCCCACCGCTGTCATTGTAGCGAACTAGATATAGAAATATTGTATCTTTGAAAAGCTATTACAGTTTATGTATTTTTTTTTGAGAACATTTCGTCAAAGTTATTTGTTTTCAGCTTTTCATTCATTACCGGTGTACGTGTCTCACTCTGTGACACGTCTCTTTCCACTCAATAGAAGAATGAACGTAGTGGAGACTGACCTAAAAGCATGTAAAAAATTGGATAACCTGTCTCAAATTTCACAAGGGCGTCTTCCTTTCACTTTGAAGAGGCATTTCATTCAACATTTTTCATGCGAATTTTCACATATTTTCAAACAAAAATACTCTTGGATGAAATTTCAAAAAAAATTTAATCTGTAAGCAATTGGTAAAAACTGGAACCATAAATTCAAATACATAAGTATGCATCTTTGAGTCTTACTTCAGTGATTGGCAAAGTTCACATATTTATATTTAGTCCAACATAATTAACAATGAACTAGCTGCCTTATGATTCTTCAGATTTTGAGACTAAATTGAATGAGAATATAAATACCTATGATGGCCTCTAGGACCTAGGATAAAGAAATAGTTAACCAAAACTTATTTTCCAACTCAACCAACCGAAATCATTTCGAATCACACAAAAGGCAACAAATATATAACAACAAAACAAATTTCAGAAATTCGAAAACAGAGAAATGAATACTTAAATAACATAATATAAAACTTTAACGTTCATATCTATAGTTCTCATTTCTGACACCATGGCGCTGATACCTGAATTCGAATTCCAATATTCCAAATACACGTAAAGTCCCACGGCACGCGCAGTCAGCATAGAGATTGATCTTTGGCGCTAATGCCCGGCGCCTCCACCATGTCGGGAAGTAAGGTGGGGATTTTTGGTCCTTCCTTGGGGTTGAAGTAGCTCAGATGGTCTTTGTGATAACCAGGATGAAATCAGTTGGTAAAAACACAAATACAAACTTTATTGATTTACACATTCACTCAAAACGACAATCATTCATTATAAAAACTATACTTACAAAATAAAAACTATACTTACAAAATAAAAACCCAACAACACTGAATTTACTTGCCCTATCGGGCAGAATCGTATTACTGACTACATCTGACACTGTTTTCAATCAGGGACTTGTTTCCAATTCTCCGACCAAAGGTTTATTTATCAATCTTTTTGAATCAGAGCCACGACACTTCTTTTATAACACATTCGATTTACTGAGTGTGATATTTGCCAAAACATTCAGACGTGCATCCAACCATTGTCACCGAATGCTTATATGTGAGTCAATGTCGCGACCTGATTCCGAAAAGGTTTTTCATGAAGGCCTTCTATACGACAATATCTTACTTGAATCATCTGAAAAGGCCCAAACCCTACCGAAAAAGAAATTCATAATCACACCCTGAGGCACCTATATAATCATCTGTCACAGTTTCACTTCTCCCAAAAACATTATCCTTCAAACGGTTTTTTGGTCCAGACGAACTGAATTCAACTCTTCCGATAATTTGAATTGCCGAGCCTACTAATTTGCAAATCCTCCTTAGTCAAGATCACCGTTCTTGAACGTTTCTTAGCTAATCGTGCTGACACAGTTCAACTACACAAATGTTGATGGTCCATCGCGTACTGGAGAGAGAAACACATTTATTATAAGAATCAATCTAGTGTCCGCCGCTTTTGTCGATATTCACTTGTTGAGGACGCAATACAGATGATAATTAACGCCTACATGAGTGATTGTGCCGCTGTAGTTATGGATTATTAGGATAACACGTGGATTGCTGCCATCTTCAAAGACAGGAAAGGAGGTACGTAGATTTTTTGTGGCGCCTCAATTGTTCGCGAGTTCATGGTTGTTTCAAGAGGTTCATCATGCTAATTGGCTTGCATAATGAGGAAGCGGTAAAGGTTAGTGACCTTTTGTGTTTGCCGAAAGAAATAATGCGGGGTTACTTTCTATTCTTTCACCAAACCGTGTTTTCACTGCTTACTGTCATTTCCCGAAACCTCTTGATCCAATGGAGTTGAAAGCATTGGTAAATAATCCTTCATCTCACAATATCTAGTTTCGAAAAATATGTTGTCGCAACGCTCTCACTTTGCTCGGTTTGTGTCGTTCAATCTACAGAAAACGGCATATTTTACCTTCTCTGACATTTTTCCAGAAACTATTTACATTTATCTTGAAAAAAACTTCATTTGAAATTAATTCAGCGACGGTACCTGATTTGAACTGAAACGTCGCGAAATTTTGAATCAAGTTTTTTCATGATAAATGAAAATATTTGCTGGAGAAATATCAAAGAAGGTAGAATAAGATGTGAAACCAGGCGCGTATACAGCTCAAGTTTAAAGGGGGTGTAATCACTGAGAAAATAATGTGTTTTCACCATTTTATCAAAACACAAATGCATATATTGGGCTTTTCACAAACTTGTCTTTCACAATGACTTGAATTATTAGAAAACTGTGGAATAAAAACGTCAGATTTGTTTAATCTTCATCTTTATCATAAATAAAATTGGAAAGTAGGGAAAACAATAATTTTCGATGAAAATAAACTTGAACACAAGATATTGCAACAGAAAAATTGAATAATAAATCTAAATTTAGGTTTATCATTTGTCCCGAAATACCAGAGACTATATAATCTTCTGGGATATTCTATAATTTTGAATTTAATCACTGGATTCTGCGATCTTACAGACCTACAGGGTTACAGGAAGTAAAGGTGAAATAAAATTGTGATTGATTTTTCATTCATTTATTATATTTTTTTGATATCTCCCTAATTTTTTTTATATTGTAATATGTTATGAGATTGACTGATCATGGGGGGGGGGTAATTACCCCCTTGTAAACGCGCCTGTGTGAAACTAATATTATGATGAAAAATGACGATCTTTAATGATACAAAACGAAACTTTTGAAGGGCTGTTGTATCCTCAATTATCAAACTTGAAAGTGTTCGAATAAATTCTACTTTTAGTCGGGATGAACTTTTATTCTTTCTTGTTTGACAGAAAATATCAATCAACTATCTTTCATTTTTTTATCAACATACAGGATCATATTTAAAAAACAACAAAATCACAACAGAGTAAAATATAAATATCACATTCTCCCCCCTGCTGGAGGGATTACTTTTCCTCCAGCTCCAATCTACATATTTTTGTAACAGGACGCCTGAATTCGGATGTAGAAGTTTTCACATCAACTACCCGAATTCTGCCATCAATTCCTGGATGAATTCCAGTTATTCTCCCCAATTTCCATTTATAACGAGGAGCTTGGTCGTCAATTAGGATCACCATGTCGTTGAGTTTTATGGGCCTGCTATCACTGGTCCATTTACACCGTTTCGACAAGGTGGGTAGATATTCTCTCGTCCAACGGTTCCAAAACGAGTTTGCCAACATACGAGATATCTTCCATTCGCGTCTCAAAGTATCCGCGTTAGGATTGATTGGTACCAAATCACCTTCTCCGTTAGAAGAACCAATTAAAAAATGATTCGGGGTGAGGGCTTCCTCGTCAGCTGAATCCGTCGAAACCTTGGTCAATGGACGGGAGTTGACAATCCTTTCGGCTTCTGCGAAAAATGTTTGTAGAGTTTCTTCTTTCAGAGAGGGGTCATGAAGTACTTTACCAATGACCCTTTTCACTGAGCCAATCAACCTCTCCCATGCTCCCCCCATGTGGGGAGCAGCTGGTGGAATGAACTGGAACTTGATTCCTCTCGAGGTCATAGAATCAATAATCCCAGTTTGATCTAGATCATCAATAGCTTGACGAATTTCATTTGCAGCACCTCTCAGATTCGTACCATTATCGCAGTATATAGCATGAGGTTGTCCTCTTCTTGCAGACATCCTGAGTATTGCTTGAATGGTTGAGTCGCTACTGAGATTGTGTGCAATTTCTAGGTGGATTGCTCTAACGGCCAAGCACGTGAATAACACACCCCATCTTTTTTCGCGTCGCCTCCCAATCTTTACCATAATCGGACCGAAATAATCCATGCCAATGTTGACGAACGCTTCAACTCCTCTCTTCAGTCTCGCCTCTGGTAGTTGACCCATTATAGGTGGAGATGGTTTGCTTTTCTCTATCCTACATTTCAAACACCTCGAAATCACAGATTTGACTGCAGATCTACAGTTTACCACCCAATATTTCTGTCTGATTTCATTTATGACTGTTTCTATTCCTCGGTGATGAAAATTCTCATGGTAATACTGTATCAATAATTTGGTGAAATCATGTTTCGGACTCAGGATGACTGGTTGTCGAGTATTTTCCGCTATACTTTCTGCAAAATTTGTTCTTCCACTTAGTACCATAACTCCATCTTTCAATTCAGGAGATAAACACGCTATCTTGCTCCGACCACTCAGATATTTACCAGTTGCAAGTTTCTGAATTTCTTCTGGAAAACACTTCTGTTGAACATGTATCAACCATGCTTTTTCGGCTTTCCGGATTTCTTCTATTGTCAAACATGGAGGAAATGTTTCTTTGTTTCTTACAAGACTGATGAATCTGAACAACCATCCGGTAGTTCTGATCAGTTTCAACCACTTAGAAAATCTTCGTATGTCTGGTAAGCATTCTTCATATTCCTGGATTGTGACAAAACAAGGTTTAATTCTTTGATTCCTCAGTTCAACATCATTTTCGTGTGAATAGGCAAGGTTTTCAGTTTCGGTGGGCCATAATTCTTCTATTTCTTTAAGGAAGGAAGGTCCAGCAAACCATTCCTCTGAGATAACTTTCTCGAATTTCTTCCTACGTGTAGCTTCATCCGCGATATTTAGTTCAGTTGGGATCCATCGCCATTCTGCAACACGTGTCAATTCTTGAATTTCACCGATTCGATGAGAAACGAACGGTTTGTAGTTTTTTCCATCGCCTCGTATCCAATTCAACACACATGTTGAATCAGACCAAAAAAAGGTTTTGTTGATGGGGATCTCCAGCCTATTTCGTACAGCGTAAGAGAGTCGACTAGCCATCACAGCTGCTTGAAGTTCGAGTCTGGGAATGGAAAGTGGTTTCAGAGGGGACACTCTGGTTTTTGATGCGATTAGGCAAACATCAATTTTTGCTTGTCCGATAACACGAAGATAGCTTGCTGCTGAGAAAGCCTTTTCACTACTATCACAAAATGTGTGAATTTCGATCCGCAACGCTGATGGAATCAATGGACTGTAGCATCTTGGAATTTTGATCTGTACGATTTTCTCCATGTCATTCAACCAATCTCTCCAGGCCGACAGCAGATCTTCAGGTAACAAATCGTCCCAATCGATTCCCGCTCGCCAAACATCTTGCATCAATATTTTGCCTCTTACTGTGAAAGTGGAGATCAAACCCAGTGGGTCATATACGGACATCAGAGCTCTCAAAACCTTTCTTTTTGTAGGTTGTTCTGCCATGAAGTTTTCCGTGGTCAATCTGAAGGAAAATTCGTCATTGTTAGGGTCCCACCATAGGCCTAAAATTCGATGTAAGGAAGTATCGTCAATGTTTTTTGTAGCTGCTAGTACCATATGATCAGATAATTTATCTCGAATCAGTTGCGGGTTTGTCATCCAGTTGACTACTTCAAATCCCGCTATTTTTTGGACCTTGCACACTTCTAAGATGGTTTCTAACGCTTCGTCTTCTGTGTCCTTCGAATCCAAGTAGTCATCTACATAAAACTTTTTGATGATTGCTGTTTGGATTTCTAGATTTGGTGAAAAATTCTCAGCATTCGAATTCTTGACAAATTGAGCACAAACAGGTGAACAGGTTGCTCCAAAGGTCATTACTAGCATCTCATAAATATCGGGAGGCCTATCGCTTTCTAGGTTTCGCCAAAGGAATCGTTGAGCACATCTGTCGCTTTCTTGTATCCCCACTCTGTGAAACATATCTCGTATATCTCCACAGAAACCGAATCGCCTTTGTCGAAATTTCCATAAGATTGCAACCAAAGACTGTAACAAATCTGGACCAGACAGAAGGGCATCATTCAGGCTCATTCCTCTAGATTTGGCCGCAGCATCAAAAACCAATCTGATTTTGTTCGGTTTATTGGGATTTTCTACAGCAAAATGGGGAAGATACCAGAGGTGGGGGTTGTAGGTTTCTTCATCATCTGTGCTCAACTTTCTTATATATCCTTTTTCTTCGTACTCCATTAATTTTCGGCAATATTCTTTCCCAAATTTTTCATTCAGCCGACATTTTCTTTCGACACATTTCAACCTCTGAAGTGCCATGAATTTACTTTCAGGTAGCTGAATATTGTCATTTTTCCACAATAAACCTATTTCATAATATTTACCGGTATACTTTAGGGTACTTTTCATCAGCTCTAAAGCTCGAGAACTTTCACGAGACGGTTGGTCTGCTGCTATCAACGTACCAAATGTTTCAGTCAAGTACGATTTCTCTACCATCATTTGCAGTTCTTCATCTCTAGTTTGTTTTTCACAAATATGTAAAGTGTGTGCTTTAAAAGAATTTGCACTGTTAGAAGGACTTGGTCCATGTATTGCCCAACCTAATTTGCACCTACTAGCAACAGGTACATTTTCTGGACCGGTTCTTATTTGCCTTGCAAGTATCAATTGTATGTTATCTTGTCCAATAAGCAGTGAAGGTTTTTCGTGATCAATGTCATTCACTGGAACACCCTTTAGATGTGAAAACTTTTTCCAGTCGGACGTGTTGATATGTTGTTCGGGTAACGACATATGGTTGACAGTTCGGACACTTTTCATAATAAATATTTTGCTGTCATCATCAATTTTGGAAACTTTCACATCTGTACGCAAGGAATCGTCTTCAGTCATCACCTGTTCGTTCGTCCATTGCAGACAAAGTGATTCTTTCTTTCCAGTTAGCCCAAGTGAAACCGCTACCACTGCATCCAATAAAGTCACCGTTGACGCCTCATCGCAAAGGGCGAGAATTGGGATAATCCCTCGTGGACCATGCAATTTTATGCGAATCATCCTCAACAGAATAGTAGAAGAAGGTTTGTTGATAGAACACACTCTTTCCTGGCTAGTTTCTTCAGTATTTTCCCTCATCGCTGCATGATTACGATCATTCTGATTTTCTAGGTCTTTGTGTAATAACGCATGATGATAGAGCTTACAACCATTTGTACCACAAACCTTTCTTTTTCTGCATTTGAATTTCTGATGATTTTTGTGAAGACAACTAAAACAGAGTTTTTTGCTGGTTACAGTTTTCCATCTCTTTTCCAGATCATCTAAATGCATCTGTGGACAAATACTATCTTGGTGAGTCTTGTCACAATAACCGCACGTCTTCAAAGTGTGAGTATTGCATACTCTTTCATTCTTCTTGGCTGGATATAAGGATTTATGGGGAAATGTTTCATTTAACGAGGTTCGTGGAGTACTAACATTGCACGCAAAATTTGCTTTCTCGTTCAACCACAAAGAAAAATCTTCCAAATTGATATCACCCTTTTTGATTTCTACCTTCTCACCCCAGGATAATTTTATTGTATCCGGAATTTTTGTCAGAAATTCTCGAACGAGTTGAGGATTCTCGAGATATCGTTTACTTCCTAGGCTCTTCATGATTGATACCATGTTGCTCACTTCGGAAGAATAACAGATCAGCTTTTCAAAATGATTTTCTCTGATGGGAGGAAGGTTTCTTATTCTGTTCAATAGGGTATCTATTATGTATTCAGGTCTACCAAACCGTTTTTCCAGGGTTTCAATCACAAGGTCCACATTATCCGCCGTCAACATCATGCCGGCAACTGATGTCTTTGCTTCACCTTTCAGGAATCTTTGTAGTTTCAGCATAATTTCTTCATTGCTGTACTCACAAAACTTGCGAAGATTGTTGAAGGACTTGTAGAATAGAGGCCAATCTTGAGGACTGCCGTCAAATGATGGAAAATCATTTTCCAATATTTTTCGCATATGGAATTTGTCTGGACATGCTGCATTTGAAGGTGGGTTCTGCACTGTTGAAGTAGGGAGAGGAATAGATCTGAGCACGTCTGCAAAAGATTCACAAAGTCTTTGTATATCTTGCAATGTAATGTTGGTTGGTTGTTCTTCGAAAGACTGTTTTTCGGTCTTATGCATTAGATTAACGATCGGTTCAACAGTCTTTTCAACATTCTGTGTCTGGTTTTCTGTTGTATTGACTTGAAATCCCTCAGATGTGTAGTCTACCCACTGAGATACTCTATTTCTACATTCTTCAGAATATTCTTCCCTAATCTTCCTGCTGCTTATTGCCTCCGATTGAGCGTAGCTACTGCCTTCTCCTAGAGCATCTATTTCGGCCTTACACAGGTCTTCTTCAAGTTGAAGGAGATGCAAACTATCAGCTATTTCTTTCTTCTTCAATTCTCTGCGGCTTTTCTCTTCCAGTTGTTGTTCTTCTAGCTCCAGCTCTCTGGATTTTCTTTCTAGTTCTCGTCTTTGTCTTTCTATTTCCAGAGCTATTTTCTTCCTTTCCAAGTTCAAACTACTTCGACGAGATAATTCGGTCTTCCTCGAGGCTCTCGACTGAACAGACCGTGTCGAGTGTACCTGTATGAGGGAATCTGTTTCATCCGTTTTATCTTCAACGACTTTCTCAGGTAGTTTGTCTATGGTAATTTCTGGTATTTCGCGACTACCGAAACCATCTGGCCATACATAGTCCGATGACAGAGCTTGATTCACACCTGCAGTTTCTCGCTTGGACATGCGTTTCTCCATATCGTGATCACGTCGGGGTCACCAAAATGTTGTATCCTCAATTATCAAACTTGAAAGTGTTCGAATAAATTCTACTTTTAGTCGGGATGAACTTTTATTCTTTCTTGTTTGACAGAAAATATCAATCAACTATCTTTCATTTTTTTTATCAACATACAGGATCATATTTAAAAAACAACAAAATCACAACAGAGTAAAATATAAATATCACAAGGGCTATAACTTCTGAATAAAGCGAGAGAGCCGCGTTTCTAAACAACAAATCATGTAAGAAAGATCAACAATTTTTTCGAATCCAGGTACCATCCCTCAAAGGGCCATTCACCAAATCGTTTTGTGCCAGCGTCCTACGTTGATATAATTCTCACAATCCTGTGTATTTGAGAAGGGTAATATCCTGAGTGAACCAAGTGGGATTGATCAAAATGTGATAATTACCAAAATTTCGCTAAGCTATTATAGAAGTGTTTGTAAATTTTCGTAAATTGAACTTGCGTATGAGGAATGTAGGTACCTATCACGTTGTGATCATTTTAGAGGAAACATCAATATTGAGTCAGAAATTCAGTTTCAAAACCAGAATATTAGTTTGATTATATCTTGTGGCATTGAAAGAATGAAGTGAAGAGGTTAATATAATATATAATCAATTCGAATTATATACTTCGCAGCATTTACTTCTAAAAATATCAATTTCGACAGCGCTTTTGATGAGCATCGATCTCTAGACGCACCACTTTCACTGAATTTCAAAAAAACTCAAAAAAGGACAAATATTTCCAATAATCCATTTGGCATTGTATTATGACCTATTTCTCCTAAGAACATATTACTCAGTTTTCATTGTCATGTAGTAAGGAAACAGCTGGAAGTGCAAATTTTTCCCAACAACGGAAAAATGAAACCCAATAGGCTCCTTTTTGATCAAATGGACTGGCTTACTCCATTTTATCAAAGGTAATACCACGAATCCTTCAAAATTTATCTCATTGAATTTGAAGAACGAGTTGTATTTGGAGAGATTATTTATTGAACAAATCAAAGGAAGAACAATTTAATTCAATAGTAGTTCATTAACGTGAGGAAAAAAGAAGGCAATTTGATTTATTAGAAGATGTACAGTTATTGAAAACACACTTTTTAATAAATGGATCGGACAGCAGAAACACTTGATGTTTCTTCCAAGTGATTGGTTGATATTACATTGCTTGATGTTGAGCATGCGCAGTCCATTTCAAATATAAAACAACTATGTAGGCCTTCTATGATCCAAAAGAAATATTATGCTTACCTGGTGCATATGATATGGATATCTAGAAATTATGATAGTTCAAAGCAAATCCTACTAATGCATTCTGACGATACCAAGAGAGGGCACCTCACCTCTCGTTGTACAAGGTCGATAGTTGAAAATTTCTTATGAATTGAAAATCGCGTCAGAAGGCACATTAAATTATTCGTTATGTCGTATCAAGATCTTCATGCAACGATCTCAAACCACAAAAAAACAAACTGAATTTGGAAAAATCAATCGTACGCCATCTTCATCAGTGTTGATTGAAATGTGTCGTTTATGTTATTATTATGCTGACAAAGTGGATGACAAATAATAATTGGGTAACTTTTCGTTCATGATATTTTATATTTTTACCTTGTGTACAAGCCAGTTCAATAGAATCAACACGGTAAACCTTATAGTTTTGACAGTTCAAAGGTAAACAAAGTTTTATAAAGGACCACCCAGTTTCATCAGTATAAAACCGAATGATTGGCTAGAGTAACCCGCTACTATTGGTTGAAATGCCGAAAATGCTTCAAAATTACCGATAATTTTCCATGAAAGCATGTTGTCTAAAAACTGCAAAGTTTATTTTCATATTTTGTCGAAAGAGCCCGACTCCGAGGGAGGAGGGCTCTTTTAGCAAAATATGAAAACAACCGAATGCAGTTTTTTTACTGACAACATGCTTGAATTGAAAATTATCAGGTTTATTTTGATGCACGAGTGTAATTCGGTAGAATATTTCCGGAGTTAAAACAACGACGTTTAAAATTCAGTATTTATGCCTGTCAAGATGACAAATGTACATTTCAACAATAGTTACTATAGATACACGGACCGAGCGGGTATTTTTCGATACCTACCGGGTATTTACCAACCCGAAAATGTCCCGCCGGGAATTTATCGCTGTAATTGATCGAAAATGTCCCGCTTCATATGGGATTTTTAACATACGATGGAAATATTCGCTGTAAATTTGTGTGAAAGCTGTGCCAGCACATATCCTTTTTTTATTGCTGCTGATTCCACAATATTGAATTTTCTTTTCATTTCTTCACTGACATCTATATGATGAAACGTACCGAAAAAGTATTATTTGAATATCAACAAGCAGTCTTTGGTGGTATTTATTCTTGCAAACATAAACTGTTAATTGATTCATAAAAGAAAGTCTATAGCAAACCATTACGCCATTACTACTCTCCTGTTGTTGAATATATTTTACAAAAGGGGGCACTTTTTCTTAACCAATTGAATCACCAAACACTTGTAAAAATGATATAGATAACATTCATAGGTTATTTTTGCACGAAAAGTTAGAGGGGTTATCTGTAAAATGTTCGTTTGTAAAGGTAAAATCTCAAATTATTAACTGCAAGAAGAAAATAACTGATTGCGTAGACTTTATAGAAGTTCAGTTTTGACAAAAAAACTCTGTTTTCTCAATTACGTTAATAAATAACTGGAAGTAATGTTAGTGAGTGATAAAATTGGTCGATACTAGACGAAAATCTATGATAACGTATCAAAAAAACACTCTATTGTGTGAGTTTCACTAGATAGTTTTCAAAACCCTGCACGCGTGTTTCATTATACAAGAGCTTCTTGAAACTGCAACGCACCTGGAGAATAAGTAAGCTATTGTATGGTGAAACACATAGCGGTTTTGTAAACTGTCTAATGAAAATCACAAACGTGTTTTTCATTAAATAATTAATGTGAAGACGTAGATTGATATGACAAGAAACGATATCAGAAAACACTTCTCGAATCAAGAGAAAATTATATATAATAATGTTGATGGAACTACACGTGTATGTGAAACTTTTGCTTCAAAATTTGGAAGAAAAGCTGAGCTAGAATAGAATACGTTCATTGGTTACGTCATAAGACGTTATTTGTAGCATGTTTCAATGAAAACAGGTTGAAAGGAAATATATCAGAGTAGACTTTATAGAAGTTCGGTTTTGACAAAAAAACTCTGTTTTCTCAATTACGTTAATAAATAACTGAAAGTAATGTTAGTAAGTGATAAAATTGGTCGATACTAGACGAAAATCTATGATAACGTATCAAAAAAACACTCTATTGTGTGATTTTCACTAGATAGTTTTCAAAACCCTGCACGCGTGTTTCATTATACAAGAGCTTCTTGAAACTGCAACGCACCTGGAGAATAAGTAAGCTATTGTATGGTGAAACACATAGCGGTTTTGTAAACTGTCTAATGAAAATCACAAACGTGTTTTTCATAAAATAATTAATGTGAAGACGTAGATTGATATGACAAGAAACGATATCAGAAAACACTTCTCGAATGAAGAGGAAATTATATATAATAATGTTGATGAAACTACACGTGTATGTGAAACTTTTGCTTCAAAGTTTGGAAGAAAAGCTGAGCTAGAATAGAATACGTTCATTGGTTACGTCATAAGACGTTATTTGTAGCTGTTTCAATGAAAACAGGTTGAAAAGAAATATATCAGAGTTCGTAAAGATAAACAAAATATACTGATTTTCAAAAAAAAAATAAAAATAGTAAGAGTTTATTAATTCCATTGGAATTTATACCTACAGAAAGTTCGTTCAAGGGAACTTGAAAACTGAATACATTTTTGAGTGGTTTAGAAAAATTAATAACACTCGGATTTTTAACGTTTGCTTATTTTTTCCAAGGTCAAGTATAAAAAACATTATCAAATTTATAGTAAGAACGAATTCTTTTAGATTTCTAAAATATTTTCATGATCGTCTGAAGAATGCGTTCTTGTATCTTTGTGGGAATGAATGTTCTCCTCTGATTTATTATTTCCAAAAGTATTTCACTCTTGAACTCTGTTCAATTCACAATACAGCAATACTAACAGGTATATAATGGCTCGATAATACTTCGGTCGCTATGAGCAATTTTTTTTTATTTTTTTTAGTGGAACTTACGTAATTCGGTCTCCTCTACAAAAAATCCAAATGAAATTTTTGGCGGTCTCCTGTATTTTCGGAGATACATGTCCATTTTTTTGTAAAACTCCACAATATGTTAAATCAAATTTCTGTTATTTGAACACACAAAATTTGTCCACCTTCTGATCAAACATCACACACTCTCTTATTTACTCGTTTTCAACATTTTCAAGCAGGATAAAACATTATTTTTTCAAAAAATGCATTTCTTTTCAAACCATTACCAATTTGTGTCATAGTGTGTCATAGTGCGATGACAGTCGAAAGTGATGTATTTGCATTGTTGTTGCTCTCATTGTCATTGTTGAGGACTGAATGAATTGATGTTGACTTCTAGAGAAAGTTGGATTTTCAAAAAAATAATGTTTGTTTTCTGCTTTAGAATGTTGAAAACGACTGAATAAGAGAGTGTGTGGTGTTTGATCAGAAGGACGGATTTTGTGTGTTCAAAGAACAGAAATTCGATGTGAAAAGTTGTGAAATTTTAAATAAAAATGGACCTATATTTCCGAAAAAATTCAAAAAAACAGTGCTCATAGCCAATGGCTCTTTGCCCACAAGAATAGTCTTTTGTCCCCATTGAACTCAAGAGAACTGAACGATTTTATAATTTTTTAAATTAAAAGTGATATTACCTAGATCGCCTCATTCTATATGATTGAAAAACTCTTTTACTCCATTCTTCAATTTTCTTCTTCAAAAATACATCTTTTATATGTTGAACGGTTTTTTATTCTTATGACAAGTTCATGGATGACGCTTTGACTGACGCTAACAATATTTTGTTTCAACAATTATTCATTGCAAGTAGAACTAGTGAATAAAAGCGAAACTACCATGATTGAATGAGAATACATACAAAACTATCTTATTTTAACGAATGAAGTCGATTTCCGAACAAGAACTGTGTAGATCAGAGTCCTTGAACATTTAATAATCGATGAACAATGTTTTCGACTTTCTGAGCCATGGTCTGCAGGTTTTAAGGCCTGATGTTTGGTCTGCATCTACGACAGACATTTTCAGACACGTCAGGCCCAAAAACCTGCAGACCACGGCTCAGAAACCCAAAAATACCAAACAATTCACTAGTTACCGGCTGTAAAAGTTCACAATCTTTGATAATCAACACATAACGGGAGTTCATACGTCATTTTGTTACCTTGTTTCAGGTTGTATAAGCTTATGCGAGGACCACGATGCCTTTAGCTAAAAAACTGGGCAAGCTAGTGGCGCATCGAATTACGATTCTGACATGGGGCAAACAATACAACGCTGGGAAATTGGTCAGCGATCTGATCGCAGGATTCACAGTGGGCCTAACAGTCATGCCACAAGCGTTAGCGTACGCTACACTAGCCGGACTTGAACCCCAGGTATGAATAGTTTCATTTGCAATCTATACTAATATTTTTTTTTTTTAATAATAATAAGTTTATTTACAAAAAAATCTTACAAAAATATATCACAAAGATGAGGAATTTTGATTCCTAGCTGGAGTAAATTAACTAAGAAAAGTCACTAAAGGTCAAACCTGTGCGTGACACTTCCATGAACACATCAATCAGATAAAACAATTACAATAATAATAATATCAGTAAAACAACTTAAAATCGATATGTACAACAGATAATGAGGTTGAATAAAATAAAATAGAAGGGTCGTTAATACTGGAAGAGTGGTGTAAATTATAATAGTAAAATATAGGTGATGTTTTATTGAAGCCCATATGAAAAGCTCATTAATGAGACAAAATAAGTATCTCTAGGTAGGTATTCAATCAGGGCACATCATATTATTCTATTAGTTTATGAATCATTTCTCTAGAATTTTCGAAAATGAAACTTTTCAGGTGATATTTGAAATTTTTGGGTTTATTTTCATTTTTTATGTAATCTGGAAGTGTATTATACAGTTTGGGGGCTTGATAAGTGTAGCATTTTTGGCCTGTCGCTTTATTTGTCTTTTTCAGCAGGAACGTTTTATTTTCATTTCTTGTGTGGTATTCATGATCTATATTTTTGAGTTGATGTTTATTTTTATGTTGATAGATGTTTGTAATATAATAGTATAGCTGCCGTATATCCATTATCCATTATCCATTAGCTTTCCTTAAATAGATTTTCGGATGGATAAGTAAAGTCTTTTTTGTATATAACTTTGATGATTTTTTTTTGAGTAACTCCAAGATTATTCAAAGTAGTTTTACCAGCACTACCCCATGCTACTATACCATACATTAAGTGTGGTTGGACAAGTGAGGTATAAACCGTGTGGAGCATCTTATGATTGAGAATATCTCGTAGAAGTTTGAATTTGTATATGAGGAATCTTACTTTTTTAATAACATATCTCACGTGCTTGTTCCATTTCAAATTTGAGTCCAAGACGACTCCCAGATATTTGAATTCAGTAACAGCATTTACAGACACGTTATTTGGAAGGTTTATTGTTTGAAATCCCGGTGATGTTCTAGTGTCAATATAAGTGGGAAGGAATGATGTTTTTGTGAAGATTGTGAGTAATTTGTTATTGAACCATTTTTGAATTATGACAAGGTCTCTTTCTGCCAGTATTTTGACTTTCCCCCAGTTTTCTTCTTCGTAGAAGAATCAAGTATCATCAGCGTATTCTATGATTTCACCGGCTGTTGGAACTGAGAAGAGATCATTCAAATAAATGTTGAACAGGATTGGTCCCAGTACGGATCCTTGGGGCACGCCAAATGTTATTTCTCTTCTTTCACTTTTGGTATTATTTATTTGTACAAATTGATATCTCTTTGAGAGGTACGATTTGAATATCTGTAACCCAACGCCTCTGATACCCACATCTTCCAAAGTGCTCAATAGTAGCGCATGGCTGACAGTGTCAAAGGCTTTTGAAAGGTCTATGAAAACACTCAGTGCCATTTTGTTAGTATCCATTGCATTATACATTTTAGAAGTTAGGTGTAATATGGCATCCTGTGTCGATACACCACTCCGAAATCCATATTGTCTGTTTGATAAGATGTTGTGTTTGTCTAGGTAGGAGCATAACCTGACTTTCAAAATTTTCTCGAATATCTTGGAGAATGTAGTTATGAGTGAGATAGGTCTGTAGTTTATAGCCTCTAGAGGGTCACCAGATTTGAATATAGGTTTTATTAGAGATATTTTAAACAAAGAAGGAAAGTATCCTTTTTCTATACATCTATTCAATAAATATGCTAGTGGTTCTGATATATGTTTTACTATACATTTTAAAATTTCACTAGTTATTCCATCCTCGCCCGGAGCCTTTTTGTTTTTTAATTCTTCTACGACTTTGATTATTTCTGTAGGGATACAAGGTGAAAGGAAAAGGGAGCTTGAGTTGTATTTTTTGTTTGGGGGGTATAGTTCGGATCACGTACAATTTTATTAGCTAAGCCTGGGCCTACTGCAATATAATGTTCATTGAACATATCGGCTATAATTTTTTCATCACTGACAATATGACCATTTTTTTTCATTTGTTTATTAGGTGTATTAGTTTGTTTGCCGGATGTTATTTCTTGAATTGTGTGCCACATTGCTTTATTATTATTCGCGTTTTCAGTTATTTTTCGTTTATAGAAATCATTTTTAGCGTTTCTCAAAATGGAATTCAGCCTGTTTTTATATTCAACATATTTTGTTTTCAATTCATGGTTGTAGTTTGTTCTCAGAGTCTGATACATTTTGTCTCTCTCATTAATCGACTTGATTAATCCATAAGTTATCCAACTTTTGCGTTTCCTTTCTTTTTTTTTACCGTATAGCTACAAGTTTTGATCTCTGTGGTGATCAATGTCACAAGTTCTTCTAGTGCTGTATCAATATCGGCAATATTATATATTGAGTTATAGTTGGTGTTTTTCATATTTATGGACAATTTGCTGTAATCAATTTTTCTGTATGAGTTTGGCTTGTTTTTGGTGGTAATGATGTTTGTACTTGGAATAACAATTTGTAATAAAACGGAATAATGATCTGTTATTCTAGATTTTATAACAAAAGGCAGCAAGAATTCTAGATCATGTGTCGTACGGACAAAAATATGATCTATACAGGATTTTGTATTTTCAGTTTCTCGTGTATGTTCATTTATTGTAGGTACAAAATTGAATTCGCTCAGTGTATTGATGTAGTCCACAGAGTCTCCATCATCCTTATCAAGCAAGTCAATATTAAAATCACCCGCCATAATATAATGATTAGTTTTATTAAATTTCTCTGTTAATAAGTAGCTTTTCAAATTTTCTATGAATTCTGCTGGTGGGTTTGATGGAGATCTGTAGCCTGATAGAATTTTAATCAGTTTGTTATGAAACATCACTTCTGCTAGTATCAACTTGTTTCCGTTTTCTAAAGAAATGATTTTATGGGTATAATCTAAGGATGATTTGATAAAGACCATTGTACCATCATTCTGATTGAAAGTGCCATAATTGTATATCAAGTTGTAATCATCT
The DNA here is from genome assembly GCA_032362365.1 of Zygogramma bicolorata. Taxonomy (NCBI): domain Eukaryota; kingdom Metazoa; phylum Arthropoda; class Insecta; order Coleoptera; family Chrysomelidae; genus Zygogramma; species Zygogramma bicolorata. The sequence continues at coordinate 50,788 of JAVJAQ010003750.1, forward strand.
ATGTTAAAATACTTAAGTCATCTATTTGCCAAGTTTCAGTTAAAATGATACATTCTGGTTTGTCTGAAAACTGTTCAAGATAACATAATAGCTGATCAAGATTTCTGAAAGCGCTTCTGATGTTATTATGAAGTATTTTAAAATTAATATTTTCGTCATTTACTTTGAGTACTTCATTGCATTCCGAGAAATTTTCCAGCACTATTGTCTCTATTTCATCTGATTTATAGTCTCTAATATAGTCATCCATGTTGAAATTTTTATTCTATATACATCATAAGTATCGAATAAAGTTGTAACTTGCCCTTGTTAGATGTTCATTCATTTATTTGCGGATCGCAGTCTGTTCTTTCCATTTGAAGCCGATGCTTCTATTTTTTTCTTGATTGTACCCGAATTCGTAGCGATAGCTGACTCCTCGGTAGCTCTATTTTTTTGGGATATTATCAAGAGGATTCCCAACCAGCAAAATTTCATGGTGCTGCTACAGTTTTATTTTGTTGTTATTTCATAATTCCTTTCAAAATGCTAATAGATTATATTAAACGACCTGTGAACCAATATAGTTGTCGGCAAAAATAGTGTTTTATAAATTTGTTATAGAAACGTTTATAAAATAAAATCAAAAAGCGTTATAAAATTGTCACGAAATTATCACAGAAACGTTTTAACAACTAGGTAACTCATAAAACATATTTTACTATAAAAGTAAATCGTTTTGAAGCAGTTTTATAGCACTCTTCTGCTAGTTTGTTATGATCTTTATAAAACTATTTGAAGCTTATTTTATAACTGCTGCTGAAGCCACAATGAAATTATTTTATTGGAATGCTTTCAAACACAATATTGTTTTCATTACCATATTGTCACATCAATGATAATTTCCCAACTATTTTATAGTATGGTATATTAACTACAATTCTAACACAACAAAATAACTATTATACAATCAAATTGTTTCCGCGAATGTATATTTGCTGTCGCCAACAATGAAATGCAGCTTCTAAGAAGAACCAGCTGTCATTGATTTTAGAAGTCAATGAAGTATAATTTGTGAGTTTTATTTGACAAGTGTGTTCCAATAACTTACCTTACGCATGATGTCGTGTAAAATTGGTCATTGGAAAAAAATTAAGAAAAGTGGTTCGTTTAGACGACGACTGAAAATATGTTACGATAATATGATGTGCAGTGATAGGTGCATCTCTGTCGTTAATTTTCAAAAACAGGTTCACTTAGGTGAATCAAAAGAATCAACAAACAATATCATACAGTAATAGCTTTAGACTCAATTCGAAGCGTGGGTGTTCCATTAAAAAAATATTTGGAAACTTTTTGAGTCACTCTGTTTATTGAAAATACTAACAAAACACTTCAAAATCTCCCACGTAATACATAGTGTTTACATTTTTTTCTTGCTAAAAACAGGAATAGGTTGATATAATGATAATAAAATCCGTCGATTTGAGTGTAATGTATATATACCCTCAAACTACTATCTAAAAGCTCCTTCGAAATTTAGCCTTCATAACCAATGGAAGAAGCTTCCTAGCCAAAAAGATCCTGACAGACAATACTTATATCCAAACTATGTGAGAAATCCCATGCAATATCTTCATATAATCACTTTTGTAGGAATCTATAGCTTTAAAAGTAGTCCGACTCTGCCGCAATACCATCACTTCCAGAACTCAGTAGGTATTTCTTAACAGTTTTATAGGAGTTTTATAGTAGCTGAAATGCGTTGAAATGATTGCTATTGATACCAAATTATTTTATAGAATGACCCCATTTTAAAATGATAGCAATCCGGAATACCGACATTAGATGAGTTGAAGATATGAAATACCGCAACTATAGTGATATTTACAGCTGAAAATTATATGAATATTATAAGATAATATAATTTAGAACAAACTGAGTTGAGTTTGCGAGTAGAAAATTGATATTTCGACAGTGTAAATTTTTGTATAATCAATTTTTTTTCCAAAAACATCAATAAATGAGTGGCGCTCTTAAATTTTGCTAATAATACGCTATATATTTTGTCAATAAAATTTCATTTTTAGGCTGCATTATATTTTATAACGCTTACCTAAAACTACTAAAAAACTCTTACGAAATTGTCTCTTAATTATTTTATAAGTATCGCTCAAATATGTTGCAGAAGTGCAGTAAGAGAAGGCCTTTACAAAACTACTTTTTGAGAGTGTTAGAAAACTTTTATAGTATCGATCGAAATGTTTATAAAACTATTTTGTAGTGTTCGTAAAAGACTTAATAAAATATTAACAAAGAATATAATGTTATATAAAACGATGCCAATTTACTACTTATAGCTGTTTTATAAACACATTGAAAACATTTCTGAGAGGAATATAGTTTTATAATTATTTCTCCGAAACATTTCCGCAACTATTATAAAATATAAAATTGCTAGTTGGGTTGTTTCTAACTTTGTTTGGAGGGTGTAATCTTCGGAAAAACTGATCCAATCATGAAAATTATTTCACTAACAGGAAGCTACACTATTCAGGATACTTGATACTTCTTCTATAGAAGTTTTGTATTTTTTTTACATTGAATTGAAGAAGAAAAAACCAATAATCATGTTTCCTAATTTCACGAATGCTCGGTTTATAGTCGTGTTTACGTATGTGTCATCAAATTGCCAATTTATTCAGAGAGGATTACCTCAAAAATTTACTTTTTCGATAATGTTTGTTGTATGTAGTAAGAGTGTTCTATAATTTACCTTTCATCCATGAGTAAAAGGATATTTTTCTCTGGCCATAACAAGCTTGTCTCGGTTTGCAAAAATGACTAATACTTCGGAGTAGTTTCTTAGACCTGAAAAACAGCCAGAGTTCAGCTAGTCCTCAAATAGGCAACAAAAACCATTCATGGTAACTAAATGCCTGTTGGGTTGATGTTTGTTGTTTCAAAGGTTTTGGAAGAAGCATCTAGCTCATAAAATATTCAAAACAATCATCACAAAGCCAATTAATAACTGTTCATGTTTCACGCACCTTTGCTAAATTTATATCAATCATAATTATATTATTACTCAAATTGACCTATTGGTGATAGAAGTTGGAGATGGCATATCGTCAGAGGAAACAAAAATACAAATTAAACTCTTGGACATGTTCATTTGAATGAGCATTATACTTTAAAAAATTCGTATTAGCGATTTTGAAGTCTTCATTGATTACTAAGAACGAATTAGATTGCTCAAAACTGCAATATTGATGTCATAACTGCAATCCTCTAAGGTTTTTTTTTATATCAATCATAATTAAATTATTACTCAGATTGACCTATTGGTGATAGAAGTTGGAGATGGCATATCGTCAAAGGAAACAAACATACAAATTAAACTCTTGGACATGTTCATTTGAATGAGCATCAGACTTTAAAAATTCGTATTAGCGATTTCGAAGTCCTCATTGATTACTAAGAACGAATAAGATTGCTCAAAACTGCAATATCGATGTCATAACTGCAATCCTCTAAAGTTTTCGATCCGGATAAATCATTAAAAAAAGATGATGTAAAGTATAAATGGTTTGCTTTCAGTATGGACTCTACTCCTCTTTCGTTGGATGCTTCGTTTACACCATATTCGGCAGTATCAAAGACATCACTATTGGACCAACAGCTTTGATGGCTTTGATGACGTATCAGCAAGTGATCGACAAAAATGTAGATTATGCGATCCTGCTTTGTTTTCTGTCGGGAGTAGTTCAAATATTGATGGCAGTCTTACATTTAGGTGAGTTATTAGTTGTTGGATTTCGCCTATGAGATGAAATCAAATTATTATACCGGGTGACCTGAAACAAATTTCCCCCTCTGAAACTTCGTTGTTATTTTGTAGTTATCTTTCAAATTCGGTGATTCAATTTGATGTCATTTAGCCTTGTCAGTTATATTTTCAGCAAAAAAGGAAAACAGTCCCTTCTAATGTTATCTAATTTATGTAAACACGTGTTTTAGCTATCTGAATGGCCTATCGGTCCCTCGAAATGCAATAAAATTACCGACTGTTATCGATATTCTCGTTCATTTGGATACCAAGAGGTGCAGCTTTTGGAGAGGAAAAATATTTTGTATACAAATAAATTTGGTGAACAAAAGGCTTTCATCATTTTTTCCGTGTACTCTTCAAATATTACTGTTTGTATTTCCTTCGTAACGAAACATCTTCATGAAAGTATGCTATTGAAAATTTATCAATGTATGTAAGTAACAATATTTCATGGCCAAATTTTCCACACAATATTTCTTATGTGGATAAGATATTTTCAAAATTTAATTTTGTTTTCATATTTCAACATCAAGTCTATCATTTCTTAAATGCTATATGAGGAATTTCAATAATTGGTGACAAACTGCAATATATATTGAAATACAAAACATGGATTGTACAGGTTTCAATAGAGTTGATCATTACCATTCACCTTAGTTTTCATATTGATACTGTGATCATCTCAAGCTCCGATTGTTGAAGGTTTTTGCTTTTTATGATTGATTATTAGTTTTCTTGCAGAAGTATGCCCAAGAAATTCAAAGCCACTATTTTGGTTACTACATTACCTACGGGTCGTTGGGTTTCACGATATTTCCATTCGTTTCACTATTATAATAATATAATGATAGATAATTATAATTTATAATGGATAATTATAATTTTAAAAATAAAATCACGTTTATTTCCTAAAACACTCACAAGCTTGGAAACTGTTAAATGAGCAATAGTAAAAACAAATACATTGAAAATTTAAAAAAATCAGGCATGACAAATGGTAAATTTTTGAGATAAGAAGTGAATAAATAGAAAAAAAAAATATTTACTGAAAAAGAATGGGATTAAAAAAATCATATCTGTCATGCACCACAAACGGAATTAAAAATTGGCATGCACCCATCGCAACTGATATTTATTATTCAATAAGCTTTTTTTCTCAGGTTTATAACACAAGATTAAAACCGCGTAATACATTGTTTGTTGCTGTTTCATTTCAATTTCATTGTTGATACATTATTTGAACGGATTACAATTTTAGTTGAGAAGCCCTATGTTGTATGTATGAGAAAACTTTTGACTATATTCATTTCTTTATAATCTACCATCAAAGATGTATGCAACCATATATAAAACTTCCCCTTTTTCCGAAGTGTCAACGCCAATTACACAAATTATACTATGCAACAAAACAAAAAAATTACAAGCCAAAGTGAAATTTCGTTGATTCTACTTGAAATTTAAGGAATGATCTCTGTCTCGTATTCTTATAGCTATCTCTTCTTGATGTCTTCAAGCTACCTATCATTCTGATAAGGAGCTCTCTCTTCTTGAACACAGACGCTTACTTTCTTTCATTTTCCCTTGTAAAAAACGCTAAAAAGTATATGTTTCATCTCGTCAGGTATCGATAATGCATGGGAAAAGAAATCTTCCAAGCCAGCTATACGACAGGTTGAATTATTAGTAAAATATTTCATTTAATTTCGAAGCATATTCGAGAAGCATCAAAGGAGTTCTCTTGCACCCATTGGGTTTGTCACTGACCGACCAAAATAAAATGATTTAGCGTTGATGTTAATCTATTTATAGGAGTGATAGTTTTTCTATTTAAATAATTCACCACAAGGTGTTATCACAGTCATGGGCTAGTTTAATAGTTTCATTGTTTGCCAAGAACTAGAGCTGATAAATGCTTCTATTGATGGTACTCATAGGAATATGACCAATGGATATTGGAGTGAAATATAAACAATCAAATGGTAGGATTCAACATCTGCTTATGATGAATCATGGTCGAGATAGTGTTGGGAAGGAAGTAGGAATTTGCTCCTTAATAACATGATTCATTAGAACTCATACTTACAAAAATAAACACTCAACAACAATGAATTTATATGCCCGAGGACAAAATGGCTTCACCGACTACATTCTCGTTAATCAGTTGATTTCTCATTCAAATGCTTATTTAAGAATTCCCGATTCAGAGCCACGACACTAATTATTATGTAAAACATGAAAATGAATGTGTATATGTAGGCAATGTTGCGACCTGATTGAGAAGAAGGTTTTTCATTAATACCTTTCCTACGGCATATGCCCCCGGTTCTGATTGATGGCCCTCATCATTAAAAACAGATTTCATTGTAAAGAACTATGAAGAATAGAAAGTTTCACAAATACCAAAAAAACACAGCAAATGGCTTGAAATTTGAAAGCAATCCTAAAATTTCTCCCAAGATTACTATCTGAACGAAATACTGTTCATTTCACATTTCTTTCATCCTTTCTTCTGGCCACTGTGGTTCTGGATAGGAATCACTGCATTCTTCTATGAACCCATTCAACTCAGGATGACATGATTACTGAATGGACTTTCTGTACACTGTTTGAAGGGAATGAGGGACTGGACAACTGACGAAATCGGCTAGACTTGATGCAGCGGTCCCTTGCCCTTTGCTTTAGACAGTTGCAGGCTGCTTGCTCGATAGGTGGCTTGTGTAATACTGGAGGTGGAGGTTTTTCATTAAGGCCTTTTATACGATGATAGCTCATCCGTCAAACAAAACTTGTGTCATAACGAGTAAATTGAAATATTCCGTGTTATCACGACCATGTTTTCGATCGAAAATATCAATCTGTTAACATGATTGATGAAATATCCGTATTTTTTCTTTAAATTTCAGGTGTTCTCATAGATTTTATATCGATACCAGTAACCGTTGGCTTTACGTCAGCTACGTCTGTGATAATAGGTACATCCCAACTGAAGAGTCTTCTGGGTTTACACATAAAAGCGTCGACTTTTTTGGATACAATCACCGAAGTATCGCAAAAAATTCACGAAACTAGAATGGCTGATTTAGCGTTAGGAGTATCTTGCATTGTTGTGTTGATGTTGCTCAGGGTGAGTGAAAAAAACTATCTTCGATTCAGTGTCTGTGAACCTGAGATTTGTTCAAGGAAACAGCAAACTGTGAATTCTCACTTTAGAGGGATGGGGATGATAATGTGTGCGATTGCTGTACAAGATTTCTTGTAGAGCACTTCATTTTTATTTTATTCACATTTCAGAAACTGAAAGACGTCAGTTTGCACAAGAAGAATACCAAACCGACAAAGAACCAAAGCATCCTCAAATATTCCCTCTGGTTAACGTCAACCTCAAGGAACGCCATTGTCGTTGTCGCCTGCAGTTTTTTGGCTTACTTTTACGAAACCAGAGGCGTAGGTTCCCCGTTTCTTCTCACAGGTCAAGTGAAACCGGGTTTGCCGGATCTCAAACCACCTCCATTCGAGACGAAATTAAATAATCAGACTGTTTCCTTCGGTGGTATGATCTCTGATCTAGGAAGCTCGATCGTATTGGTGCCTGTGATTGCTGTTTTAGGAAATGTCGCCATCGCGAAAGCCTTTGGTAAGTTTATGCTCACGTATGTTCTAACAAACGCGTTTTGAACTAGTCTTGTGTTTGACCAATGTCTCTTGTGAGATATTTCAATGTTAGTAATTTTTCTTCTCATCTGAGATTAATACAATGCTAGTTTATTGATTTGAATGAAAATTTTTTTAGCATTCTATTTGCAGCAAGTGGTTCCACAATCGACGCTTCTCAAGAACTGTTAACTCTATCGCTGTGTAACGTGTTTGGATCATTTTTTTCGTCGATGCCCATTACTGGATCGTTTTCAAGATCAGCGGTGAATCACGCCAGTGGCGTTCAAACTCCTTTGGGAGGAGTAGTTACAGGTATTACTTATATTTGATGACATTTTAAAAAAATAGCTAGAAATGCTGTATATATTAACTACAGTCAACACTCTCTGGTGATATCTATAGATGTAGTGGTCTCGATAGTGTATAAGTTAGCACGTCCGCCTAACAAGAGGAAGACCGGGGTTCAAACCCCGTCAAGCCACCGTGCTGGGTAAGCACACGTCAAAAAGTAAGGCCTCGTTAATCCATTGCTCTGAGAGTAAACGTTTGTCAGCTGGTAAAAGGAACGAACAATGTCAGAACAACAGTTTTTTAGACCATCCACATATTTTAATCTAATTCCTGTTTCATCTTCTGCCAACTTGTTTGAATTTTTCATTTTTTGTTGTTATGAACTTTTATATAAGTTTCAAAGTTTCACTTCAACAGGGTGCTTGCTATTTTAATAACGTATTTAGTGTTCATTTTTTCAGGCATATATACAAAATATTCACATAGAGAGAGTATAGATAGGATGTATGACATACATTGAATAAGATAAAAGTCACCACCCAAAACTCGTAAATTTTAATAGCATAAATATCATTAATATTTCTTTTAGACATGAAGGAATGGACACAGATGTTTATTCCAGAATTTTACTCGACCAAAAGACACATTCACTTTCAATTATAAACAGTTGTGGTTAGACTTGAAAAATTAATCAAATCTGCACTAAATTCTCTTGGAAGTCGTATATATTGATGGCTTGAAAACATATCCCAGGGTTAACTGGATCAAGTTGTCTTTTAGGGGTAAATCATTTTAGAGAGAAAGTGGGGAGAATTGAAAAACCAGAAAATAAAAGAAACCGAAAAAAATGATAATGATCGATGGTTTTTTCTTCTCCAAGTTAACACAAATTGAGCGAGAGCATTCGAATTAGAATAGTACTGGTTCGAATATTCATTGCTTATATTATTTTCGTACGATCTGCTCAGCAAATGATTTTATCTTATATTATTATACACGAAAGCGTTCGCTTGAAAGCAAAATTTTGAAAATTAACCGAGATATTATCTGAAAAGTAAGCCAAACGCCCAGTTCATTCAGTTGAAAGGTCTAGTGCATTTAATCGCTGTAAAACTCTGTAAAAGCAGTCTAGCCTTCAACTTTTTCATCGTTCATTCGCATTCAGGGGAAATAATCTCGAATATTGATTCATCTGAGACAGGCGCGTATACAAGGGGGGGTAAAGGGGGTAATAACCCCCCATGATCAGTCAGTCACGTAACATATTACAATATATATATTAAAAAATATAGGGAGATATCAAAAAATATAATGAATGAATGAAAAATCGATCACAATTTTATTTCACCTTTAATCCAGTAATCAGATTCGAAATGATTATCAAACTTATAGAATATCTCAGAAGATTATATAGTCTCTGGTATTTCGGGAGAAATTGATAAACCTAAATTTAAATTTATTATTTAATTTTTCTGTTGCATTATCTTGTGTTCAATAAGTGTATACTTTTCATTCTAATCATATTGATATGTAGTATGATAAATACATGAACGAATATCATTATAACGGTTTATTCTCACTTACGTTGACAACTTAAATGTTAGTTATCTCTAAAGTCTGAAGTTTATTTTCATCGAAAATTATTGTTTTCTCTACTTTCCAATTTTATTTATGAAAAAAATGAAGATTAAACAAATCTGACCTTTTTATTCCACAGTTTCCTAATAATTTGAGTCATGGGAAAGGTAAGTTTGTGAAAAGGCCAATATGCATTTGTGTTTTGATAAAATGGTGGAAACGCATAATTTTCTCAGTCGTTACCCCCTCTATAAACATGAGCTGTATACGAGCCTGACCTAAGATGCCTAGAAACCATGGTGAATCCAATGATAAGATTTTGTTTAGATTTTTGTGTCGAAAAAACATTCGACGCTTTTGGAGGTTTTCCCTATTGTATCGGTAGGGGGCGTTATGTTCCCATTTTTCAAATTTGATGTCTTTAATGTGTAACGATGTTTTTAAAAATTCACCACCTTTATCCCAAACTTTCACAGGTTTCCTAGGAATCTTTGTTTCACCCAACCTAATAATTGTTCTTCGCAGGTATCATGGTTCTGCTAGCTCTGAGTTTCTTAACTCCTTACTTCGCATACATCCCGAAAGCTTCTCTAGGAGCCGTCATCGTGAGCGCTGTCATTTTCATGATAGAGTACGAAGTCGTTCGGCCTATGTGGAGGTCCAGCAAGAAAGATCTCTTATGCACGTTTGCCACTTTCATAGCCTGCCTGATCGTCGGGGTCGAGTACGGAATCTTGCTCGGCGTTGGCATCAATCTGATGTTCCTTTTGCACTCTTCCGCCAGACCTGCCGTCTATGTGGAAAAACTCAAGGTAATTTTCGATAGTCGACAGTGATTAGTGGATATCCTAGGGATTTCCAGCCTAAGCCGAATCAATATCAGAATATCCGTGGACTCGAAATATGGATATCTGCGCGATATGCAACGGTTGACATACATATTTATTTGTATACTAGTACATATATGTAATGCTGTCATTACTAACTTCATTGAAGGTTGGGGAGTGTCACAATACCATAGATTAAAGAAAACAGGAGATGGAACATGAATATACAAATCAATGTGCGCTGAGCCTGCCAAATATTCAGAGTTGAAGCCTAGGAGTGGGGAGCGGTACAGAGTAGCATTCAGGAAAAATATCAGTAATTTCGCCCAAAGTCGTATTTGGATTGAAATGAAGATGGTTTTCCCAAATTTCATATACTTTGAATAGTTCATATAACCATAACCAGGAACATACACTTTCACGATGAATAGTTCATATACCCACGACCAGGGGCGTGCAATTTCATAATGAATAGGATTTCATATAAGTCAAATAAAACCCACCTTAGGTTGAAAATTCATTTTCGAATCTACTGAAGATTCATTGGTACATTTCGATTTTTCTTGGCATTGCATAATTATATGTTATAATCCTCTAGTATGCTACAGCCAGCAAATTCAAAAATATTACGAATGAAAGTAAAGAATATACACAAAATTGTATTATATAGTTTATTTCATAATTCATGGTGATCGACACTTGAATTTTAGTTGTTTGCAATATTTGAGATGGCTTGTGGAAATCGAAACGCAATATTCGAACGATGTGGGATTACCATCGCGATTTATCCCGTTGGTCTCATTCATCGGGGTATGGAAGAAAACAAATTATTGTCAACTTCGACTGTGAAACAACTACGGCCCTGGTGTCCTGGCCACTCCCATCAAAACCATACCGCACTCATAACAGACTTGCCGGAATAGATGAACAGATTTCATATCCTTCTTATAATTTGAACTGAAGTAGTATCTGCATCGCTTCACAACACACCGTGACATTTTTTACCGAAAATGTTCACGAAACACATGACATTGACACTTAATAACAAACTTCGACAAGCGTGCACATCCTTCAAATAGGTACGTTGGTGGGGATATACCATTTGATTGGCGGACCTTAGGAGTGGGAATATCAGGGGAAATTGGTAGAGTGCGCAAATGACCATGTTCTATCTCCTGTTTTCTTTAATCTATGCACAATACGCACCTCTACTTCCCGCCCTCATTTCATCTATTCTAGACATTATCTGTCATTTATTGACTATCTGACATTCATTTATATTGGTGAATATTTCCCTCATATATAAAATGTCCCATAAGAGCAATGCAATTATCGAAAACTTACAGCGGTAATTGCATTGTATCGAAAACTTACCATAACAACACATTTGAAACCGTATCGCTGGACGTCAGTAAAAAACACAAATAAATGTCAGATAGACTTCAAAAATAGAAAAACATTTTGCGTTTTGGTGAGTACTCCATACAATCTATAGAGGAAAGTATGAATGAACAAAAAATAACATTTCCTTGAGAATTTCTTTATTCGTGAAATATTCCAATGAATTACTTTCGTGCATAAAAATGACCAGATAATTTTGCATTCAAGGGTCATATCTTATACAAATTGCATTCGGTTATTTTCATATTTTGTAAAAGAGCCCTCGTCCTTCGACTCGGGCACTTTCGCCAAAATATGAAAATAAACTTGCAATTTTTAGATATCACGCTTTCTTGCAAAATTATTGGTAATTTTTATGCACTCGTGCAATTATAACCGATTACTGTATATGTACCCCATAGTCACGGTAACAATACATCTACTTGATTATTCTGAGAAAATCGCGTTCTTTGTAATTTGTCGTTACATGTAATATTTTAGATATGTTCAGAACGATACCGAGATTCATAAATTATTTTTCGAAATACGATGATTGTAAATAAAATAGTATACAAACCTCTGTAGGAATTTTCATTCCTGTCTCGAGATCATAGCTAACCTCGACGCTTTGCGACAGGGTTAACTAACTGATCTCACGATAGGAATCTAAATATGCCCATTTCTTTAATTTACTAAACGCTAAGTAGGCAATACCAGTCAACTGAATCGTTACGATTTCTTATCCACACAAGGTAGGATATGAATTCTACGAAAGCGTAGAAGTGCCACTAGAGAAAATAAAAATCCACTTCGACTTTAAAGTCGAAAGATGATTCACTTCGACTTTAATGTCGAAATTTCGACTGTATAGTTCAGGAGATGAAGCATTTTGGCTCGCAATTTTTTCGTCCAACATGGATTTACCTGAAATTTCCACAGAAGGTAGGGAATAGCTCAAGGATCATTTTCTATATCATGATGCTGTACGCTAGAGCCTTGGGGATGGTTGCCACCTCATCACGGGGGAAGACATTTTTTATTACATTTCAATTGTAGGAATCGACGGAAAAGTAATTCTCAGAAAAAAATGTTCCATACGTTTTTTTCGTAAAAGTAATATTTTTTGAGTTATTAGAAGTTGAAAGTAACAGTTTTTGACGAGAAAATCGATTTTTTCAAATGGTTTTTTGCAAATAACTCTAAAACTATGCATTTTATCAAAAAAAGTGTGGAGAGGCAAATTGTAGCTTTTATAATTTTCCTACGACACATACGAACTGAGATACAGCAAATTAATGCTCAGCTTTTTTCGTCAAATGTATAAATTGGAAGATTTAAAGCGAAATAACGAGAAAAATTTGCATTTTTCGAATAAAGCTCATAGAAAATTTTTTGAAGTATTCAATTAGAGTTTTCAAACTAATGAAAAAATGTCTTCCCAACATGAAAATTGACCGACTTATGATCAAAATAAGATCGGTACACGCTTTTTCTACGAAAAAAATCTGAGAAAACAACCTCCAAAGTACCCCCTAACTAAAATTGATCGCCACCCTTCGGCAATTCTCTTTATATATGTACTATCAATACACCCACGAAGTTTATCCAATTTAAAATGCCTAATTTTGGAAAAATTTAAATTTAAAGAGAAAACGATTTTTTTCAATTTCGTGTTTTTAACCCTTTTCTTATAAATATCTCTCAAAATACTGAAGATACCAAAAAAATGATACAGTACTAAATTGTAGCTTTTTTAATGACAATAATTCCCCTGGGTGCAGATTTTTTGTAAAGTGAATATTCAGATATAGCCGTTCAACACCTACATTTAAGATCGAACATCACCTTAGTCAAGCGCTTTAAACTCTCCCCATTTAAAAATTGAGGGATCTTTAGTAATTTTATCCATATAGTCTCGTAGCTCTTGAAAAGCTCTACGAAATCGTTTTTGAAAAAAAATTTCCATCACCTAAAATGAAGGAGCTATGCTTAAAAACCGATCAATTTTTTTTTTGAAAAATTTGAATTACCCGCTTCGGAGCGTAGTAATCTACATAACCGGTATATTCAGCCGTTAAACATTATATGTTCCACTTTTTCCATTCATATTGGAAGACAGAGAAGAAGAAAAATCTGCTCGCGTGTGTGGGTGTATATTTCGTTGATTTCTCACCAGTGTATTCTAAAGTTCGAAGACATATTATAAAAATTTCAGTGTTTTCAAGGGTAGTTTATGACAAGGGTAGGTTGGAAGATTATGAAATTGACAATTAGGGGTAGTTTTCACCCCTAAAAAACAAAAAGCGTACAACGGCACAATACCTATAGAAAATGAACTAGAGGGTGAAATAAGCCTGAAAAAAATTGCGAAGTTTTACCAATTTTTTAGCTTCATTTTCTGAACTAGTAAAGTCGAAATTTCGAGAAATAAGTCGAAATTTCGACTTTAAAGTCGAAGTGGATTTTTATTTTCTCTAGTGGCACTTCTACGCTTGCGTAGAATTCCACCAACCAGAGAGAACAAAATACTTGGTTACCAGGGACAACCTTGTAGAAATGTCACAAATCTGATCTGTCTACCTTATTATAAAAAAAAATCAGGAAAACATTCCCAAAAAACAATGATTTCAACGAATTATATTTGAGTGTGAATTGTCACTAGTGTTTTTTTGTTTTTGTGGAATTGAAGGACTTGAATCTACTTTTCACACCAATAATCAACGAACACGATAGCCTAGTGCCTAGTTAGTTAATGCGTACGTCCTCTGAGATGATCCATTTTATAGTCGTTGGTTCGAGTCCCACCAATACCGACTTTTTTTGTACTTTTTTCAACGATTAAAATATTATAACTTTTCAGGTACTAAATAATGATTTTTGGAATGTCCGGAAAATGTCGATAAATACCAATATCAAAAAAATCAACATTTGAAATTGATTATCAATATAATACTTGAGAGTTCGAAAGAATTCAAATGGTCGAAGAAAAAAATAACTCTAACTCGATTGGATATTGGCCACATCCAGTCTTCTTGTAGAAACTACGTTCCAAGAGAGATTATCGCCTAGGCTGCTCAGGCCGAGACAAGATAATCTCGAGGTCGCGAAAACATTTTGCAGCCATAGTATACATAATATTTTTCGTGCAACTGTGAAAATTATATAATTTCAATAAACATTATGCCGTTTCAACGCGAATATAGGAAAGTAAACTGATGGCGTAAATGTCACAGTGTTTCTATGAAAATTAAATATTCAGCAATACAAACTTTAAGTTTGCCGGCAGTTATTCTGGACAATGGTAGTAAAAAAAATATTATTTTGCGGCCTTTGTCGTGGCTGTGAAATGCTTGTTTCGCGTCCGGTTGCACGAAAATGATATTTTTCGGCATTTATCCTATAAATATCCTAAACATATTATTGTTGTTTTATCTCTGCTAGAGCAAACCATATTCATTCATTCATTGAACGTTCACATTTCATGATTGCTCAAAATGGGTCCAAGGATATTCCAACTTGAATTAGGCATGATTCAGACATATATAAGATATCTGGTGCTTTTTTTTTCTAGCAAAATTAAAAATATTTATGGCGTTTTTTAGAGCTGATTCTACTATTGTTGCTTCATCGGAAACGATAAGATCTGTTAAATTTGACAAACGTTTTGGGGAACTAGAATGATTTCTATTGAGATCAAGAACATCAGTGATTGTTTTTGAAATTTTCACCAAAATGTAGAGATCAAATTCCGTTTTTTGGCTCTACCGCCTCCATTTCCATTTATATAAAAAAAGTCAGAAGAACTTTCAATAGGTACTGTTTTTAATTTTTTATAATCTGATATATGAACCAATTCTCAATCTGATGTTTCTTAGATTTTATCACGATGTTTTTTTTTACATTACGGACATCTATTTTTTCATCGATTTCTGTAGCTACTGTTATAACAAATTTACCTATATATTCCAAGAGATGTGTTTCCCGGCTTTTCCTCATCATCACTGTGTGATCATACAATTCCCGGTCAGAGAAACCTCAGAAAAGTAGGGACCAATTATTTTTGGGACTTAAACTCAGAGCTATACATGAACCCGAAAGAAATTTCAATATACCAAGTAACTAACAGAAGAAAATCAATGTCAAAATACTCCTAACTATTAAGCATAGTATTGTACCTAATACTGAATATCGATGAAGAAGACTAGAAGTATTGAATAAAATAAAGTTGATGAAATCTAATGAACGAATCATCGCATCTCAAAATGGTTCAAATCAGATCATAACAAGTTTGAAACAATATTGAAAGTTGATCTGACTTTTGTTATTCTGTCAAAAGGGAGCCGGTAGATCCAAAAAACAAAATTCGACAATTCAAAAAACAACCGCTGATATTCTCAATCTTAAAAAACATGATTTCAGTTCCACATAATAGAAAACTTTTGCCCAATTTAACCGTACCTGTAATTCTAACCGTTTTCGAGATAGCAACAGTGTGATCATCTAAAAGACGACGCATATAGAACGAAACAGCTTATCCAAATCAACTTGTCACGGAAATTAGTTCGACATCCGGTTGCGCACTAAACTTACAGTAGATTTCAAATGGCTGCTTGAGCCACACTGCGCAAGACGTCATCATTTCCGTGCCAAGATGAAATGGACAAGCTGTACGTACATACATTATGGAGTCATCTTGCATTCAATTTTTTTAATTTTCAGACTCACGGCGGTAGAGAGTACATCATGATCACTCCGGAAAACAGTTTGTATTTTCCGGCAATCGATTTCATAAAAACGAACGTAGGAAAAGCTGGAGAAACATCAAAGCACCTTCCCGTCGTTATAGACTGCAGATACATACTAGGTAAGCGTAAGAATAATTGAATTTCCATTGTTGGAATCTTTTCGAGACTCATCCATTAGGGCCAGTTATGGAAACTTCGTGAACTGTGGTCTGTGATTCGATAAGCGAACTTGTTAATCGAATTATTTGTTGCTTGACAAATGATTTCGGTTCACTTCAACCTCAGTTAACTGGAGTTTCTACTGTTGACGCTTATACAGACGCATAAAGCCTACAATAAGGTAGCTATGATTGAAAAAATGGATGATAGTTGTAAATCCAGCCTGCTGGACAAAATATTCATTCCCGATAATAACTCAATTTCAAGCGATTGTGGTGTTTCAATCCATCGATTCCCTTCTATTTTTGAAAATAGAAAGAACTTAGGTATTTTTGTGGAGAGAATGAAGTTTGTAAACATTCTATTGATTTCACTTCTTTCATAGAAGTTGTAATTTCTATTTTTTGATTCGGAGGAGAAAGACAAAAAATAATTCATCAAAGTTCATTATCTGCACAAAAATACCTGAGTTCCTAGTTTTTTATTAGTTCTTCACAAATTTTTTAATTTTCTCCTAGCACATATATATTTTTGATTTCACAAAGTCAAGGTGAATTGTATTTTATTCCTCACAATCCATATTCGAGTTTGTTTTACATTAAAATTTAGATGAGTAGAAGAATTTTGTTGCAAGAAAAACGAACTTCTTAAGGTGCGTTTATTGCAACAGCTAGATCAATCACGATTTTTGGACTATATTATTGTATGTAACTATTATTTCCATCAAAAATAACAAATGAATCATGTTTCTCTAGAATGGCATTTCGGATTTAATAAAAATAATGAAAAAGAAAGTTCAAAGTGACACAGAATAAAATTAAAATTTGACTTTTCCTGTAGTATTTTCAAAAAATCAGCTCTTTGCAGTGATTCTTTTGAAAATTCATTTTATAAAATTTCAAATTATACAAGTCCAGAATACCAACGGGACAATTGAAGTGGGGGTCCTTTCAATTATATTTTTCAAAGTAAAACCAACTACAAAGTCAGTTATTGTTTACATTATTTGAAAACATCCATATGACGCGGATTACATCATGTGTGTTACTTCTATGCAAGTATTGATAATATCGTTTTTCATTTACAGGGGCAGATTTCACTGCTGCCAAAGGGATTTCATCGTTAATAAACGAGTTCATGATGAGGAAGCAACCGTTATACTTTTTGAACGCGAGGAAAGAAGTCGTGTCAATATTTGAGGCCATTATTAGAGAAGATTTTAAATATTTTAATTCTAAGGAAGACCTGGAAAAAATTATCGAAGGTAAAAATTCAATGTTGATTTGAAGTATTACAAGCATATGTGCTTCTTCAGTTCAATAAATTATATGTAGTTATCCATGATATGAATCTTTACT
This sequence comes from Zygogramma bicolorata, assembly GCA_032362365.1. Classification (NCBI taxonomy): domain Eukaryota; kingdom Metazoa; phylum Arthropoda; class Insecta; order Coleoptera; family Chrysomelidae; genus Zygogramma; species Zygogramma bicolorata. Next base: position 68,591 of record JAVJAQ010003750.1, read on the forward strand.
ATCAAGAATTAAATAAGACGTTCTCTTTCTTTGGAAAATAAAAAAAAAAATTACCAAACGGTGATTTCAAATTTAAATTAACTAAAGGCCAAATTTAACATCTCTGATTTAATGTTATTTCCTATTTTATTTGAAAACCTAGTTTATTTCAGACATATATTTAAGAGAACTACGTGTTTTTAGTATTTCCTTTAATCTTATAAAGTCACTTCAAGCTCATGCCGAAACTCGCATGAATAAAATAAAAGTTTTTTGTTTGTTGCAGATCTTTGTAGTGCTGACTGTGAATTAGAAAATTTGCTCCACCTGGATAATGCAGATTTACATAGGCGGAATTTAGATTTGAAGGATGTTACGAATTATATAGTGTAATCTTAAGTGTAAAAGTTGATGTAGGTACATTTAAATTAGATCATATCATATACTTAGTATATGTAAATGACAAGTACAAAATAATAAAAATAATAATAATAATAATGGTTTTTATTGATAGGTAAGCGACAAAAGTAGTGTACAGAAGCTCATGCACAGATATCCTATCAAAAGGCAGGATTCAATTTCCAACTGAACCACAAGTGGCTCAGCGGGAACTTGCTCTTCCATCCAACCAATTCATTTATATACATCAGGTATTTCCTGTGAAGACTGCACCAAAGAATATATAGGCATGACATCACAACTATTAGAAAACAGAATGAAGGGCCATGAATACATGAAAAAATCAAACAACAGCCTTGAATAAACACATCATCACTGATAACCATAACCCTAATTTTACGAATACTAAACAGAAAATGATGAATGAATGAAGAAAAAAATAATAACCTACTTTTGAAAACAATTTTCATCGTGTTCATTTATTCAAACAAGCTTAATACCTACTCGATTCTGAAGTATAAATGCCGGCCTCGTTTTCGGACCCTTCAAAGTTCAGAAAAATTAGGTAGTTCGATGATCCCCTTTGGGATCATCGAACGATCGGAATACACTCGTTTTTCATCGAAATATTACCTTTACAGTTCATTTCGACTTAGTTGACACTTTCAAAGCAATCATTATCATTTTCCAAGTCGGCTTTTTTCATAAAAAAAAGGAAATATATACTGAGAAAAAAAGTTGAAATTAGGTATGAAGATGACATGGTAGTTAATTGTTCATGCCTATATTAGATTGTGGAATATGCCATTTTCCGAACTTTGAGGCATGCACAAACTTATTTCAAAACTAGCTACTCTTCTGTCACTAGAGGTGCTGTCCCGATGTACGATCGAGCATCTATAAAACATAAAATACTGAAAGAGAAATTTTCGTGAGTATATGACAATCTATCAGGCAACAATATTTTCCTCAAGATTTTACCTCAAATAGTCGAATATACTGGATGACAATGAAATCATTGTATACGGCGCCATTGAGTTCTAGGTAAGCTTAGAAATATGATATTTGAAATAAGAATAAGGGTAATCAAAACTTAGGTCATTGAGGCCGGAATTTGCAACAATAAAATAACAGTATTCACCGTCAGTACGTGGACCAAGTCAAGAATGTTGAATGAATAAACGTCATAGATTTTTCTAGAACATGATAGAACATAAATTGCTCAACGACATAAAAACGCAAATTGTCATTTCAATTGGAAATTGTGCCGGTGACCAATTTTTCCTAAATTCAATGTAACGCAGTAGGTATATACCTATTATGATCGGCATCATCTACGAGACTATATTTTCATACAAGACAAGAATTAAAAGACGTTTGATGTTGCTATGTTGTTCACAAATTTTCGAGGTATTCGTCAACAACTGAGCAAAGTAGAGCGGTATCTCCTGGGTTGAAATAGTTAAAATGCCCTTTTATAACGAAATTTCGTCTTGACTTGTGAATATGTTAGCCAGGTCTGAAACACATTCAGCAAAATTTCTTTTCTTCCACTCATATTTCATTTTTTTTTCTCAAAATCTAGGGCTCGAAAAATATAAAAAAATGCAGGTATTTAAAAGAAAGGAATGGTGTTCAAAACGAAAATTATTGAGCTGCCGTGTTCCACATAAAGGCCCCAAAATCTTATTTTATTGCGTTTTTATTTCAACTCAGAAAAAAATTGCAGGAAACCCAGAGGTGATATTATTTCATTTCAACAAGGCTGAGATACACTATTGCAATAAGTAATGTATACTTCATCCGAAAACTGAATTATTCAACTTGTATGAGTTGAAAGATTTACACTTAGTTTTTTAACATTAAGTATAGCCAATAACTGTTTTTTATAAATTTCCACAGATAACTGATTCACACCCACACGAAAGCGTTCCGATTCTTACCGTTCTTTTTTCAGTTTCCTCTTTCTCCTTCGGAAGGTGAAAATTCGGTATTTTTCACATATTATTTTTTCTCACAATCTATAATAGAGAAAAAATATGCATGGGAAATGCTATGGTCTTCAAAACTAAATTTTCATTAACACTTGTTAACTCCATCAGGTCTCGTTGAACGTTAGATCCAACCCAATGTCAAAATTACCGTCGAATATAGGCTTCGAAGTTGATAAAAGTAAGGTTCTTGATTCTATTTGGAAGAATGTCATGAATATTCAATTTTAAGGAATTTAATCTGCATAATGCTTATTAGCATAACATATCTCATTTTGTTAAGAAAATTGGTTTGCAATAATTTCTGTAAGGTGCAACAGCCAGAATTCCCAGAGATTCCGTCTGTTGTGTAAAAACGTGTTGGAAGAGAAAGTGCCTCCATACAATATGTGCATATTTGAGGTGATAAATGAACAGTGAAGAATATGCCATTTTGAGTTTTAATATTCATGACATGCTTGAGCTTTCTACAAAATACTGTGCTAGATAATAATATGATGTAAATCAGTTTCTTGTCAATTTGGCATGAGTGGATCAACAGTAATGTTCAAAGTTCAGAGTTCGATTTAGAATGATTATTATGAAACCACATCTTTTTCTCAACCTGATTCTTCCATTAGTTCATCACTCGGTTCATCACCACTGGTAGAGCATAATATTATGAGGGCAGTGTTAATGAAGAAGTTATTTCACATATTAAAATAAGTGTTAAATGTTGAATAAGATTTTTTATTTCAAACCTAAGATTTGTCCCTTTTGCAGGTAGTGAATGATGTCACAGTACTTCTTCACAAAGCAATCACATTCCCTGTCATATTCAGTATTGTTTACATGGTTGTTTTGAGGATCAAATTTGAATTTTCCAATCACCCAATTTGGTAAACCCAATTGTACCCTTGAAAAACCAATAAATCATATTCCTGGCAATATAGCCAAGATGATGAAGTCAGTATCACAGAAACAAATTCAGTGTAATATTTATAATAATTTGCTCTTGTTTCCATACAATTCTCAAAACAGATAGAAAAGTAGATATCAAAAACATCAGTTTAATGAAAAAATATCTTATAAATTAGTTGTTAAATGAATGAATTGGAGATGAATGAAGCACACAAGTTGATGAAAAATCATTTAAACACAACAGTATCCAACATAGCTCCCAAGCACTGAACAATATTATTTGTCATCAAAACATCAACTTTTTCTTCCAAATGTCTTTTGGGATCCTGTTTCCCAACATTCTTAATTGCTAGTTGTTCTGGCGTCATTTTCTCTTCGTCTTCTAGAGCTTTATTATAGTTTTTAGCCAAATCTAGCATGTCAGACACAGTTTTTTCATTTACACTACAGTTCTCTGAATAGTCAGCTAATGTGAGACCATCCATCCATGACTTTTTGTGTAAATTCAGAAGCATCTTTTGTTCGAGTTCATTTTTTCGATAATTGATGCTTATCGAGTAATAATGCCTGTTCAAACCGTGTATGAGGGCTTGTACTGAAGGTTTCTGCAGGTGACCCAAGTTTGAGGTTGTTTGACGAGGTTCCTGACCCAAAACCATCATGTTTGGGTTGATTAACCTAGAAGTAAAAATATACTGCAATCAACAAAAAGACAGGGCCACCATATACATCCAATCAACCTTTGATTTTTCTGCTACCAAACAGTATCAATCCAGACGTAGGGGGAAAACTCACCTGAAGGCATCAATGACAACCTTGCCTTTAACAGACTGTATTGGGTCTACTACAACTGCCACAGCCCTTTCAGAAAGAGCCTCGAAACTCTGTTGAGTGTTAATATCAACGCCTGACAGCCAGCAACCAAAACCAGGATGCGAATGGTACCAGCCTACAACCATTTCTGGCCTGCCTGTTTGCCGCAACATGTCCAACATTTTAGCTTGGAACACAGGATCTACAGCCTCTACACTAACACCTGTACCTGTCTGGGGCATAGCAAACACGTCTATTACTCTGACGGTATAATCGTCCACGAATTCACCTGCAAAAAAATATGTTACAGGGAAACACTTTAAGCTAACCTATTAATCTGCAAACCTAACATAAGCCCCATAACTTCCATGGGTACACCAGCACGGCCGTGCTTCAACATCTTGAGAAGAGCCAAGGAGGAAATATAAACCTGTTCTGCTGTATCCACCACCGGAGCATCTGAAGGTGGAGGTGCTTGACTCAAACCTGGCATACCGCCTCCAAGCCTCAAAAGTCGATCCATTGTAAATGCGAAAAATGAATCGAAAGTCCCGAATCTCAAAAACGACTTCACTTCTCGAGTTCAGTTATAGTATTCAAGCCTCACGGTGTTCACAAAGAATATTGAACAAATTGTCTCTAACGTCAAAAACCGAAAAATTTGCAACTCACGACGGAACTTTATGACAATGACAAATGACAATTGAAAACAATGACAACAGAACGTTTACTCACAGAATATCAAGGCTACGTTCGAGATGAAGCCAGATCGAACCATAGAATAATATATTATGCAACGATCATGTAATAACCATTACATGAGAGTTGCATACGCTATTTTATCTACACTCGATAAATAGTGAAGAACTACAAATTAATTTATATTTTTATTGCACACAATTATACTAATTGAACGCGTTTCTTTGAAGAATTCTACAAAATTGTAATTAAAGGCATTACTTCGAGAAATGAAACGATGAGAAATGGAAAGATCAAAAATTAAAAAAAAAAGTGATTATTAGAAGCCGGAATCGATTCCATGTCTTTTTCAACTTGTTCAACTAGCTAACATAATTTCATTGCCTATGGAGAGCTCAGAAAATTTGATTGAAAAATAAAGAAATAAATCATGCATTTGTCAAATGAGAAATTTAATCATTCTAACTGTATTGCTGCCGGTGAAGGTGTCGAAGGTATTAGACATTTTGTTACGATTATCGAAGTTTGGATATATATATTCTTAAAAAATTCAATACCTATACCGATTTTGACTTGAAAAACGTCAAATGGAGAGCATGCACATCATTGGCTCAAAATCTCTACCGTAATGGATTTCATTATAAAACGGGTTGTGGGCATATAAGTGTATTATTAGAGCACGGGTGTAGATAAATCATATTATATATATATATATATATATATATATATATATATATATATATATATATATATGTAGAAATTGATGTTTTCACGGATCTTCGATATGCAAGATGAATTTTTCTGGGTTTTATCTGTTAGTTATCTTCTGATTCGTTGGACGTTTCGAATTCCATTTTGAATTCATTCTCAAGAACTGTGAGATGAATATCTGTCCATACCGTCCTCGTCAATCACTCCCCTTACGAAGTAACCAAGCAAGAGTAAGCAAAGACTTCAATTGTCTGTTCTCCATGGAAACTGGTATTTATAATGATTCTCCTCAGTTATTATCCGACTAGGTCCGATATTGAGGTTGTATCCTGACCATCCAGGTATTATGTAGAAATTGATGTTTTCACGGATCTTTGATATGCAAGATGAATTTTTCTGGGTTTTTATCCGTTAGTTATCTTCTGATTTGTTCGACGTTTCGAATTCCATTTTGAATTCATTCTCAAGAACTGTGAGACGAATGTCTGTCCATACCGTCCTGGTCAATCACTCCCCTTACAAAGTAACCAAGCAAGAGTAGAGGAGAATCATTATAAATACCAGTTTCCATGGAGAACAGACAATTGAAGTCTTTGCTTACTCTTGCTTGGTTACTTTGTAAGGGGAGTGATTGACCAGGACGGTATGGACAGACATTCGTCTCACAGTTCTTGAGAATGAATTCAAAATGGAATTCGAAACGTCGAACAAATCAGAAGATACCTAACGGATAAAAACCCAGAAAAATTCATCTTGCATATCGAAGATCCGTGAAAACGTCAATTTCTACATAATACCTGGATGGGCAGGATACAACCTCAATATCGGACCTAGTCGGATAATAACTGAGGTGAATCATTATAAATACCAGTTTCCATGGAGAACAGACAATTGAAGTCTTAGCTTACTCTTGCTTGGTTACTTCGTAAGGGGAGTGATTGACCAGGACGGTATGGACAGATATTCGCCTCACAGTTCTTGAGAATGAATTCAAAATGGAATTCGAAACGTTGAACAAATCAGAAGATAACTAACGGATAAAAACCCAGAAAAATTCATCTTGCATATTGAAGATCCGTGAAAACATCAATTTCTACATAATACCTGGATGGGCAGGATACAACCTCAATATCGGACCTAGTCGGATAATAACTGAGGAGAATCATTATAAATACCAGTTTCCATGGAGAACAGACAATTGAAGTCTTTGCTTACTCTTGCTTGGTTACTGCGTAAGGGGAGTGATTGACCAGGACGGTATGGACAGATATTCGTCTCACAGCTCGTGAGAATGAATTCAAAATGGAATTCGAAACGTCGAACAAATCAGAAGATGACTAACGGATAAAAACCCAGAAAAATTCATCTTGCATATATATATATATATATATATATATATATATATATATATATATATATATATATATATATATATATATATATATATATATATATATATATGCATATGCAAGTGCATATATATATATATATATATATATATATATATATATATATATATATATATATATATATATGGGTGCGCTGCGTAACACCCACAGTGCATAACACCCAAAGTGCGTAACGCCCAAATGTCATAACACCCAAATTTCGTTATGCCCACACTCTCCGAACATACCCGAATGATGCACTGTTGCAAAATTTACCGGATATTCTGCAATTTCCTGTTAAACCAATCTAACTTAACCTAACTAACATAACCTAAAAGAAGGATGAATTTGGCAACAGCGCATCATTCGGGTATGTTCGGTGAGTGTGGGCATAACGAAATTTGGGAGTTATGACATTTGGGTGTTACGCACTTTGGGTGTTATGCACTGTGGGTGTTACGAAATGTGGGTAGAACGAGATGCTCCCATATATATATATATATATATATATATTCGGACATTTCCGAAATTCGATCGTACGACGATCCGATAGCTTTCTGATTGGTCCAAATTTGAATTTAGACAAATCAGAAAGCTACCGGATCGTCGTACGATCGGATTTGTCTGAATCCAGCCTAAAGCGCTATAAGCTGTTAGACGCGGCCATTTTGTAAAGCGGCTTTAGGCACTGAAAGCTGTTAAACGCGGCCAATAGCTGCTCCTAACCTCAAAATAACCTTTTTTATCTTTGTAAAACCTTAACGTTTTAATCGGAATACTTCGAAACTTTCGAATTATTCCTACATTTCTCCATCATGGAAAGTGAAAAGAAAAAACAGAACCCTTACGCTAGGTATTCTAATGGCCCCCATGGGTTAGGTTAGTAAAGACGAATCTTTGGAATACATACATATTACATTTTCTATAGGAGATCCAGACGATCTATTCCTTAGAAAAGTGGAAATGGAAGTGATGATTCCGAAAAAGATGCGCGATAAAGCTAGGGTCGAAAAATGTTTCAAGGAAGTTGAAGAATTTACTCAGTGTTGCAAAGATACTGGTCTGCTGATGGTTGTGAAATGTAGAAAGGAAAATGCATCCATGAAAGACTGCCTCACAAAATGGTACAACGATGAACAGTTCAAAGAGGAATGCAAGCAAGAATACTTGGCAGAAAGGTCTCAATTTCGAAGAACTGGGATTCCTTTAAAAGAACAGCAGAGAATTGGTTCATCAATGTGATTTTTTCATTTTTTTTTTCATTGTTATTGTAGAATATTTTAATAAAACATAGTCCAGAAATGATATAATTTATAATGTAGTCCTTAACATAAACTAAAATATCAAGAAAGTTCTTGTGTCAGCATCCACCGTTTAAATAATAGTTCCTTCACTAAGAAATTGCTCAAGTTGGTGAAATGAACTTCTTCATTCTGCTGTATTATAATTTGACATATCATGAGCTCCTTGCCTGCTGTTTCGCATAGTCTATTCAGACTCAATAATGAAATATTGTCAAAAGATCTCCGGGTCATACTTTCAATTCTTGTCTGAGCATTGTTCAAGAAGTCTATGATCACCACATAGGAAGCATGATAAAATGGTGGCCCTTGTTTGTAAAGCACTACAACAGAATACATTAGTTGAATGTCTATTCACCTCAGTGGTAATACTTGCAATAGTCTCCCCCAAATTTGATACCGGGCTTCACTACCCAATTCTTTGCCCTGAAATAAACATAAACGATATAATTCTCCCTGAAATGAGGATCCGTTTCTGAGAAAAGTTTCCAGCACTCTTCAGAATTCAAAAGATTATCGTCGTTGAAAATATTCAAGCATTTAACGGACTCTAAAAGAAAAAATGACTCCTCTAGACTGAGCCAAACAATCTCTTTCATTCCTGACTTGTCTATTTGATAATCTGGCCTCAAATTTGTAAAGTAATCTTCGTTTTCTTCTTCAGAATCGGGCACAACTATCACTTTTCTTACTTCCTTGCTCGTCGTTTCTTCACTCCAATCTTTTCTTCTTCGGAATTGCCTACTTCTTAATATTTCTGTTTTTTTGTCTCTGAACTGAGGGTAGTTTCTGGAAAGATTGGCTTTTCCAAAATATCCCATGGAAATGATATTTTTCATATCGTCAGTATCGCTAATGCAAACAGAAAACCCGTTGAAAACTCCTTTCATTCTATGAATGGTTCCATCTTTCTTTAAAACGATTGGAAAAGGTAAGTTCTTGGGAAGTTTGCAATATTTCTTAGGTCTGGGCTCAATCAGTTCCATTTTTGAACTTGGCGGCCCAAACTCCATATGACCAACATAAAAAGATTGACTTCCTTTTCTAACCTAAAACAAAATCATCCAATGTCAAAATGAAAGGTTGCCCAACCTATGTCAATAATCACAAATCACAAGACAGTCAGCTGTGCTAAGCCGTAAAAAGTTGGGCAGGTGTAGCAAAAAAAGGTTTTGGGTAAAGGTGTGAATAAAATTAGCAAAAAATGGCAACAAACCTAGCAGCCGCAGGAACGGATCCAAAAATTAAAGATATAATAACATCGCTGGACGACGATAAAATTGGTAAGTTCCCCTCTTGCGATCTTGTTTCGTTGAATCCTGTACTACGGAAATTAAAGAAAGAACGAAATACTAATCAATTTCTTAATTGATTATCCCAATTTTTCAAAGGTTTCATCTAATTTTGAAAAAACATTGCTGTCTATTTGTAAAAATAGGCGTGTTTTGTATTCACGTGACACTTGAGAATGGTTTACTAATAACTATACCAGTGACCACCAAACTTTTCTTATATTCAATTTATTTTCGGAATTGTTTTGTATTTAGTTTATAAATAGAAAAATCTGATGAAATCAAGAAATTATCGGAAGAGTTATTCAAACTATGGCTATTCCAACAGATATGTTGGCAGCTACAAGTGTTTTGCAGCAAAGGGCAACTGATATCAGGAACCAGCATGTGAACTGGCAGTCCTATTTTCAGTAAGTAGATCATTCTCAGTTTTCGGAAAGAAGACATTGTGCTCATGCATCAGTACATATATCCACATGAATAGATATAAAAAAAAATGGGAGACGTGTTTGTATTTCTGTATGAAAGGTTTATGCAATATTTCCCAATACCTAAAACTAATAACTAGTAAAGACCGTATCTCTTTTATCTCACGGCAATTATTACTTTTCGACAAAATTTTAAGGAGGCTATCATTCATTTTTATTTCTATCTGACGCATACGTACTACCTTTTCTGACAAAGAACTTTGTTCCTACTTAAAAGTTGAACAACTTTTAAATCATCGTCAGTTCTTAGTACTAGTAAGATTGCATAAACGCCCTTGTTGATTTACTGGTGTTGAATTCTTAGTTATTAGTTCCCAATTATAGACTAGTTCTCGGGAACATTGTATAAACCTTCCATGTTTATTGATTCGTCAAGTTTGTAGTATTTGAACAAATAAGAAAGAGCCTTGAAATCAGTAAATTACTCTGTTACAATTGTTCCTTTTTAAGTCACTAGGTGTCAGCTTATGTCTTCAAATTACACGTATATCATATGCTTTTGTTTTAACATTGATCACTGTATATTGGATTATGATCAAGTACAACCCATTTGTTTTTTACATGTGCTGTTATTCATATGTATTTTCAATGATTTTTCTTCATTAATTAATGACTGTGATTGATCTTCACCAAGATTCATTTATTTCTCCTCACAGGTCTCAGATGATATCACAAGAAGATTACAACTTCATTGTGGCTTTTGATGTACCAGATAGTACTAAAAGAGAGGCACTTTTGCAAAAAGATCGCAATCAGTGTGCCCAGACGTTTTTGAATCTACTTGGACATGTTTCAAAAGATCAAACCTTGCAGTATATTCTAGTTTTGCTAGATGATATGTTACAGGTTAGTGTTGTATTATAATGTAGTTTTCACCTGAAATAGTAAGGAATTGATGAAAGAGAAATACCTGAGCGTTTATGAGTAATTTCAAGTTTGCTATGATTGTTTCCTAGGAGTATTAATTGATTTTTTCTGCTTTTCATTCAGGAGAACAGAAGTCGTGTGGAAATTTTTCATGAGTATGCCAATATAAAGAAGGAGTCAGTTTGGGGTCCCTTCCTGAACCTATTGAACCGCCAAGACGGGTTCATCACCAACATGACCTCTAGGATCATTGCAAAAATTGCATGTTGGTCACAAAACCCTATGGAACGATCTGATCTGCACTTTTATTTAACTTGGTTGAAAGATCAGTTGAAAACTCAGGTATCAAATGTCAATTTGGATTTTCTTACGCATGATTTTTTCGGAGAAAAATGCTAACTTTTATGAGAAAGTTCTTATCATGATAAATTTTGAATTTGTGAGATTGTAGAATATGAACTATTCTCTATAGAATTAATTGTAATTTGGGGTATATAAAAGACTTGCTTTTTACATATGCCTGCTACTGTTTCACTTAACACAAATAAGTATATTTAGTTAGTTTCAGTAGCTACATACTTAATTTTTGTGATAGTGACCAAGAGGGTTATTCATTCATTGTACTTTTGACTAACTCAAATTGCCCATTTGAATATCAAGTGGTATTATATTACTTGTTACAATGCTTTAAAGGAATAGTATCTTCTGAATAATGTTATTCATTGTACTGTTTCAAAGTCATCATTTATGGAGGATGGATTCCTTTTTTGCAGTTTTTTTGGGTTCTCAACCTACGACAATCTGAAAAAATAAGAATTGATATTGGAATCTATAGAAGTGTAGAAGCGCAGATATTTGATCTACGCCGAAAATTTGATGCGTTGATTAAAAACAGTTCTTTCTGGATAGAACAAGTCCAATTAGTCAGCAACTTCTCGTATAACTCAAATTTACCTAGAAGAAAAATATTTGTGAATATTTCCATCGTATGTTAAAAATCCCATATGAAGCGGGACATTTTGGATCAATTACAGCGATTATTTTTTTCACTTCTCAAAATGTGACGTTTTTGGCATTTCAACCAATAGTAGCGGGTTATCTTATGGTTATTCTAGCCAATCATTGGGTATTATTCCGATAAAACTGCCTGGTCCTTTCGATTGTTTCGATAAAACGTTGTTTACCTTTGAACTGTCAAAACTATAAGGTTTACCGCGTCGATTCTATTGAACTGGCTCATATTTATATAAATTATCGTGAATGAAGAGTTACCTTATTATTAATAGTCATTCACTTTTTCAGCATAATAATAACATAACACATTTCAATGAACACTCAAACACGTAAATAGCTCATAACCCCAACTTTATGACAGATATAGCGAACGACCGATTCAAATATTTAAGGTTTCCTTAACTCAAATGAAGATGGCGTACAATTAGTTTTTATTAAATACAATTCATTTTTTGTTGTATGAGAAGAAACCGTTGTATGAAGATTTTGATACAACGACATAACGAATGATTTCATGTTCCTTCTGGCGCAATTTTCATTTTATAAGAAATTTTCAATTATCAACCTTGTACAATGAGAGGTGTGACGTCATCTCTTGGTATCGTCGGCAAGCATTATCATATTCAATGCGTAAGCATCATATCTCTTCTGGATCATAGAGGGCATACATTGTTGTTTGACATTTCAAATTTGTAAAATTTTCACCTATTCTCCGTTCCTTCTTATGTAAATGAAATCCTGATCAATTGAATTGTTCTTCCTTCTATTTGTTCAAAAAATAATCTCTCCAAATACAACTCGTTCTTCAAATTCAATGAAATAAATTTTCATTTTCGAAACACTCAAACTTTTTTATTTCGAGGCAAAAGCATTCAAACAAACCGAATTAGATAAAATCACTTGTCCCACGGACTCGTGATTTTATCAATCGGTTTGTTTTCATACTTTTGCCAAATAAAAAAGTTTTTGTCGAAAATGAAAATTTATTGATTAAATTTGAAGGACTCGTTATTACCTTTGATAAATTCGCGGCGGGACATTTTCGGGCTGATAAATACCCGGTAGGTATCAAAAAATACCCGCTCGGTCCGTGTATCTATAGTAACGATTGTTAAAATGTACATTTGTCATCTTGACAGGCATAAATACTGAATTTTAAACGTCGTTGTTTTAACTCCGGAAATATTCTACCAAATTACACTCGTGCATCAAAATAAACCTGATAATTTTCCATTCAACCATGTTGTCAGTAAAAAAACTGCATTCGGTTATTTTCATATTTTGCTAAAAGAGCCCTCCTTCTTCGGAGTAGGGCTCTTTCGACAAAATATGAAAATAAACTCATGCAGTTTTTAGACAACATGCTTTCATGGAAAATTATCGGTAATTTTGAAGCACTTGTGTAATTACTCCCGAACAAGTTTTGAAAACAGAAGCAACTCTGCTTTCCAAAACGTTAACAACAAGTATTTTGATAAATATTAATTCTTTTGTTTTTTGATTGGCAAATTTGAGTTATACAAGAAGTTGCTGAGTGATTGAACTGAAGAAGCTATTCATTGATATGGTAACGACGTATTTTTCATTTGAGATCATTGTATGAAAATCGTAAGGAGTTAGCATTTTCTCAATCATTTTGAAACTATTTGATGATATTCTATGCTTGTAATCTACAAGCTAATATAGAATTATTGTTACATGATCCTAATTTATATCAGATTCTGTTTGATCTTGTTATTGACTTCTCTTTATTTTCTGACGGGGTTTTACTCTAGTGGGATCAGTAGCTTCATTGGCTGCTCTCCATTGCATTAGCTTGACAGCGGTGTTATATTTTTCAAAAAAGAGGTTGTTTTGGAACTGTAAACAATATTTGGTCCAGTGACTCGATTTTTTATGTTTCAAAATTCCTGATTGCCAGCTCCAAAATGTCCTCAACTCTCTGTATCCCACTGCTAGACACTTTTCATTTTTTTGTTTGTGTTTAATGTTTCGTCTGGGGCAGTCATGACAAATAGTCATTTCGAGATTTCACTAACGACTCTATCTGTGTGTGCACTCGTCTTTTGTGGTGATAATTTAGCGGGCATCTGATGTTTTTATTGGTTGCTGTGATGGTTGAGGCTTCTACTCTCAAACTACTTTGGGTCTGAAATTGTAGAATCAACTTTCGCGAATCGATAACAAGGTTAGCATCTTCAGGAGAAGAAAATTGATACCTAATCTGAAGACTGAAAAGTTTTTTGGTCCGATATGAATTTGTTCTGTTAGTACTACTTAATCTGATTAATTCCTCAACAATAAAGTTTATTGTTGAAAAATGAAGTAATCAATAACTGACCCTAGTCTTTACGTTTATTATCAGTTTTCCTCTCCTGAAGATGCTAACTTTATTAGCGAAACGCGCGTCATTGTTTATTTGTGCATTATGTAATCACTGCATACGCCTTTGAATGCTAGTGACAATAAAGTAGATTAATAGTATTCAGCCAAAGTCTTTATTATATTGGCGTTCGAAGTAGGCTACTTCAATATATGGATCTTTTAAAAATGTTATGGACAGTGAACTTACGGGCTTCTCCCAATAGGTAATAATTTCTGAACTCATCGAATGATAGAAGACTTGACCTTGGACTTGCCATTGTCTGTCCCTTCAGAAAATTAATGACTAGCTCATAAAATTCTCATAGAAAAATGTCTTCATTGTTCCTGAGCTATCAAGACTCAAAGGGTGAATTTATGCAGCTCAAAATAACAAATATCGATTAATAATCATCACAACAAATGATATCAAGTAACAAGTGTCGAAAATGGTTCCTTTCATGCAGATCAAATTAACAAATAGAAAGATGATTCGCGAGCGCATAAGTCAGTTTCAAGACATTGAAAATTCTAGGGAACCTAACCCTGATCTCATAATAAACAACAACTTTCAAAATGTTCAGTGAAATGGAAAAGGTTGAGACGTTTTATGTATTGTCATCATCAGTGTTGAGCATTCAATTTTATAATTTCATCCTTGAATTACTTGTTTCCTTTGTCATATGAACAAGGAAATTGCCGAACAAGGTCCACGAGAATATAATCGTCAATTTTCATTCTGAAAATAATATTTTTGTACGTAAATTGTCACCATTCCGTGGTCATCTGCGTATTAGTTGCGCGCAATAACAAAATCTTGTTCAAATAACATAGAAAGATGAGAATTGACCATTTTCTTACTTGTTATTTTGTTTGTTATTTGATAGTTTCTTTTTTTTGTTTGTTTTATCACCGAAATTGACAGCTTGAAATCAACCTGTTCCCTATCATGAATACCTGTTATTTCTAGGGAGTAATAAACGTTGAACAAAAAAAATCTTAACAAACAAAAATATAACTGGTGCACAAAGACAACGTCACTTTGGCCAAGATTTGAAATTTCAACCAGAATGCGTATTGCTTCTCTTGAAAGCCAAATTCACAATATTGAACTGACAAAAGTTCACGGTAGTCCAAGAAGGTAGTATTATGTAATGTATTTATTTTTTTGTCTTGGTGAAGCCCGATATAGTACCATCAGTTGGGTATTCGAAATAGAATAATTGTGTAAACTTCTAATAGTATTGATTGGTCCCCGCCTACGTACAATTTTTATGAAACGTGTTGATAAGTATTAGGCATCTCGTCCACTGGGAGCGGAGAGCTGCGAACTGTGAAGCAACGAATTTGTGCGAACACCGTTCGACGGAAAACGTGTGTTGTACATCGTCCATTGCCTCAATATTCGTCCGGATTCGAAGTAGGCGAGAAGACTAACTAATGGACTGGCCTTTGTGACAGTTCTCCACATAACACGATGCAGAATACAATAGAGAGAGAAAAGGATCGTTTTCATGGAGCAGTAGAATTCTTACTGCAAGTGCAGTAAAATGCAAGTGCGCATGCTCCGTAGAGATTTTGCTGCAAATGCAGTAAAAATTTCACTGCTCCATGAAAAGGGGTTGAAAGCAGTGGAATCTGTGATTTTCATGTCATTTGTCATTCATGCTATTTATATTTATTGGAATTTGATTATGATTTCCAGAAACTACACCAAAAACCCAATTACATTGTTCTGCGGTGGCCTATTGATTCTTGAATATCATTGTTTATTGAAAAATATTCGTGAATGAGACCAATAATGCAATTTTGGTGCAAATCAAAATTTTTCAATAGATGTTACTCAAAGATATTTTAGAAATCTTTATGGTGTATATTTATATTCTTTTATAGCAGCATAGCAATATTCAATATTGATAGTTATTCAAAAGATTCACCAGATAATAGACCTGGGAAAATGATATGGAAAATCAACATAATTAAAGTAGAATTGGATTAACTGAATTGTTTATCTCAATGGAGTTCTATTTAATTACTAGACTAACTCGCTATTCAATCCATAGCGATGTTTGTACAGTACCTTGAGTTACTACCTTCCAAGCTTAAGTGTTTTCGTATAAATTAAATTGTATAAAATTTATTTTATTCATAACAAAACAATATTTTGTTCAATAAGAAATAATAACATCCTGATTCTATTAAAGGTAATAATCTCTTTTTGTTTCGAATAACATTTTTGTTAGGAGTCAATACGCTCAGAATCCTTGCAAAATCCCCACAAACGACCTATTAATCCACGGTTATTCCGCAGCGATGAACATGCTCACAAATGGACTAATTAGTCTAGCTTAACCTCACCAAACAAAATAGTATCCACACTTCAAATACTAACCTACCCTCTGAATAAAACAAATCTGAACAATATTCAGAACTATGTAGAATATAAAAACAAATTGAAACAACAAATTTGAATAAAACGACAAAAGTTTAACTAATTTTAAAGAAATCCAAGAGCCTATGCGCAATCGACCTCATAGATATTCAAAATGGCTACGAAATTAACGAAATATAATTCGATTTGCTGCTTTGAAGTTAAAAAATTTCAACTTCTAAAGGTCACTGCTCGAGCAGTGAAATCTGTCAAAAGCGACTATACTTGCAGTAGTTAAGGGCCATGAAAATATACCTAAAGGATATACATATTGAAGTGATATTGTGAAGGACAGATTGATAATTCTATACTTGAATTACTCTATCCTTCTCAACCTCTCTTTATCTGCTACATTGAGGAAGGAATTCGGTTAGAGGTTATACTTGAAGTATTCTATCTTGCTCACTCTGCAGTCCTCTCTCTCTCTCTCTCTCTTAGGGCCAGTCCATTAGTTTAATGTCTATGGTTTCATGATTATTCTTATGAGGAAATTTAAGCTTTGGAATTATCACCTTTGATTCATCGTCGTACTAGGCACAGGCGATATGGACGAAGGTGGGTTAATTTGGTTGGTCCCATAGATACTTCCTTTCTTGAACAACCAAAATTACTTTTAACAGTCCATTTGTTTATCTTTTTTCGCACCAGATCGCAATCAAATCCCAGCAGAACGGGATCGGTTCGCACTTCGTAGCTAATTGGACGAAAACCGACGAACGATACAAGCTAAGTGGACGCAGCCCCTACCGATACATGTGTTTGGATCGTTCGTGCGTTGTCTTGCAAATTCTGACGAATTGATTTCGCAGCTTTTCGCACCCAGTAGACGAGAGGCCTTACCCAGTTTTCAGTCGTTCCTTAGATACCTACCTATCCAAAAAGTGATCTTTCAATTTTATACTATCTGTAATAACTGCGTCAAAGTACTTACCGACGGTATGTACGCTATGGCAAAATGAGAGTTTAAAACGAAACGTTTCTGTAGGAGAGCAAGTACAAAATGTCTTGTTCGGCTCCTCCAAGTATCCCCCATAAAAAAGACAAACGTAGTTGCATCGATATCATTCATGGTGCCCACTCCATATTGTTCGGGATGTCTCTCGAGGATGCAACTAGGGTTGCCCAAGAGGTTGGTCTGATTTTTGGAGAAAGAACAAAAAAAATAAATCAAATAAAATTACCGCACGACGTTCCAGTCATCTGTGGTAACGTTTTGTGTTCTGTGCTTCAGGTGTTCTAACAATAACCATACTCGTCGTTCTATGTCGTCATTCATGAATCGTGTGGGTTTAGTTGTTGGCCCCGTTTTGCGTTCTGCTAGAATAACTGCCCCCCCTCGGAGTGAGTTTTTGGATATAACTGAAATGCTCGTTTTTGGAAAAATATGATTATTTTCAGAATTCGATGTATTTGACTACGTTTATTTGAATAAAATCGTCAATAGTGTGTGAAATATAAGCGAGAATCGGGACACATTTTTTCGTTCACATCCCGATTCTAGGTCTTCCCAGAAATACTATCATTTATATATATTTCATTTTTTGATTCTTAATGCTGACGGGGATGCATATACAGGGTGTAACTGAATAAGTGTAAAACATTTAAGGAAGTGATTCCTCATCGAAAAAAAAATTGGATCTTTCATATAAAGAAACTCCATTGGAGCACCCCTTGTTAAGATTCAGCCCCTTGAAGGGCGTACATAAAATTTGTATAACAATTTTTTTCACAAGCACTGAAAAAGTTACAATATTGAAATTAACCTGACGTTTTGTACTACCAAAAAGACAGTAATTTATTTAGTTTACCCCATGGTTGTAAGGGGTGGAAAACGCAACCCCTGAAATTTAACTTCTTGTCTTATTATTTGTTTACCATTCAAAAATTCATTTCCGATAGCCTGTTTATTCTAAACAAAAAATGTCTCTTTGGGTTTTTGCCCAAAATAAACCAGTTTGCAGCAAAATATTATTTTACGAACAACCACAGAGATAAATCGTCATAAATGCGAAAATACGAAACTAATCTATCTAGTAGGTCGCTATTAGCGATAGTGACAATTAAATTGGTATGACGCTGTCAGTTTGTGAATTCTCGAAGTTGAATTAATACTAATTGTGTGTTGTTGTTCTGTTCTTAATTTGTTACTTTATTATTTATGTACCCCCTTTCAGGGGCTGTATCTTAACAAGGGTTGCTCCAATGAAGTTTCTTGTGCGATTTAGTTTTTGTTATTCTCTGTCACTTTGTTGAAATAGATTAATTTATTTTGAATTTAATGAAGTATGTATAGATTAAGTACGTTGATGATGTTTATATTAGGCTTGCTTATTTGGAAATAAAGTTCTTCTTTATATGAAAGATCCTTTTTTTTTTTCGATGAGGAATCACCTCCTCAAATGTTTTACACTTATTCAGTTACACCCTGTATAATTGACTTCATTTAAATTTTGATTGAGAATTAACGCGAACCAACCAGTTTTGAAAAAATCAAAATGGTACTGCGAAATTTTCACGAACTCTGTTTTTGAACAGCTTCAAAGGACAAAAAGCGGCTTACATATTTTGCTGTTGTGGCTGCATTAAAAAAATTCAAAATTGGGGATCTGTCCAATTATTCAAAAATGAAGCAGAATCCAAAAATATTTTCATTCGTAGGAAGAGTACAAAGGAAATCTAATCGTATAATACTTTTAAGAAAGGTCAAACTTCATCTACTGCTATGGTATGTTTGATTTCTCATAGCAACAGCATATCTTGTATGGAAATTTAATTTCGAACAGAAGAGTTTTGATTTTGGTAACCAATACATGAACCAAAAGGTATTTCGCATTATTTAAATTGGAATAATCGAAAACCTAAAGACGGTTTCGCTTGCAAGTGGTATCTTAGGATCTAACCTTTCATTCCTACTAAATAACCCTCTGGGCTTAGTAACATCGCATCGTAGTTAGGCAATTTCATTTCATCGAGCGTTACTTCGACTTCCTCTGGTGGTGACGGTTTTCCTTATCCGCGATGATAAAATACGAAATGATTTTTATAGTGTTGTGACTTTTAGTACGATGCTTTGGCAGTTTCGCAGCCATCTTTAGATACGTTGAAGGGAGCTGCTACCGAACATTACTCGGAATCGACGTTTGACCAACAGTCTTCCTCGCAAACGATATCGGTATACACAAATATACGTTAAGAAAGGTCATTCATTCGCTAGAGCTACTGTATAAAATTTAAACGCTGTTGATGTTTAGATTCTCCTTCATATTTCTTGGTCGGGGATTTTTTATATAAATAACTCTGGACATATATTATATTCCCTAGATGGATTTTTTATATAAATAACTCTGGACATATATTATATTCCCTAGATGTACCTGCGATTTCCCGAAAAAATGAGGTTATGTCCTTGGTTCAGTCAACGTCGCTATATGGTACATTCTAGTAACGTCCCAGGTATATCCTGTTTCCACAGAGAAAGGCATGTCTTCTCAGTACTTTCCAAACTGAACTCCATTCAAAATTCAGCGCATGTAAACAATGATCAGAGCGTGATAACCTCGTGGCCTGCTGGAATCTGCAATGGTATTGCATTGTAGTTTAATTTTGTGTTTTATTCAAATACTTTCGAAGTAGGTATATCAGTTAACAGTGTTTTTGCTACTTCATATTTCAAAAATTCTTTATTCAAATACTTTTAAACTACATTACAGTATTTTTTTTATCATTGCGGCCCTGGTAAAAAAATACGTGAACGTCCACCTTCATTATAGTTATACACTTCTGGATTACCAGCCACCAAATTGAATAGAAACTACTTAGGAGAAAAAAATCAGAAAGAGGAAGTTGAAAATAGTTATTGAGACCTGTACATTACAACGGCAGCACATCAACAGAGAATTAATTTTTATTTCAAATTTTTTATTCAGTTATATTTTTCTCTGTTAAGCACTTTTACGAGTGCGCCCAGAGGGCACAGACCTGTGCGGGCAAGGATCGGTCAATTTTTTTGTGTGCCAAATTGCTCTGGGACGTCTTACTGATTTAAATGGTACCGCATTTGAATATTGCTATTTCAACTGTTGTTGCTGTATGAAAACTACTTCATGAAGTGATACTTTATAGTACTCTCACTTATAGTGCTTTTGCAATGAAGGCAACTTTTTGTTTTGTATCCATAAAAGTTAAAAAGAAAGCAAAAACAAAAAAAACAACAAAACAAAAAGCCAGGACCAAAAAAATAACCACAGCAACCACCGGAGGGCCGCAAAAACAGCCCCAACCAAACCCCAAAACGCGCTCCCCATACTGCATTGATTTTGCATGAACCCGTAATCATTTCCCACATCTGTATAATGAAAATAAATGGAGATATTCGTTAGAAAAAGGTCCCCTTTCCAGTGAGCACATACTTCGCTACTTTTTTTTAGATGGCTCATTTCTTTCAGTTTTTATGGGGTTTTAACTTATCACAATATGAATCAACATGGAATCTTTATGTGTCTATCTACCAGAGACCCAAAATTTCGATTTACATGCTTCCTATACTTATTTTGTTTTCAAAATATGAATAAAAAAAGAATAGAACAAAAACAGTTTAGTAGATGGTGAGAGTCACATTGAGTTTTACTGCTATGATCTGCGACGTAGTAGTATATTCAGTAACCCTGAAGTAATTTTGCCACATCATCAAGATGAAAAACAGCTTCAGTTGAATCTTCGCCAGTTCACCTTTCCTCTTTTACTCCATTGTACAAACTTGTATCTCATTGGTGAATGAAGTCTATTATTAATATTATCTTATTATTATCAAATTCTATACGGAAGCTCTAGTTTCACAATCCACTCTCATTTGTCATGAAACATAAACCATAAGTTTGACTGAGAGAAAATACGAAAGAACGATCATTGGTTTATCTAAAAAGGTTTCGTCAATGTGCGATGTTGAGAAGAAACTACCAGATTTTGTAACCTATATATCCATTCAGAATATTTCCCATTTGGTAGAATTTTCAGGGCAGCATATATTTGTTCTTACTTTTAATTTACCTCTAAACATTATCGGCCTTCATGCCGACGAAAACATTATTTAGAATATAGGTGTAAATTATCGCTTCCTACTTTTTTGCATGAACGCATGGTAGAAGTTTCAATGTAGAAATGCATGGTGGTATAATGAATCGGTAGCATTTTTGTGGAGTAATAGGTATTTGTCATTTGAGTGTATTATAATGCAAATAGCCTAGTGGCCAGTAACGCATAGAACTCTCAAAATATTCTTATAATTATCGATTTCTTTATTTCACGAAATGTCCCTGTTTTCGTCAACACATGTCTAAATGTCTTTGTTTAGCCAATACGTGCCACGCGTATGATATGGTACCTTGAGGATTTAGTGTGGAATACTTTTTCAAATCGAATTTTTTAACATCACCGTTGGATTTGAATATTACGTTTCAGATAGTTTTCTTTGGTATGAGTTTTCAAGAATTATACCAGCTCATTTAACCCGAAAAATGTAATTTTTATGTTCTATGCCTTACTTGATGTGATTGAGAAGTTTGAGAGAAAGCACAGGAGTGTTTGACATTCTGCACAGAACTAACTTCCGATAACGATTCTCCATTGGAGGTCTGTAGTTTAAATTATTGTGAATATGCGAGTGAAATTTGGGAACACTGCTTACATTCAATGTATTCCCGGCTGTGATGTCAAAACTTGCCGTTGGAAATGAGTCTAGAATCGGTGGATACCAAAAAAAACACAAATTCTCAATGGCTGCGTCGAACAGCTTGCAGCGCTCAAAGCCGCTTCACAAAATTTGACATTTCACCATGGAAAACTGTCAAATTTTGTGCAGTGGCTTTAAGCGCTGTAAGCTGTTACATGCGGCCTATGTCAACGACTTATTTCAGTATCCCCTCCAGCTTTAGGTTCATTTTAACAGCTCAATTTGAGAGTGATTGTTTTTTCACTGCTTATGATTCGTGAAGTGGAAAAATTTGAATTGAACGGGTTTCAAAGACCAATTGAACGGTATGAAAAAACCAGACTTGCAAAATTGGAATGGTGTAACAAGAAATGTGAATAAGATCTCACCGCCCTCACTTGTCTCAGTTCTACCAACGTGTTGGTATTGGACTTCAAATTGCTTTCGTCACGCTGGGCGATGACAAATTCACGGATTTTTTTTCAAAATGACTTTTTTATAAAATGCTTGGGTAAATTTTTAAAATAGGGATATCTACAGAAGAACGAAAGATCCAAAAGATCCATTCATGTCATTGGATCCATTAATATGTTCAAAACATTGTATATACTTCGATATGAAAAACATATCAGATCCGGAGCTGAAGTGGTTTGGATTCCACTTCATGAACTGTAGGACCTGGATATTTCTCGTCGAAAAATGGTTTGAAAGAAACCTATCATATTTGTTGAAGCAAACTTTTTTTCACGAAAGGTTAGCTCCCGTAGTGCTCAGAGAACTTCGTGTGAATCAAGAGATAGGAGATATGAATTATGTTGGATTGTGAATTCATGCAGCAGTCGTAGCTCGGAAGTCGGAATTCGCAAGAAATAAGTCTGAAGAAATTCAGTCAATGACTTTCGGTAGGATCGTTCATGTAGCTATCGTAAGTCGGAATTCGTAAGGAAAGTTGACCAAGTTTCAACTCTTACGAGTTACGACTTACGAATTTTGGAACTGCGCATGCGCTATCCAGTACGGATTGTATTGTCGAATGTCGTGTATCGTGATTGGTTGTTCAAAAATATGACCTCGCCAGACGTCAGAGTGACTGCGTCAACTCGTCCAATTAGGAAAGCTTGTCTTACGATTAGACAGTTCTTAAGATTGCTGCATGAATGGTGTATATTTTGTTATGAATTAAGACTTACGATTTCCGAGTTCCGATTACCGACTTCCGAGCTACGATTGCTGCATGAATTCACCATTAGAATTCGGTTTGAATCTTTCGAGGTTGTAAGTCTCTGAGATCACCTCTCTCTGCAAAGAATGGCCCAGCTGCGTCATTCTACTGAGAAATAAATCATGATTGAGAGAGAAAAATGGGGAGAGAAATGAATTTCATAGGTCTCCAGGTATATGAAATGATGAAGAGACTTGAATGATCTGTCACGTACAGTATCTACTACTACTACTTGATAGTTCGATGAAGATCGTCAGTATAACCTAGAATCCTTTTGGCATTATTTGCATAAAATCAATTGTTTTAAATTTGGAATATCGTCTGTTTTAAGTTTAGAGATGATACTGCCATCAAACCATTTTTCCGAGAGGTAATGTCCAAATTCTGAATCACAATCACATAAAAATCATATTGATGAGTCTGGATTATCTCTTTCATCTGTATTTGAACACATCTCCGTTCATTTGGCCTTTATCAATCATCTTTTCCCAATTTCGAATAGGCAATGAAAAAATATTCGCTGTTATTCTATTCAACTATTGAAATGATTGGTGATAATTGAAAAAGTCATTTTTAACAATCATGCCTCTGCGTTTCGATTTTTGACATTTCAGAATGTATTCAACCATTTAGTTATTATCTCAGTCTATTATAAAACTTAGTGTGAAACTCGAACAGTTAACCATGTACTCTCGAAAATAATTCCACCTATTGATTTTCCTCAGTCATTCAATTAGATAATTTATGTGATAGTCCCAGAGCTCACGATAACAAACTGTAAATATTTGTAATGACGCATATTCTAATATGTATAGTATTGAGGGTGCACAATAGTCGATTCTCACTCGGAAGTTCAAGTAGTGGTTCATCTGGTATATATATTATGATTTAACATACTTCATGGTCCATCTATTCCACTACCAACCTTTCGAGTGGGTTGTAGTACTGTATCAGGAGCTCTTCGACTATTATTTTCTAGTATAGTGACGATATAGTCTTCATTTAGAAACTCGCACATGAACTAATTATGTACACCGAACTAACTCATCTAATAACGAATCATTACCATTAATCCATCGTGTTAATTTTCGTTGTGATGTGAGAAACGACGTAGCGCGTTCTAAAAACCTAACCCGCAAGCTAATTTTGTTCCTCAGAACAACGAGTACATTCAATCCGTGGCCCGCTGCCTACAAATGATGCTCCGCATCGACGAATACCGCTTCGCTTTTGTCTCCGTCGACGGAATATCGACCCTCCTGTCGGTACTGTCCGGCCGAGTCAACTTCCAAGTTCAGTACCAGCTCATCTTCTGCTTGTGGGTGTTGACCTTTAACCCGCTGCTGGCCGAAAAAATGAACAAGTTCAACGTCATCCCGATCCTGGCTGACATACTGAGCGATTCCGTCAAGGAAAAAGTGACCAGGATCATCCTGGCGGTGTTCAGGAACTTAATCGAGAAGCCAGACGATCAGCAGGTAGCCAAAGAACATTGCATCGCTATGGTCCAGTGCAAGGTAAGGTCGATCAGGCGTACATTACGAACGGGACGGGGCCGGATACCGAACCCTGCGGGACGCCTTCACTTGCATCGTTATTTTTGTAGGTTTTGAAACAGCTGACCATTTTAGAGCAGAGGAAATTCGATGACGAAGATGTTACTGGCGACGTTGAGTTTTTGACGGAGAAGTTGCAGAGCTCCGTGCAGGATCTTAGTTCCTTCGATGAATATTCCACCGAGGTAAGTCTGCAGTTTTTTTCCTAAAGTATCAATGAGTATTCAACGAAGGCGTAGAAGGACCACGATCACTCATCATAACTTCGACATGGTAGGTATGTAGAAATCATGGTCGTTCGTGAATGAAAGGTCCTGAGTTTGTCTCAAATGATAATAGTGTGAGCATTTGCTTTAAATTTATTCACATAATCCAGTATCTTGGAATAGTGATGTCATTTTTTTTACTTCCTCAATCAGAACAATTTCATCAGAGAAGTACGACATTTAAATCAGTTTTTGGATAACTTTGATAACAAGTTAAATATGAACTTTCAAAATTCGAAGTTAAATAAAAAGGGTGAAGCTCTATATTTTTTAAAAAGGGTTACAGTAACGTGTGACGTGCCTTGTAACACTCATACGAAATTCCGTTTTGCGACAGAGATGTTACTCCTTGGGTGGTGAGCCGATTTCTATTTTCAACATCCATCCCTATTGTGTTACTCCGTAGTGGTATCTTGGATTTTTATAATTACTAATAGTCTCGGAACTTTGTTCGAAATATCGATAAAATTTTGATAATTTGATTATTTCGACCTAATTTCACAGAACTAGGAAATTACAACATACTGAGTCAGGATTATGAAGTGATGAGATACTAAAGTCGAAATTCTAAAATTCTTAGTTTCAATTCAGAAGTGATATGCATTCGATCCGTTTTCGCACTTTGCCCTCTATTCAAATCGTTTCAACTTTGCGAACTTTTTACCTCTACTGAACTGTTTATTGTGCAAACCTTTCTCTCTAGTATCATCAGTTTATTTTGAAATTTTCGACTGGCAATTTGCAATTTCGTCATCTCGTATTTGCAATTTCGTCATCGCGTATTCAAATTAAAGACTTATTTAGAAAACACATGACAATTTCGTAAATACGTCATAATTCAATTGAAACCTTTAATGCACATTGAATATTAGACAATGCAATGTATGATTTATGATGCCTAGGAAACCCTGGTGTACCTACTTATACCTGAATAATTATGGGATAAACTTGGCGAAAACCGATTGCTTAATTTTTCAGATCATAAAAACTTCAGATCGCTATTGTAGATGGCGATCAGTCATATACCATATGAAGTTTAATTTTCACTAGAGAGAAATGTGCAACCGAATATTCTACTACTGTTAATTATTTGCCTACTGTGATTTTGACAGCCCTGACAGCCAATCAAATGCGTTTCAGAAAACGTGCTTGTAACGTGGAAACCTACCGTTAACAACCTATTAATCCTGTCACTGTCACCTGCTACCTCTACAAGTTTTTAGTGTTTTTATATCAGTTTGTAAGACCAGACTTTGATTCCGAGAAAATATACTTTGCCCATTCACCTGAGAATGTACGACAAAGTTGCCTTCTGTTAAAAAAACATGCTAGTGTATTGAAAGTGATAGACTGTCTTAGAATCGGGGATACTGCCCATTCACCTGAGAATGTACGACAAAGTTGCCTTCTGTTAAAAAAACATGCTAGTGTATTGAAAGTGATAGACTGTCTTAGAATCGGGGATACCTACATCAGTTATGCAACGGTTCAAAATACATATCACATCGATATTTCCCTTATTTGAACAACACTTTGTTTTCAATCTCCCATTGATAAGAGCTATAGATGTTTCCTCTTCTGTATAAGACTTTCGCTCAAGCTGAAACGAATAAAATTAACTACGACGCTACATTCATGTTATTTTTTTGGGGCAATTTGTTTCGTTATTACCTTAGGTACTGAATAAAGACGAATATCTGGATCCCCAGATTTTGACGTCCACATAAAATACAAAATCTTCTACACATCGTGGGAAAGTATTTGTAATAACTTCAAAACTTATTCTACTTATATAGACTTTTGAACACTGTTGAATGCGAAGAAATAATTTCAGATAATTTTCATTGACAACAATAAACCTCAAAGTAATGTCAATCTGACAAAACCGACATTTGACAGATTTTTGAAAATGCTCATATAACGCCCCCTATACAAAAATTAGAAAGCTTTCGTAATCATTGATTGTTTTTCGCAAAGAAATTCTAAACAATATCGAATCACTAGATACACCAGGGTTTCCCAGGCATCTTAGTATGATTCATAATTGACAATTCATAGTAAGTAATAACAAATACATGCAATTTCATTGAAACCTTTTTTTTTATGTTACAGTGTGTCACATATGCAAGACCAAGTTGGTCTGTCCAACAAACTACTCAATAGTTCTCCTGAAACTTTGAAATCATAAATCACTGTCGATAACTTTCCGAATTTCCAAATCCACGCATGTGCGTTATTTATAACAAGTTTTTCAATAAAGAAGATATTAACACAAAATAGTTGAGTAGGCACGACTTACTAAGCCCCAGTAGTGGCGTGACTTCTAAGTCGTATCTTTGTATTTGTCGGCTGAACAAATTTATTTAAAAATAAAGATACACTTGCGCTTAGGCATTATTATTGTGTTACAAATCACTGCGTCGCGTTACACGATTCTAGTTCCGTCCGACTTCAACTAAAACAAAACCAGTGCTATCGCGATACTGACTTATATTGTCAGAATTGTTTTTGCAGTTGTACCACTCTAATGAATCGAAATTCTTCTCGAATAGTACTATTGTCAGAATTGTTTTGCAGTTGTACCACTTGTACTCAAATTATTTTCTAATAGTACTACCCGCTAAGAGTGCTAAAGCACTTCTTGCAAACCATAAAATAATTTGAAATCTGCCTCCCCGTGCGGGGCACCATGCCATGCATTTCGTCTCCTTGGACCTTGAAATACGTTACATACTAGTTTTCTTTTCTAGGTTAAATCCGGCCGTTTGGAATGGTCTCCCGTGCACAAAAGCAAATTTTGGCGTGAGAACGCTCAACGTCTCAACGAGAAAAACTACGAACTGCTCCGAATTCTGATCCATTTGTTGGAGACCAGCAAAGATCCTCTGGTATTGAGCGTGGCAAGTTTCGATATCGGCGAATACGTACGCCATTATCCACGTGGAAAGCAGTGAGTTTTTGTATTAGCGCTATCTATTAGTTTTTTGATTCTTTCTCCGGTGAAGTTGTCAACAACTTGCGGGCAATAATGATCTGCAAGGAATTGAAGTTCTCACGAAAGACGTCTCGGATGATTTTAATAAAACTGTTTGGCTATTCAATATTCTTTTGGAGAGTGTGTTGGTAGGCATCTGAAAAATCTTAGAATGTCAGGTTCACTTTCAGATTTTTCCATATTTTAAGATTGACAGCAATTTCGCAGTAACGTTGCCACTAGTAAAGTTCTCCCAACGATCATATAATTGAAATGATTGGTCCATCTGACGAAATATTTCGCTTCACCCAATTGCTTTATCAAGATTAGTTTTTTTGTTAAATAATCTATTTTTATTTTATCTAATGAGTAATCATTATGTAGATCATAAATGAACCAATTGTGAGTTGGATGATTAAATTGCTCAACATGTTTATTTTTTCATCAACTAGCTGACGAACTTCAACCCTCTGAAGTCGAAACTTGTGTGAGGCCTTACCTTTCAACGTGTGAATACAAACACGGTTGCCCAGCGGGAAATTGAACCGCGGTCTTCACGGCGTCTAAAAACCTTTGCGAAAATTGTGTATTCGCGAGCTCTTCTGCCACATTTCATCTGAACAAGACATATCTAAGAGGGGAGTAATGGGGGCGATTCTGTTGGAAACTTATGTTGTCTCATAAGTGATAGTTGACAAGTTGTTTTTACTGTTCTATGTCTATGTTGAAATATGACATGTCAAATGTCTAGTTTTGCCCGCTTTTAAGTTATTCTTAAGATGGTAGAGAGGTCATGTGCACGAACTTGTTAAATGTTAAGTTTTTATTGTGATATAATAAAACTAATTAAACAGTTAGTCTCGCTGGTTTTTCCACATAACTAAAATAACAGGTTATGGGCCCAGCATCAGTGCAAGACTAAAAAAAAAAATCAATTTCGTCCTTGTCCAAACCAATCGAGGTCATTGAACTTTCTATCAAAATTCGTCGTCACATTCTTGATCTAAAATAAATCATGGGTGATAGCAGCTCTAACGTTCTGCCGTGCGAAAAGTTGAAAGGAAGAGACAACTATCAAGAATGGAAATTCCAAATGAGAAGTGTCCTCATACTTGACAACACCTGGTATGCCATAGAAGGTTATCCTGAGGGTGACGAAACTGATGAAGCCACTAAACTAAGACGTGATGCAAAAGCCCTAGCTAAGATTAACCTTAGTGTTGATAAAAGTGCCTTTCCCCATATTATCAACTCAAAAAAAGCTGTCGATGCTTGGAATGCACTAGTCAGTGCTTATGAGGATAAAGGTTTAAATAGCTGTCTTCGCCTTCTCAGACGCTTGTGTTCCATAAAGTTAATTAATTTTTCCACTATGGAGGAGTATGTTAATGAAATTTTGCACCTTTCGCAGCAACTAAGTGCAATGAATAGGCCAATTGAAGATGACTTTCTAGCTGTTATGATGCTAGCCGGTCTCCCAGACAACTATGAACCAATGATAATGGCTTTGGAGAGTTCTTCACAAAAGATCACTACCGATCTTATCAAAACAAAACTTCTTCAGGATGATAAATACACAAATAGTGTTAGCAATTCACAAAGCGCTTATTTCTCAAATCATAAGCCCAGAAAGAAGCCATGGTGTTGGGTGTGCAAAGTCAAAGGTCACTACAAAAATGCCAATTGTAAACCACCAAAGGAGGATTTGAAAAATGATGGTGCAAACAGTAAATCAAATGATACCACTTCTCAGTTTCGTTTCAATAATAAAACAAAAGCACATTCAACAAAACAGAAAGCCTTGTTGGCACAAACTTATATAGGCAGGAGTTCAGGAACATGGTATATTGATTCTGGAGCCAGCTCACACATGTCTGGTGATAGGAATGCCTTTATAAACTTCAGTACCGATAACCAAAATAAGAGTGTTTACATTGCTGATAGTACAGAGTTAGAATGTGGTGGCCAAGGAGATATAGAAGTTGAGCTTGAGAATGGTAATACTACCTTGATTTCCAATGTCACATACGTGAAGCATATGACTGCTAACCTTCTTTCTGTGAATTCAATGGTGAAGAAAGGATACACTGTTACCTTCAACAAAAATGGATGTCAGATTATTGATGCAGAACCATGCAAACTTGAGGGAGAGATAATCGCAAAAGCGACAAATACAGGAGGTCTTTATGTACTTGATACCAAACTCACTGATACAGTTCTGTTAGTACAGGACCCATCTAAACATGAACTGTGGCATAGGAGACTTGCTCACCTTAATCATGTTAGTATGAAAGCTCTTCGAAATATATCAACAGGCATTGATTATCCCTTACATGCCAAATTTGATAAATGTATATCTTGCATCAAAGCAAAACAGCTTCGAAAAACTTTCAAATCATCTAAGACTCAGCTTGCTAAGGATCGTCTTGACTTGCTCCACACAGATCTTTGTATACTTGAAAAACCTTCATGGAGTGGGGCAAGATACATGTTTGTTATTATTGATGACTGTACGAGAAAAGTTTTTATATATTTTCTTCAAACCAAAGATGGCGTTACCTCAGTATTTGAAGAATTTCTGAAAATGGTGGAAAATGAGTGTGATCGAAAAATTAAGGCAATACGATCAGATAATGGCAGTGAATATTGCAACCAAAGATTTGAATCATTACTTAAAGCACATGGGATAAAACATCATCTCACAGTACCATATAACCCAGAGCAAAATGGCGTTGCTGAGAGGTATAACCGCACGATTCTAGAGAAGATGCGGGCTATGATGATTGACTCTGGATGTGATGATCGAATGTGGGCCGAGGCGGCCAATACTGCAGTCTACCTGATCAATAGATCTCCCACCAAAAGGCTTCAAGGTATGACCCCAGAAGAAAAATGGAGTGGTAATAAACCTGACTTGTCACACCTGCGTGTTTTTGGTTGTCAAGCATATGCCTACGTTCCTAGTGTAAAACGCAAAAAGTTGGACCATAAAAGCAAACCACTCATCTTTGTGGGATATTGTGAACTTACAAAAGGATATCGCCTATTGGATCCTGAAACTCATAAGTTAGTTGTGGCTTGCTCCGTAGAATTTATTGAAAACAAATCCATAACATCTACCTGCGGCATGAAGAAACCAAATATTGATACTAGTCTCACTTTAGATTCTCTACCTTATATTGAATCTGAATCTGAAGATGATAGGTCCTTGACGTTAGCTGGAGAATCAGAGGATGACTCAGTAGAAGAAAGCGAGTTTGAGGATACCACTGATGAGCAAAATCTGGAGGATTGTTCCAATTATGAACCCGATTCAGAAGAATTATCAGCTGAAAATATGACAGATGAGTCCATTTCAGAGGGCACTGTGACTACAGCACCTCCCAGTGATGAAGAAGTTTCCCGATTAGCTCCTAATGCTGTGGATGATAGGAGGTATCCTATTAGAGATCGTAAAGTAAAAGAATTTCCAGATTTTTTGTCCTATTTCTGTTCTGAAGGAGAACCTGATTCATATAATGCTGCAATTTCTGATTCTAATAATAACAAATGGCAAGTTGCTATGCAGTCAGAAATTGATTCTCTTTTAAAAAATAAAACCTATGTTCTAGTTGATAAACCTGAAAATTGTAACTTGGTTAAAAATAAGTGGGTATATAAAATTAAAAGAAATTCAGATGGGGACATTTCCAAATTCAAAGCAAGGCTTGTAGCCAAAGGTTGTAGTCAGAAATACGGAATTGATTATACCGATACTTACTCTCCAGTTGTGAGTTATAGCTCTTTAAGATTTCTCTTTGGACTTGCTTCTGAATTGAATTTACATATTGATCATTTAGATGTAGAGACAGCCTTCCTAAATGGGGATTTAAAAGAAAAAATTTATATGGCACAGCCTGAAGGTTTTGTTAAAAAGGGGAATGAAAATAAAGTTTGCCTTCTCAAAAAAAATCCATTTACGGATTAAAGCAATCCTCTAGAAATTGGTATGAGAAAACCAAAGATGTTTTTGTCAAACTACGCTATAAACAGTGTAACTATGAGCAGTGTTTATTCTACAAAATTGAAAAAGATTCAGTTGTCTTTGTTGCTCTCTATGTTGATGATTATTTTCTCTTTTATAATAATAAGTCTGAATGTGAGCGTTTGAAAGGGGCTTTGAAAACTAATTTTGAAATCAAAGATTTAGGGTCTGCCAAACAGATTCTTGGCATGACAATTGTGAGAGATGATGATAAAATTAAATTACATCATAAACAATATATAACAAATTTATTACGGAAATATGGAATGTTAGATTCCAATCCTACTGGTACTCCACTTGAGCCAAATTTGAAATTAGAAAAACCTAATTCTGTAGATAATACTTACCCTTATCAAGAACTTGTAGGATCCCTTATGTATCTAAGTGTCACTTGTAGACCTGATATTGCTTATTCTACTTCATTTTTGAGTCAATTCAATTCAAATTTTGATAAAACACATTGGATGGCGGCAAAACGTGTTCTTCGATACTTGAAGGGAACTATAAATTATGGTCTTGAATTTCGAAAAACAAATGAACCCTTGAGATGTTTTGTTGATGCTGACTGGGGAAATGATCCCAATGAAAGAAAGTCATATTCAGGATTTTGTTTTTTGATGTCAGGCAGTGCCATTCATTGGGAAAGTAGAAAGCAAAGAATTGTTGCTCGGTCCTCAACTGAGGCCGAATATATTTCGTTAAGTGATGCTTCTCGTGATGGTGTATATTTATTTAATTTCATAAATGACATAATTGGCGAAATTAATTTGTCTAAAAATTTGATACCAGCTGAAGGCATTTCTTTCTTTTGTGACAATAACAGTGCAATTTCTCTTGCAAAAAATGATGTTTCAAATAAACGAACAAAGCATATAGATATAAGGTATCATTTTATTCGACAACAAATCAATGATGGTTTGATTAATCTTAATCATGTTTCCACTAAAGAAATGTTGGCGGATTTTTTGACAAAGAGTGTTCCTAGAGATAAGCATGAATATTGTTGCAAAGGGATTGGTCTGTCTGCATAAAACCATGTAATGAATTGTAGCGATTTATTTTTTATTTTTGACACTTATGAAACAAAGGGAGAGTGTTGGAAACTTATGTTGTCTCATAAGTGATAGTTGACAAGTTGTTTTTACTGTTCTATGTCTATGTTGAAATATGACATGTCAAATGTCTAGTTTTGCCCGCTTTTAAGTTATTCTTAAGATGGTAGAGAGGTCATGTGCACGAACTTTTTAAATGTTAAGTTTTTATTGTGATATAATAAAACTAATTAAACAGTTAGTCTCGCTGGTTTTTCCACATAACTAAAATAACAGATTCCCCTTTCCTTTGAATGATGCCATCTCGAATATTCTGCCAGACTATTGTACTATTATATTGAATCCTGAATTCGCCCTTGTCTGGAAAAAACCTAAGTGTATTGTTTCATCTGGCGCATGGCAAATCTTTTGTCAGACCTGAAAAGATGGAGTAGTGCACTACTTTTCGTTCATATTTAAACTCGAATGTAATCGTTGGGTTAGAAACTTCTACAACCCTTGAAAACCACATTTTATCGTCGAGAGAGAAATTTGAATTTCCAAATCCAAGAGGGCGATATTTCAAATCTAGTAGGGAACTATATTTCGAAAATATGTATGGCATCTTGGGGGAACTTCGACTCAAATTCACTAGACTTACATCTTACCTTATTGTTACGATAAATAATACTGTGAAGAACACTAAACTATTTTCATCAACCTCACTTTACAAATACAGCTACTGCATTGACTTCAAATCGCTTACAAAAGACTCTTAACTGACTTAAACATCCAATATTCTTTAAAAAAAAACTGCCCCTACCCGATGGAATACATTCTTATATAGTCTGATCGAACAGGATCGATTCCTCTACGTATTCCATTCACGCCTGGAACTTCCACAATTCAACGCCTTCAACGTCGAGAATATTCGGGTGACGAACGTCTGGCGTTATCTAGATCCGTTGGTCGATCCAGGTAGAAATCCTTTCGTGGAGTTATGTATTTATTATGCTCAGCGGCGGCGTTAGAGGATTTATTTCGATCACGTAGTATTATTAACACTTCGATCAATTAATGTTCAGAAAAATTATTACCAAGGTGCATAGAAACCTGCATCTTGACTGTTTAAAGATGAATTACTTTGAACAAGATGATTCGACGAAATTGTGTTAGGTCTGACGTACCCGAGATATTGTGTAGTCGTGATCGTTTAAAAGAAGATATTTATGATTACATTTCAGGATTGTTCAGATTGTTCTCAAACTAAGCGATCAAATATTGATAACTAAGAAAATAGCGGCGGAGAAATCAATGACTACAACTAAAAATAACGCTGTAGATATTTACATGAAAAAACATTGAAATAATTGTGTTCACAACAGTAGAGAAATCACATACTGAGCGAGAAAAAATTAATAACGACGAAAACAACGGTTGAAAATTAAATACTATAATCGAAAAGAAAACTGCAAATTAACTACTTGAAAATACCAGTGAAAAATCGAATTGAAAATGTCAAAAGTTGAGAGAATTCGATCCTTGCACCATCTACTGAATTTGGCACTAACCTTTTTGAGCAGGTCTACAGATTTCGAAAAAACAATATAGTAGAAATCACCAGGCATTCTATGCATCTTACCCCCCCCCCCTCCTGTTTTTAGATTTTCCACCAACACTTTTTTTTTCGTCTGTGACTTTGATTTATCAAGCGTTTGTATTTTCACTTATGAGTTATGAGGTATTGATATTTTGCTAAATGTTAATTAATGAAAATTGTTTTTTAGCGTTATTGAACAGTTGGGAGGAAAACAATTGGTGATGCAATTGCTAGCTCACGAAGATCCCAATGTCCGTTATGAAGCCCTTTTGGCAGTGCAAAAGCTCATGGTGCACAACTGGGAATACCTCGGCAGGCAACTCGAGAAAGAACAAGGAGAATCCGGGCCGAAATCTGCTCCTCCTGTTGCGGGAAAGGCATAAGTACTGCTAGTATGTTCAGTATTTTTTCGCGCAAAATGTTTCGAGGCAAATTTTGCGTTGAAAATGGTCCTATAAAAATTATAAATATTTATGTATATAGTTGTATAGGTTTACATTCCTATGGTTAGTATTACAACTTTAGCAAGATAAATTCAATGTACCGTACTACTTAAATAAAAAAATTCTTGTCCTCTGTATTGTTATACTTCTATCAGCAAATAAAAGTGAGTTTTATTGACCGTTTACTCATTTATAATTAAGTGATCCAAGCTCACTTCGAACATAACAGTAATATACAGAAATTATTGTTCTGATTTTATGAAATTGTCTACCCTGTCTCACCAATAAACCATATATTCTATAGGCTGAAAAGACAGTTTTAATTGTGTTGAACAAAGGTTAGCCTTCAGAGGTGATGCCTCAATGTTATAGTCGTATTCAATGATAACATGCTTTTTGGTGAAGGGAAGTATAAAACATGCGGATATATTCAAATGAAGCTTATTTGCGGAGCACCAGACATTGCAATGTTGCCATCCTGTAATTTCGAAAATCTTGAGGTCTCCGGCATTTACTTCATTTTTATCATCGAAGGGAATTATTCGATTTTTTCAAGTTCAGAGAATACTTTTCCAAAAAAGCGATTTCCGTGGAGAAGCACATCGTCTATTTGGGGGCTCGAGTAAAAAAAGTCATACGAAAAAAAATCCTATAATTTGCCGAGGGTGTCGCTTTTGAAGTTAAAAAAAAATAAAAAAAATTTATTTCACCTACCTGCCCCTCAATTTTTCGAGCCTCCCTCCCCCCTTCTACTTTTTCGGGAAGATAAAAAAAATTCAGACACGTGTTTTTTTTAATTTTTGAATTTTTTTTTTTACATTTTTATTTCTCAATTGTAACACAGGAAGGGGGGCAGCCCCCCTGAAAATTTTGTTTTATTCGCCTGAAACATTTTTACTACGTTTGGCTAAAACCGTTTTCGAAAATTCCTGCGCGTTACCTACTTAGGGAAGGGGGGGGGTACGAGGGGGACATGTTTCTAAACAACTTTATTTATACTTTTTTATAGTCGAAACGGTACCGTTTTGTGTTGAATAGCGTGCGAAATATTGAAGACCTCCCGAAATTTTGCACGACAAGGGGGGTCCGAACCCCTTCCATATACCTTAGATATTTTGGTTCTATACGACCCTATATACGGTTTATGTATACCGTTTCGCATAAAGCGTGCTCTGGCTGTAAATGTTTCTGAAGATAGATGACTAGTCATTCATGAGGTCTTTACAATTTTTATCTCGTGATGACTTATTGCTAACGCCAGAATCAATAAGTGGAAAAATACATTCATTTAAGATCTCATGTAACAAAATGGACACTTACGTACATAAGTCAAAGTGTCTTCCTGGTTCATACTAGTTTGGAGCTGGATACTTGCGAAATGAACATGCTGATGGTTATATTTTTATGTCCTTGAGTGTTTTTGATTTTCAATTCAACTCAAGAAAGTGATCTTCTGTGGAACGTTTTGGTTTTTTCTACCAATACCTGACTGCTCGTAGATGACAATCGTGTCACAGAAAAACCCGAACTAAGTTCAACAGGATTGGACGAAAAATTGAGTGACAGAAATAAATCACAAGGGTCATGGATGGACGATTCCAAGGTAGTCGGCCAACTGCAATCGACGTTAAAATGTAAATATCTATAATTCGATCCATTTATTAGTCATAGTACCATATGCATTTTTTTTTCTCTTACTCAGACTATTTTACGAGAGAAAAAATGTTGGATGGGAATGAGAAGGATTCGAGGTGTTTGAAGTCTATTTTTTATGAAAAAAAAATAAGTTTTGGGACTTCTGTTGAAAAAGATTCGTTTACTTTTTTTATCTATCAACCCGTTCTCACTGTTAGAGAGAATCATATATGGTAAACTAGTACTTTGATTATTGATATTCATGTATCAACCAGTTCGAGTACAGGATTTCTTAATATAGCGACCTGATTCACCAATGAAGTTTCGGCTGCTATAGTTGGACCGTTCAAAAGATAGAATTCAAAATAAATGAAGAACTGTTCACACTGTACTGTACTCATTTGTGCTTTGTATTTACGTGTGTTACGTTAATTAAATAACATGGATGGAAACACTCTTTCACCTCCAAATAAAACATTTAACTGTAGAGGAAAAAGGTGTAATAATGAACACTTATAAAAAAAGCATCCCAAGAGTTTATGGGAGAACAGGGAAATGCGACGTTTTTGTCGAGTGGTGTAAATCGGACTCGTAACATTGGGGAGAAGAACATTCAAAGAGTGCGTGCCGTTCATTCTATCTTTTTCAGCGGCTACACTATAGCATTCTCAAGGGTTTTGACCATCAGTGGACGGATATGATCCTTTCTTTTTTTGCTCAGTAACTCAAAAACTGATGAATGCACGCGTCTTCAGCATCTGGCGACCAACGTGGGGCCCGTGCCACAATATTTGTCCTGCTTGAGGGCCATCTCATTCAATTGCATACTGTTCTCAGTATATAAAGGAACCAAATTAGGGGTAATTCATTATATTCTAGAGGTGTTTTCTGGCGCTCATGTATTTGAAACGTATTCGCCTGTCTTCTTCTCTCTCACTTACGGCTAGCCAAGTAGTGAGAGAGAAATGGAGCGACGAATACCTTTTAAATACAAGAGCGCCAGAAAACGCCTTAGGTCAGGGTTTCCCAATCTATGTGTCGAGACCCACTGGTGGGTCGCGAGAAAATTTTAATGGGCCCTAAATACCGAAATGAATTGACATCAAATGCACTAAAAGTAACTCGAGTTGAAGTTGATGTCGAGACTGTAATGGCGGAAGATAGAAAACAATTTCATCCTTCCCATTAATAACTTTTTGGAGTAGTTATTCGACTAAGTACCAAAATTTGTATTTAAAGTTTGATTTTTATTTGAAAAATCTCTTCATATTGGTGACGGTTAAATGTCCTAGAGGTGGGTTTCGAGTTTGGTAACTTGTTTCAGATGGTTCATAGACCAGATGACTTTGGGAACCATTGTTCTAGATAGCATTCTCAAACATTCAATGTTAGTTTTACGGTTTTCGGTCGCGATGAACTATCCAATTGAACCACATTGCACTTGGTTCATAGACCAGATGACTTTGGGAACCATTGTTCTAGATAGCATTCTCAAACATTCAATGTTAGTTGTACGGTTTTCGGTCGCGATGAACTATCCAATTAAACCACATTGCACTTTTTACCGCGAACAACTGATACGTAGGAAGCAGGAGTCGCCAGCGGCCTCGAATGATTGAAACTAGGACAGCTCAATCTTATAATGAATCTTTTATTTAAAGATGGTTGATTGTGATTGCTGGCTGGCTCAACTTTAGATTGAAAGTCCCATGAACTGATATTCATTTCACACATCTGTATATGTAGGAAGCAAGTATCATTTGGTTCCATGACTAAATTACCGAAAGTTAATAATTATTATTTAAAAGTAACCTTTTTTTCCAAATAACATAACAAATTGAAGATTTTAAAACTGGGTGTTTTCAAATCATCTATAAAAATATTTATAGAATGGAATTTCATTCATAACAATACGACATTTGAATAAAACAATATTACAAGAAATTGGGCTTCTATGAAGAGATTGTAATGATGAGGGTACTTCGAAACATGCATTTATTGTTTTACACCTTCCACGTTCTCAAATAAGTTTACATAATTTGCTGACTTCAATCAGACACATTTCCACACACATAGAAACAAAAGGAAGCCAGTTTGAATTTTTTCAGTTCTCTCGTGTCCTATAAGAATACCTCAAAATTACATAAAACCATACGTACTTCTAGAAATTTCTAAGAGTTCCATTTTCTCAAAGATTCAATTACTCATTCTCACATGGAACCCTAATAATAATTACACTATTGGGAACATCTATCAACATAGTAGAGCCATGAAGAAAGGTCCCCACAGGAGCCAAGAGCCCACAGAACTTTCTTTCTTATTATCTTACTGAAAAAGCACCGCTTTTTGCTTATATTTGGAATGTTTAGAAAATACACAGTTGGTATGTCCAGTCTTCATCTGAATGTAGGAGGTTTCATTTTATATATTAGCTGCATCTCTACAAATGCCAAACTTCAACCAGTTTGAATTTGTGATGTTTGGTTTACATATAATATTGATGTCATATATAGGTATACAAGATAATTCCACTTATTTCCTGAAAGTTTTCCATACATTAAGAAAGGATGAGGATTGGAAGAAATATCAAATTTAACTTGGTATGTTTTGTGCATACAACTGTAACTGCTTGAATCTCTTTTTTTCTAGTTGATCTACAAATGACTGTACTCTGCTGCTTGGTACTTTGTTAGTTTTATATTGGTAATCTAATTTTTTCAAATAATGTAATGATCTTTGGTACTTGAAAATACAACCTAATAAGTGCCAAATGCAAAACTCTGGCCATAAAACATCTGTGAAAAAAATTTCAGATTCTGAAACCTGCCAAAGCAAAAAATCACTCAATCTCACTTCACCAGAGGTTCTTATCAAAATTTCAGGATTGCGACTAGAATGTGTGTACAAACAGTTAGATATGAGCTCTTCTGTGATATCTTCAACATCAATCATGTTTTGATTAACTCCTTCCACAATTTCTTTAATACTTTGTGTTATTTCATCACTGGATGTATATGAGAAAGCTACATTCAGGATTGACTTATTATTATCCTTTGTGAGTAGCACTGCTTCAGCAATAAGCTTTCTTATATCTTCTGGTAGCAAAGACAAATTGCCTATAACTCTTATACAGACACCTTCTTCACGCAGTTTGTCTTTTTCTTCAAATACTCTTTGGAATTTCTCTCTTGCTAAATGCATCAAAGTGTCTACCTGCGATAAAATTGGTACAATTTAAAAGGTTGTATTTTCAACTATTTTCAAACTGACCTCATCTTTACTACGCTTAAAGTTCTCTATACTAAAAGCATAAACAGTAACTTCATTGATGCCCAACTCTCTGCACCATTGAAGACATTCAGCTAATTTTTCGAATCCTTTAGAATGTCCCTCTGCTTTTTGAACATTGGTTTTAGTGGCATATCTTCGATTTCCATCCATTATAAAAGCTATATGATTTGGAATAGGACCACATTTTATCACATTCATACAAAATCTCTGCAGTCTGGTAAATGGATAATTTGCAACCCAAGACATCTTTGGCATCAGGTGATGTTAGTTAACACCCATCAATGAAATTTTTGATATATGAAATACGTGGAAACTAGTCCTGAATTAGTCCTTGAAATTTGAAATGATTGATAACAATGATAACATTGAGGATTGAGGTTATAAAGCTCCCGATCCGGATCGTGGTTTTTCGGTTGGTCCCGTTTTTTGGGGTTTGAGCCTTCTCAACTTTTTTTATCTTCTATATCTTTTCAGCAGAGTTGATTTGTCTCTTTAGGCTGGATTTCTACAGATCCGAAATTCGATCGTACGACGATCAGATAGCTTTCTGATTGGTCTAAATTTAAATTCAGACCAATTTAGACCAATCAGAAAGATATCTGATCGTCGTACGATCGAAATTCGGATCTGTGGAAATCCAGCCTTAGTCTCTACTCTTCTACACCGATTTGGAGATTTTGTGACGGAAACATTGAACCCAATCTCAGAACTGAAATAGTACTAGTTCTCTCTAAAAAGTACTCTGGTACTGAATCCCTTCAAATAGTACTAAATCTAGTACTAAAGTACTGACTGGAACAGCCCTGATTGATACCTATCAGTGCTGCCAATAGTGCCAATGATTATGCTTTTTATTACTAAACGCACCCATGGGCATGGGGCTCCAGATTACTAATAAACTACCTCTCGAGGATGGTCCCATTCAGACAATTCTTAATCCAGTATATAACGTCACTCGATGCCAAAACGTCAGCAGGCCGTACTACCGCTGGTACTGGCCGTTACGT
This sequence comes from Zygogramma bicolorata, assembly GCA_032362365.1. Classification (NCBI taxonomy): domain Eukaryota; kingdom Metazoa; phylum Arthropoda; class Insecta; order Coleoptera; family Chrysomelidae; genus Zygogramma; species Zygogramma bicolorata. The sequence goes on from JAVJAQ010003750.1 coordinate 109,981, forward strand.
TTGGAGATTGTTATTTCTTTGATATTGTATTGGGCAGTTCTGCATCGCTTCCGCAGTACGTTGTATTCATATTTTTTATTAGTGCTTTCTCCATTAAAACTTTAGGCATTGATCATTTAACCCGCCCTAAGTCAAGCATATTAAACATTATTACAAAGGATGGCCAATTCCCTCTACTTAAATATAATCCTGTCGAGTGACATCACCGCGATACGCAACTAATCTGCACTAATTTGACAACTATAGGCGAAAATCGTCAACCGATAGATGGCGTTGCTAAATCCAAGATGGCTTCACTTTACGGTGAACAACAAATTTTGGCCATTTGAAGTAATGGTACTATTAGTTCATGTTTTGCATTCTTGAGCCCTTGTTGAGTGAAAATTACTGTTTAAACGTCTTCAGTTGCTTTGTGTGCTGAGGTAGTTACATGTTTGGCTAGTATTACAGCCTTATTATACTCGTGAGTGTTATAATTTGAACTACTTCACCAACCTACATTCCAGATCAAAATGTCTTATAGAATTGGAGCTACGTAATATTCTGGATTACGTGGAAAGCAGAACTAGACCGTTGAAAGAGGGTGAAGCTGTGTTCAAAGCAGGGCATATCATTGCATAGGGAGTGGAAGCAAATAACCATAAAAATAAGGAGCTTATGTTTGCGAACATTAGCTTTAGTAGAGCATCCGCATGAAATCAATATATTGCTGGCTGATGAGGAATGGAAATGCCAATGTTTCTGCAAAGCGGGTTTATCTGAGCTCTGCAAACATATTGCAACCCTTATATTATTTTGTTATTGAGTAGGTAATGTCATTTCCTAAATATATAGAAGTAAAAGTTGATTATCAAGAAATTTTTGCATGTAATTAGCTTTTTGTGATAAATAAAGGATCAATATATCAAGTTTAATAAAACATGTCACCGAATTGTATTTCAACAAAATGTTTTATTTTTACTATTCAAATAAATCATGAGAAAAACCTGATTTCTGTTTTGCTACAAAACCTTTTCCTGTACTTTAACATTGTATTATTCAGTACTGAGTATTTTGAATAAAACTTACAGAACATAAGGTTTCTCCAAAAGAAAAAGCTGAAGAAATAGGTTGGGTACTCCACTTCTAACGTGGAGATCAACAACCCTAACGCTGAACTGATATCACTCGACTAACTATTCAATTCTTTGACAAGGTTATCATTTCCAGAAGAAAATTAATAATATCAAGTTTTAGAGTAACTGATCGCACACCAAAGGTTCCAATCTTACCAATCATGAATGAATCATGCTTTTAAAAAAATATGTCTAACCAAGGAGATACAATTGGCAGTTATGCTACTAACTAATTGGGGGATAGTGTGAAAGGTTAAAAAACAGACTAGGGGCTATGATTTATTTACATAAATGTAATCATACTTTGCTTTAACTATTATTATTGAATATTATATTATAGTCTTGAAAATGGCTTCAAAGTGGGAACTGAAACGTCCACTAAACTTTATTTTCAGACGCTCTAGAAAGTGGAGGCTACTTACAAACATATTTTTAGTTATTGGTTTACTAATTTTCAATATATTTTTTTTCCTGAGACAAAGCTTTTTGTCGTTAATGGGGAATTTATGTAGTGAAATAGTACTAGTATTATATAACGAGCACTCTGACACCGACCACATTTTTTTCGATTTTGTAGGAATACTTCAATGAATTCGCTACATTTTGGATTGTAAACCATAACAACACTTCATAATCATTTCACTATTCGCACTTCTGTACTGTATTAAGTTATAAATATTTCCAAAATAATAATTTTAAATCCAACACCCATAAGACTCCATAGAAATAATATTTGTTGTTCACCGTCCGGTTAGTTCAAAAAAAATATATAGATGGCGATCCCTTCGAAGTTTTAGCAAATTGCTAATTAAAGTTGGGGCTATAACAGTGTTTAGTGTTGTTTCACTTTTTTTGTGAACGTTAACTGTATATGACTTGGGCTTGATGAATATTAGTAATAATTATAATCATATTCTGAAGTTTCATAATAATATCGCAGCGCCACTTTGACGACACCAATTCAACAATACTTTGACATTGTTTGAAACTTTCCACCAGAGAGCGTATAGCTTATTTTGAAATCACAATTTCGTGATGAAGTTGCTAATATGATGAAGTTTGAACTAATCTAACGAAACGCAGTTTAAATCGTTTCCTTCTCAGTCTTGTTTTTTCACCTTGTCATGTCTTTAATGTCTTTTGCTTTTTGAAATTAAATTCAGGTTAATTTTCCATGATGAATGCTTCCTTCTCAGTGTAATCCCAATATATAATGATAGATGTTACACCTCATACTTAATAATTAAAATAAATATGAATTCACAACAATAAAAAATAAATATCAATAATAAAACATTCGTGAACTCGAAGAATGTTATAATGTTTTTTGTTATGTAGAAGCGGCAGTCCCACATTGGTGATCACTCACCAAATTTACAGCATATGCAATTAACGCTCACAGAAGCCATCAGTTACCACCGTCGATCATCGGTCGGTAACCACCGGTTTTTGAAGGTGGAAGTGTTTTTTTATTCTTCATTTAACGTCGGCCTATTTCCGCTACCAAGGCCAATCACTGACGCCGGTGAGCACACTTCCCCCAACCGAAAATTTTGCCGAACCCTCTGGTATTCCAACCAGAGGTAGGGATCTTTAACGAGCCCAACATCCATGGACTCGGGACCGACGGCTTTACGTCCCCTCCGAAGGACGGCAAATCCTCAATATATCTTGTGCTCATTGATATATTGTCTGCGAGCTATGATATGCTATTCCGCTGCAGCTGTACGGGCTTTCGACACGGATTTCCCTGTATGGTCACCCATCCAAGTACTAACCGCGCTCGGCGTTGCTTAACTTCAGATATCGAATGACTGTCAGTCAACCTGAAGAGCTGGGCCATGCCCCGTGGAGGTGGTTGGTCGTGGATGAAGGATCCTTTTCATGGAGCAGTGGAATTCTTACTGCAAGTGCAGTAAAATGCAAGTGCGCATGCTCCGTAGAGATTTTGCTGCAAATGCAGTAAAAATTTCACTGCTCCATGAAAAGGGGTTGAAAGCAGCGGAATCTTCTATTTTCATTTCTTTTTTCTTTTATCTATTTATATTTATTTGTATTTGATTATATTTCCAGAAACTACACCAAAACCCCATTACTTTTTTGGCTGAGAGCCGATTAGTAGATTCACAATCTGTTCTATTCTGCGGTGGCCTATTGATTCTCGATTATCATTATAGATTATTAAAAAATATTCGAGAATAAGACCAATTATCTTTTTGGTGAAAATCAAAACCTGGAAATAATAATATGAAAATCACATAAAGTGATTGGATGCTTTTTTTTTCTCTTTCTTTTCATTACTAGACTTCCTCTTCCTCCTCGTTTTTGTCCCGTACCTTGACCCCTACCTTCCACTCTGTGTTTTCGTATAAATAATTGTATATTTTTTTATTCATAACACTTTTTATCATAAAAATATCTCCTTCCTATTATCTTTCTCTCTTTTTTTTCATCTTTTTTTTCGGAGTCCTCCCCTCGGCTCCTCCAATCCTATTATCCCTTTTTTCGCCGTCACCCTCCTCACAATGGGTATTTCTCTCCCTTCCCCCCACCAAACAAACCCTCCCCCTTTAATCCTCCCCTCCCTCAAAAAAAATAATTAATTAAAAAAAAAAACTAAAAAAACTAACCCCCCCCCCCTATAATTTTCTTTCTCCCTTGACAGTGGTTTCTGTGGGACTGCCGCCTTAGGCATCGCGATGACGTCACTGACATTATAATGAAATTGGGGAATTGGGCCATCGTCTGTAACAATTATTCAAGTCCTTGGGATTAGGAAAAACTGACAAAGGTGCTCTCGATTGAGGGCCAGTTTTTCAATACAAGGATAAATGGGTTATCTGTCAGATAGATGGAAGGAGAGAGGAGGTGCGCGTGGACAATATTTGGCAGTGATAAGGAAAAAACTGATGGTTATTTTGATCTGACAGATATCTTGCATTGAAAAACCTGCCCTTAGGCTAGGCATGTTCTAGAATTCTAGACCTAAGAGGATATGCATTAATATAACGGATATTTCCGCATTCCACTTGGGGCATTCCGTTCGACCCAGTCGAATGTGAAATTACTGTAAGTAAGGAAGAATTTACAGAAACGAAATTCCCCTAAATATTGATTGACATTTTAGACAGATACGGAAAATGGAAATGACAAATGGCAACTTTTGAGAAATGGTTTTGCCTGCCGTGTTTCTATTTTATAAATTTAATTATGCATTATCGTGGTTAAAATTTCACGAGAAATGAATAAATATGTATTTTTTTAATAAATTATACTGTATATAATTGAATATTCAGTGCGGAGTTTAGTGGTTTTTCTATTATTTTGTTTCTGTAGTGATACATGATAAAATTAATCAGTTCCAAATACCTTATTATTTAGGTTGAGGCAAGTTTTCCACCTGTACTTCGCAGCTTGCTGATCTCAGCACTATATTTTCAGTTCCCACCCGGAAAATATGAGGTTAAATACTTGAGAGATGGATAATTGGCACTCAGAATGGGTAGTTGAAGGCCCAGACTTTGACACCTCTCAAAATTCTCCAAAATATCTAACGGCACAGTGGAGTGAAGGCGAAGAAGATAATACAGCAGATAGTCAAAATTTCGAAAGAGATTCATCTGAAAGTGGTGCGGACGAAAAAGAAAGTTATGAGAAAGGTGGCTCTCCAATAAAAGCAGGTTTCAAAAATGTTTTGCTTGCCAAAAAAAGATTACAAGCCTACAGTAAGCAAAGTAATAAGAAACCTTCAAAAGAAGAAAAGGTTGATGCTGAAGATAAACCCGAGAAAAGCTTTGGAAAAAAGTTAAAGAAAGGTTAGTGAAGAAGTGGGTGAAAGGAAAGCCAATAACATTTGTACCATGTTAATTTATCAAGAGATTTGAAATTTTGTAGAACATACGTACTTGGATGGTAAACTGTCCATTTATAGAAACAATTGCTTATCACAGGATATCCTCTTGATTGAATATTGATAGTTTCAAAGTATTTGAAAGATGTTCAACTGGATTTTTTAAATATTAATTATTTGTGATTGATGTTCACAAACATTGTTTTGAGGCTCTATATGTTTACATGTTATCTCACAATCAAAATTTTTATAGGTAACATTTATAATGTTTGTTCAATGTTTTACTGGTTATCTTATATAAGTGAAGTGGTCCAAGTGATATTGCTAATATCTAAATATATTTTCAGATTTATATCCTGATGAAAGAGCAAAAATTGTTATCCAAGAAATCGAGGATATAAAAAAGAAAGAAAATGAAGAGCTGTTATTGAAAAAACAAATGGTAGCTGATGCAATAAGAAGTTTAACCTCTGTGACATTACGGCCAAGATCACGATCTTTATCCTCAGGTATCATTAATATTACATCTGAAGTAAATTGGACATTTCATCACAATTTTTTTTGACAGAACGTTTGAAACAATTCAAGAAGAGAGAAATCAAAAGTCGCAACTATCGACGAACAGACTCTAATGGTCGGAAATCAGTTTCACCAGAAAATCACAAAAGAAGAGGTCGCAGGAGGTCTTCTCCAAATCACAAAAATTCAGTGTATCCAAAAAATTGGACCGAATATAAAGAACAGAAGTTAACAGTGGTTAAAGATGAAAGCCTCAAGAAAAAGTGTTTTCCTTCTCAATCTAATAGCTTTATCGAGTTGTATGACAAACTTTACAACTTTGTGATACCCTCTCCATATCTAGAATCATTTCAGTATGAATCAGAATTGGTGGGGAAGATGATACCAACTTCAGTTCTCAGGCAAGTGCATGACCATTCCTTAATTACAGAAATCATAGTAGCCCTTTCTTGTCAAAAGTTTTTTCAATAATATCATGAAATTAGACACAGATTTTGCTTTTCTGGAGTTTATGAATTATGATGCTGTTGTGAATGAAGAAACTGATGACCATTCCAGAATTGGCAGAGCTGAATGTCAAGCCTGGCAAGTACTATGTATGGTTTTTATTCATATCAAAGCATTGGGATATGTTTCCATAAACTGAACAGGATTTTCAGAATAAAGAAGTTTATGTTGCTGTTCTCCGCCTCATTTTACATTTATCTAATTGCATTTTTCTATTGAAGAACACATCTTGAAATAGTTTCTGGGTTGAATATCTCTCAAAGTAATATTGCTTGTCTTAAGAGGGATTTTGCTCTGGCATAGTATACACTTTTAACTGATCTCTATTTAAATTCAAAGTTTTAATATGTCTTTGTTATGCCAGGAAATTTCGAAAGAATAATTCCCAAGGTCCTCAATAAATGTCTGAGTATTTAATATAAATAAATTAATTTTAAAATTAGTAATTTGAATTTTGAATGAGTAAACAGCAAAAAACAGTAATGATTCCAATTCCTGTGATCAGGTTATAGCCTAACTTTTTTGAGATGTTGAAAAATCAATTCACCTAAATTCTTAAAGACATATCTCTGTTCTGCAAAGGTGCATATACCTATGAAATCATTTGTTTTTGAATGAAAACAAGAAAAAGTACTAGCAATTGCTGAGAATCAAAATATCAAGTAATTCTTGATTCCAACTTCTGCCATTGTTCTACATTTTTAGTGATATTGAAATCATTTCTAGGGTGACGAAAGCCAAACCTCCAATCATATTTAGCATTAATTTCGAAAAAATCAAAGAGAGTTACTTGACGAGACAGCAGCTCTTTCAGATGATTCCAAAAGAAAGAGTGGCAATAATTACTAAGCTCATAGACACCCCATCAAAGTGAGTATCTACAGTTCCTTCATTCATTAAAAATTTCAAATATGATGTTTACAGAAATAATTTACTTGTGAGATAGATGTGATTTATATTTTTGTCAAATTTGCAATCAATATTTCAAAGAATTTCCGAAATCCACTCAGACAACAACTGTCAAAGTAATTGTTATTTGAAATCCATTTCGGTAAAGGTTTGTTTGAAGTATGCACCTAATTTTGGGCAAATTTTTGAGCTCACATATTTTGAACTACTGAAACGAATACTGACATCCGAACATGGCATCTACTCTTGTTTGGAAATTGTAGCAAAAGTCAAGGAAAGGTTATTTTTTATTTGTTTCAATAGATGCTTCCAAACAGAATAGGGTTCTGGTGAAGTTGAAATACTAACAATAATAGTATAACTTGATAATACATTATTAAGAACACAACTTTTTTTTGAGTAATATATAAAAATAGGGAGATGAAGTTCTTACAAATCTCCACCAAAATAAAGAATGAAAAACGGGTTCTGAAGTTGTTGATTCGGGGAAAAATCAATTTTTCATGAGGGAACAAACCTCTACAACAAAATACCAAATTCAATTAAAATTATTAAAAATATCGAAAAGTTCAAACACAATCTCAAAAAATATATTTCATCATCAAAATATATATTTTAGAATTCAATTATATTGATCATTGATCAATTCAACAGTATTTTTTCCATATATTTCTGCTACATAATCATATTTTGTTCTATTTCACTTTTTATATGTTCAATATCCCTATTTATAAACTGTAAATGTTTCTTGGGATGAATAAATGTTATTATTATTAAATCTTCAGATTTTGTGGCAAGATATTATGAAGAGTGATTAGGATAAGTGGAGACGATAATCTAACCTAACCCAAAGGCCATTTGGTAAAAGTCTGTTTTCCCCACACCCAAGGCTTTTGGAAAAAAAATATCGCTACTCAAGTATTTTTATGCGTAGAACACAAATCTAAAAGTCTGTAGAAGGGCATTTTCCGCCTTCTTTTTTGCACGATAGAACTACACGTTTTTATTCGTCAAATGCTATTTAAAACGAATTCAACCTTCTTAATCACTTTCAACCGAGTTATAAGCATTTTCACAAAAACTTGGGAATACATAATTCCGATCGATTTCGAGGTTAACTGATGCGAAAGATTTTCTAGCCTAGAAATCGAACGGAATTATGTTCTTCAAAGTTTATACAAAAAATGCTTATAACTCGTTTCATAGTGATGAAGAAGGTGGAATTAGTTGTAAATGTCATCTGAAGAATAAAAACGTTTGGTTCTATCGTTTATTTTAGGCAAAACAGAAGATGGAATATGCCCTTATTCCGACTTTGTAAGGACATAACTTTTGAAAGACGGAAGAACGCCGTGTTTCGACTTCGCATACGTGTTCTACGCATAAAAATACTTGAATAGCAATAACAATTTTTCCAAAACGCTCGGGCTTGGGGATAACGGACTTTTGCCATTTATCAAATCATTGGAATGAACTAATGAACAGAGAGTGTTTGTATTTTGTTTGCTTTCTCTTCTTTCATAGAGATGATTTTCAATGTTTGGATTGGCAGAAGAAAAAGACCATAAAATAGTTCCTCAAACCATCAGTCTTTAAGATGTCTAGAAGGATGGTGCTTGGACCGATGACCGATGCGATATTGTTTAGAATTTTCTGGCGACACTTTTCTGACATTAGTGCCATTTTTACGTATCACTATCACGGTGTGTTTCTCAATTTCATCGCTGGTTGACGCTAATTGGAAGTGCATAGTCAACCTATCGATCGACAAACTATATTCTTTGATTCGAGCAGTCAACAAAATGAGCAAAATCTAATGTCATATCATAAAAAACAAAATCGATGATTATTAGGATGATTATAGGGAATTTGGCCGGTATTCTGAACAAATAATATAGGTTGTTGATCAGTTAGCGTCCAAAAGTAGAAGTATAGCAAGCCGTCAGGTCGGCCGTTTATACATTTCCTAGGAAATTTGTAACTCTTCGTTGCAAACGCCATCTGAACTGATTTGATGTCGAAAAGCCATGATGCTTATTATCATAGTAGGCATGTGTCGCCAAGTATACCCCAAACATGCCCAGGTATAACTCATTACACCATCCTTCTAGACATCTTAGTCCCCTTGCATAAGACTTAATGATCTTCATGACTTGATTTTGGAGTCTTTGAGCTCAACTCTTTTCCGAATTTAGAGATACAGTGTTTACACGGGCAAATACAACCATACAGTTTTTGGATGTTTACAAAAAATCAAAATTTCAAACTATTGGTATCAGAAGTTCAAACATGTAATAATAATTTTTATAGGCTTATAATTATATGAGCATATGTTCAGCAAATTTGACAGGTCCAAAAGAGCACATGACAACTAAAGTAGAGCTTGTTTCCACTGAAATTTCAACAACTACAAAAAAGCAAATAACGATGTAGTTTTAGAGATACCTATCTTGTTTCAGATATGTCACTGTATGTCTAGAGTCTAGAAGATATTATATTAAGATTGTTTTTTTTTTCTGTCGACTTTGGTTTCAAAAAACTCTTTAAATTTGTTGTGGTTCACACTGTATGAAAATCGAGAAACTTAATCTCAATTATTGCATTTCAATCAATGAGGGTAAAACTCTCTATAACTTTGAGGTCATGATTCTTCAATTTGAGGCGATGAAAATAATTTTGAAGTTGGATTGGTGGAGAAAATTTGAATGTGTACAGTAACAAGAAAATAATCATCCTTGAATCTTCTGTTTTTTATGCTCGATTTAAGACTCGAGGATTGACGAGATACTATAGAGTACCATACAGTATTATATTCTTATTGAACACAATACGAATATGAATTGATGATATTAACAAAATTTCCTTTGGAATATATATAACTCTTGGATGAATGTCAACTCAATACATACTTTTAGTGATGACGTCACGCCGTCAATTTTTGTCTGTGTGTAACAATCTTTGTATGCAAAAAAAAAACGACTTTAGCCAATGGCTGCTACATTATTGGGCCCAGTATCTGCTTGGACACTGTTTTTTTAACATCCGTTACTGGTCGCGAAAAACTTGAAAATCGGACCAGGAATACTTGAAAGGGAAGAATTTGGTGAAATTGGTGGGCACCCTGTCAAGTCCATGTGATTCATACCAAACCAGACATAAAATTGTGACAAATCTTCTCGTAGAGCGATACATCGTTTGTGGAATCGAATATTTTTACGTCATCAGCGAAAATGAGTACCTCACCACGTTTTATATATTTTTTCTTTTTTAATTCTTTATTTAACGTCGGCCTATTTCCGCTACCAAGGCCAATCACAGACGCCGGTGAGCACACTTCCCCCAACCGGAAATTTTGCTGCACCCTCTGGTATTCCAACCAGAGGTAGGGATCTTTTACGAGCCCAACATCCCTGGACTCGGGACCGCTGGCTTTACGTCGCCTCCGAAGGACAGCATTTCAATATATTTCGTTATCTTTGCAGTTGTATGGGCTTTCGAACGCGGTCTTTTCCTTCCTGAGGTCTAACGGCGCTCGACGCTGCTTAGCTTCAGATATCGAATGACTGTCAGTCAACCTGAAGAGCTGGGCCGTGCCCCATCTTTATAATTGTAACTAGGTTTTATTTAATGGGTTGAACAGCAAAGGTTCACATTACGAACCCTGAGGAACACCCGAAGGCACAGGAATTGTGAATGATACACAGACTCCTATTTTTAGTAAATGGCTCCTACCAGATAAGAAACTGGATCCACTGCAAAATTGTGAAACCCATAGGGAATATTTTATAGGAAACTGTATAAGTATTTCTCAAACTGGATTTTCATCAAGTCCCGTCCAGTTCTATTCGATTTATGAAATGAAGGAGATATATAATTCGCTGAATAAGTTTGGTAAATGGAAAGTTCAGTCAACTCAATTCAGTTGACTTATATATTTGGATTATATTCTGTTTGAACAAATCTAATAACTAGATATTTTCCATTTCAACATGTCTTTCATGTGTTTTTGACTTTTTCCCAGAGTTCAGCCATCCACCAAGAACAGAAGTCAATTTTGGTACAATAAACAATGGAAAAAGGCCGGGGAACCAGAATGCAAGGTTTTGGAGAACTCTGTAGGTTTGTCGTTCCTTCAAACTTATTCCGACGAAGAGGAGGAGAACGAGACAGAAGAAATCGTGATTTGTAGCAGCGTCAGGAAGAGTAGGAAGGATCAATCAGAAACTGCCGTACCAACTGAGAAAAATAATAAAACCAAAGAACCCACCGAATCTTCAAAATACACTGCCCCGCACGAGCGAAACGATATCAATAGCAAACAACTTGAGCCTGATTCTGCAATAGCATCGCCAACCGAAAATAATCAGAAGACTGACGCGGATTATGACAATGAAGACAGATTAACACCTATCAAGAAAGATTTCGATTACTCTGCTGGCGAAAAAACGGACCACATTGTTGAAGAAAATGATGACAGGAACATTGACTTCGAGGAAAGATTGACACCAGTCGATTTCGATTTGAAGTTGCAAATAGATCGGAAGCGGAATTTGGAAACAACATCTTTGAATGAAAATATAACGAACATCGAACCTGAAATTGAGGATTCAGATAGGTTGACTCCAAAACAAGGCTTCATCAGTGCTGACAGGGATGAAGATAGGTTGACACCTGAGGAAATTTCTCATAATAAAGAACGTGAACTAGATGAAATCCATATTGCTAAGAATGCCATTGAAGAATTGAAAAAGGAACTCAAAAAAAGGGAGAATAAAGATGAAAACTTTGTCAAAGCTAAAAAAAAGAAAAAAACTGGGACGAAGAGAAAACGGGAGTCTTTGGAACTTGAAGATGAATCGCCCAAGAGCAAAAAACGCAAAAAGAAGAGCAAGCAAAAGAAACAAGTTTCTGACGATGAGGATGAGGAAGATAGTGAAAGTTCTGAAGAAGATAAAAGGAGAAAGAAACATAAAAAAGACAGAAAACGCAAAAAAGAAAAAACAAAGAAAAAGAAAACTAAGTCCAAGAAAGACAAGACACGAGGAGTGAAAACTAAAAAGAAGAAAGAGCCTTCCGAGGAAAGAACTACAAAAGAGCGGAAAACGAAAAAGAAAAAAGAGGCTAGCGTAGACACGGTAGTTTCTGACGAACAACCTAAAAAGAAAGCGAAAAAGAAAGGCAAGAAGAGGATGAAAGATTCATCAATCAGCGAAGATGCTAGTTTCTCGAAAGAAATCAAGAAAGATAAAAAGGATGTTGCTGATCATGACCATATCTCGACAATCACGGAAAAGAAAAAATTCAACGAGTGGGAAGATGAAGAACTATTGACCAATGCTCTCCAAATGCTGGAAAGGGAGAGACTTGAAAGGATAAATTTGTCAAAATCGAACATCTGTGAGTTAACGGAGGAGTTACACAGCAGTTTCAAAGATCATAAGTCGGGTAAAGCAGAAAAAGAAGGAAAGACCAGAAAAGACAAAGAACGAAGGAGGCACAGTAAAGGGAGATATATTGATTCAATGTTAGGTTTTGAAACTGAAGAATTGCGCGAAGCAGACATGAACATATCAAAAGAGAGGAGTATTTCGGACCGTTTAGAGGAAAGCGGCAGGGAGAAGGAACGCAAATCTGCCAGAGGACGGAAGTTTTCGGAAGAATCGGACGACTTGGAGAACGTTGAGTTTTATAGAAAATCCGGCAAGTCCAAAGAGAAGCGTCGTAAGCAAAAGTCCAAAAGGATCGAGGAAGTGAGGCCTCCTCTGTTCATCAAACCCGATCCGGACTATGTTTGCGAAGAGCGAAGTACTCACGTAGAGGACATTTCTATCGGAGAAAGGTTAGAGGACTTCCTCCTCGTCAAAGAAGGAGTGGTCAAAGAAGGAGTTGCCAAAGACACGCCGGATACGGACGAGTACCGCGGAAACTGGGAAAAAGATTCTTTTCCTGTGTGGGAGAGCGAAGACGAAGGCGTTCCAAAACCGAAGGAAAAACTCAACACATCTTGGGAAAGCGACGAGGAGGTTTACGAACGGGCCCGGGTCGTAGACAAGCCGCTGGACTTTACCGAAGGCCTGAATCTGGAAATACCTCTGAACATAAAACCGTTCAAGCGCAGGGAGGTTATGGACGCCGACAAAGAGTTGCAGCTGCTGAAGATCGAAAGCCAAACGCTCAACCAAGAGCGCATCCAGCTGGAACTGGACAAAATCAAAGTGAAGCAGCTGGAGCTGAGCGTTTTCAAAGAAGCCGAGCGTGACGTGGGAGAACAGCCGCCTAGACGCAGGCGGAGCAAGGAGGAAGCCTCGGAGAGGGTCGAGGACAAGGCCAAGCGAAGGAGGTGGGACAAGAGGGAGGCCGAACCGAGTCGGCAACGTAGCGGCGACGTCGTCACGATCGATTTGTCGGAGTCGACGTCTTCGGTGAACACCTCGGCGGTGCTCGAGAACGAATACGAAGAATTCATGAAGGCGGTCACATCGAAACGGGTCGAAGAGGACGAGGTGGTCAATCTCAATGACAGCATCATCTCTTTGAGCAGCGTTTCGGATTTAGGCGACTCCAACTGCAGCTTGGAGGTTCGGCCTCCTATAGCAAGGACGCCTACGAAAGATTCGCCGCCGGTTATCGTCCCGCCCAAAGACATTTCAATCACTCCGGTGGCTAGCACGCCTGTGAAAGTTATACCGCAAGTTATCGTACCACCTAAAGATATTCCTTTCCCTCCTGTGGATAGCACGCCTGTGAAACATTTGCCGCAGGTTATCATCGCTCCCAAAGATATTCCCTTCATTCCGATGCCTGGAGAGGTTAAACCTGTGGACATCGAGCCGATAGCAGAGGTGAAACCGATACCGGTAGAACCGGTGCCTGCTCCTCCGATAGATGTCAGCGCTATCGCCACCCCGCTACCGACTTCGATCCTGCCACAGACGTTGGCTGCTATAATTGAACCCCCTCCTTACATCATACCAGAAAAGTTGAACTTGGATAACCAGGAATATCCGCCAAAACCCGTCGTCCCCATTCAGCCCGAATCTGCCGCTAAAAAACAAGAAGAAGCGTTGGTGACTAGTAGCCTGGCAGAAACCAAACCGGGCACTCCTGAAAAGCAACTCGTCGGCAGTACGAACGCTGCCGTTGTTCAGAAACCGCAGGAAAAACCCTTCAGCTTCGCCAGCTTGGTGCTACCGTCAAAGAAGCTCTTGCTAGACAACTCGAGATTGAATCTCGGCGATTCGGATGATGAGAGCGAAAAACCGATGAAGGCGATCGACGAAATCCGAATGGAGAACCTCATTCAGTCGGGTGAGCTGGGGAAAGCTGAGGAGGGGGTGAAGGAAGAGGCGAAGCGAGAGACCAAGCCCGAGGTGAAGCAGGAAGCGAAGCACGAGGTCGTGCAAGAAGCGAAGCCAGAGGTGAAGCACGAGTCGAAGCAAGAGTTTAAGCAAGAGGCCGTTAAGGAGGCTAAACAAGAAATTAGGAAGTCTGAGACGGAACCTAGGTCTTCTAAAGCTGGCGCCAGAGACAGGAGGCGGTCCAGGTCTCGTAGTCCGAAGAGTGGCGGCCAACACGCGAAGGAGAAGGTCGAGAGGAGGGGCGCTTCGCCGAGGAAAGGTCAAGAGACATCGCAGTCGTCGAGGAACAGAAGAAGAGAGAGTTCTCCGAGGAGAAGAGGACGGTCCCCGAGAAGACACTCGTCTCCAGCCCGTTCGCCTGCTAGGAGAAAGTCTTCGCCAGGTAAATGTTTGATTTCGATATTTTCGTTGTTTCTTTTCAAAGAGTGATGTATTCTGTAGGAATCTGAAACTTCCAAAGGCATTCAATCTTCAAATACTTTAAGTCAAAGTATAAAACTGATTGTCTGTGAGGGGTTAGCTGTAAGGGGTAATCTGTCCAAACAAACGATGTGTACTAAGATGCTATTGTTGAACGTAACATCCCGTCCGAGTTTAGTCAATAAGTCGGTATCAAAATCCACTCGTGACCTTTCGCTTGATTAGAATTGCAGCTTTAAAAAATGGCATTTGCATCATTACCTACCGACAAAAATTGTAAGCTCTCACTTCGATTTCTTAGATTGACAAAAATATATTACAGTTTCCTGTATGATTTTCACTCACAATGGGTTTACAAAACCGCGACACGTGTTTCGCTATTACAATAGCTTCTTCAAGCAAGATAAATAAATCACTATTCTATAATACGCTATTTATATACAAGTAGGTCGAACGTCTCTTACAATAAAGGTCCGACTTAGGTCCGATATCCGACCCATAATTTGTCCAAATACTAATTAGTTACACACGAAGATTATTCCTAGAAATAGAATTATTGGCCGGGAACATATTCAACAATGGGGAGTTATTTAATTCAACCTGATCATTCAATAAATATTCTGAATTTTTCCCTCTATTGATTTCCAAGCTTTCTAGAAGGTTAAGTTTCCAACCTTTCTGCTCAAAATGCCTTATTTTGAACTCGTGGTTGAACTCATGACCTTCCAGAATGAGGTGACTTGCATAAGTAGAATTTGTTTTTCCATTCAAAAAACTAGCTCTGTGTTCTCCTAGGCGAGTGTTGAAAGATCTTCCCGTTTGGCCTACGTAGTACATCGGACATGACCCACATGTTAATTCATAAACTCCTGATCTTTGTGACGATTCATTTTTGTCTTTATTATTTTTGATATATATCCCCACTAAATAAGTTATGGTTCTGTAAGTATCCGGCTCGGTATTGACTACTGGATACACCAACTTGAGGGCTTGACTATGTAATTTCTTCCTCACAAGTGAGTCTATTAACTGACCCTCATATCCATTGTTAATCGCAATCTGTTTTATTATATTAAGTTCATTAACATAATTCACATCAGATAAAGGGACATTCAACAGTCTATGAATCATACTATTGAATGCGGCCACCTTATGCTGATATGGATGACACGAAGTATTATGAATAACAATGTCCGTGTGGGACGGTTTACGGTAAACCGAAAAATCATGTTTGTGATTTATTCTTGTGATAGTCAAATCCAAATAGTTAATTGCACTATTTTAGCATAAGGTGGCCGCATTCAATAGTATGATTCATAGACTGTTGAATGTCCCTTTATCTGATGTGAATTATGTTAATGAACTTAATATAATAAAACAGATTGCGATTAACAATGGATATGAGGGTCAGTTAATAGACTCACTTGTGAGGAAGAAATTACATAGTCAAGCCCTCAAGTTGGTGTATCCAGTAGTCAATACCGAGCCGGATACTTACAGAACCATAACTTATTTAGGCCAACCAAGCGTAAATATTTCTAGATTCTTGAAAAATAATGATATTAATACAGCTTTTCGTACTAATAATAAATTGGGGATATATATCAAAAATAATAAAGACAAAAATGAATCGTCACAAAGATCAGGAGTTTATGAATTAACATGTGGGTCATGTCCGATGTACTACGTAGGCCAAACGGGAAGATCTTTCAACACTCGCCTAGGAGAACACAGAGCTAGTTTTTTGAATGGAAAAACAAATTCTACTTATGCAAGTCACCTCATTCTGGAAGGTCATGAGTTCAACCACGAGTTCAAAATAAGGCATTTTGAGCAGAAAGGTTGGAAACTTAACCTTCTAGAAAGCTTGGAAATCAATAGAGGGAAAAATTCAGAATATTTATTGAATGATCAGGTTGAATTAAATAACTCCCCATTGTTGAATATGTTCCCGGCCAATAATTCTATTTCTAGGAATAATCTTCGTATGTAACTAATTAGTATTTGGACAAATTATGGGTCGGATATCGGACCTAAGTCGGACCTTTATTGTAAGAGACGTTCGACCTACTTGTATATAAATAGCGTATTATAGAATAGTGATTTATTTATCTTGCTTGAAGAAGCTATTGTAATAGCGAAACACGTGTCGCGGTTTTGTAAACCCATTGTGAGTGAAAATCATACAGGAAACTGTAATATATTTTTGTTAATATGGATTTTCATCAAGTATCGGCCAGTTCAATTCAATTCTTAGATTGACTAAACAAAAGCATTTCAGTCAACGCACCAGGGTTTTTATATATCTTGGTTTCATTTATATTGAATTCAATAATTCACTAGCCTGTTGTTTTGCATCTGGATGCGTTTCCGTGCTTCTCAGTTCGATATTGTATAACGATAATTCTCGTAGAAACCGGAACTAGTTCGTCCGATTCATTCTCATATCATTTCTAACCAAATTCAGAATAAGGGATGCTAACTGTAATTGAATTAACTGTATTTCTCAAAAAATTATGATCATTGATAATATAACGTCAGTTGAAATGGAGTTTTGTATAGATATTGTGATATAACATGGGACTTTACAAATTAGTATCAACCTCTTTGTCTAAGTTCCTAATTAACTCTTTGTCTAATTTCACATTTTCTTAATCATATCTTTCTTAATATAATAATAGTTTTAAAAATGATATATCTATCGTATTTCTTTTGTGAACATGCTTTGATTATAGTATATCAAAAATAAAAGTTAACATTCCCATTAATAAAATTTATAGGTGAAATTGTGCTTTACATCAATGCATTGATGTTAATTTTGAAAACGTAAATAAACATGGCGAGAATATTTTCAATATTAGAATATTTCCACTTCTCAAACTATAATCCTGGTGAATGAATCACTCTTAAAACAACCTACTTCGCGCGTTCAAGCAGGTAGCAGAAGGCGATATTCTTCGCGAAGAAGCAGCTCTCCCAGTCACAGAAGACGTTCACCGTCGCCAAGAAGAAAATCGCCGAAGAGGACTTCCCCTTCCAAGACGTCTTCGTCGAAATCATCGAGAAGAGCGCGATCCAAGTCGCCCCAGAAGCCCGAATCCACCGTCAAATCGCACCATTCGAGGGACAAGTCGGAGGCGAATACGCAGCGCCCTCCGGCGGTCGTAGAACTGAAGAAGAGCGTCGCCGATTCTACGATTTCGGACGATTCCCTACTGCCGCAACCGAACCTCGAGGACGCAACGGAATCGCCGTCGTCGCACTTCTACGGTAGATCGAAAGTCGACAAGCAGCAATCGTTGAACGAGGGCGTTTGCCAGATACTGGGCTACGCCAAAGAGGATCTCAGGCCGATCAGTACGACTTACGACAATTACAGGTACGAACAGAGCCAGCTGACGCAAATCCTGCAGACGATCAGCCAGTTTTCGACCAGAAGCGGAGCGGGAACGCCTTCGAAAAGCGATCTTGAAAACGCTTTTCACAATTCTGTGTCTGCGAACACGGACGTATATCAAAACGTGCCTAGATCGCAGAATAGTTTCGTCCAAGTGGGTAATATGGTGCAAATCGTTCCTAGTGATTTGAATGTCAAGACTGAAACGCCGCAAACTGTCGTTACCAATAGGCAATTCCGACAAGAAAGTCACATGCCTCCGCAAGAGAGGAAGACGCAGATTGTCCAGGTGAGTTATACTTTCAGTTTTGCAAGTGAAGCGAAATTTTGAATATCTGAAATCTAATGATAAGGATCACTTATTGGTGTGAAAGATTACCAGGACATGCCGTTTTTCCTCCCCAAAATTCTAAGGAATATTCAGAAACATGAATATTTTTGTGGAGAGAATGAAGTTCTAGGAAACTATTTTTTGCTTTTACTTCTCCAAATCGATGTAAAATGGATACGAAACTTCTATGAAAAGAGAAATTAAAAAAAAAGTATAAAACGGTCTGTTAATATGCTTGATTCATTCACGAAAAAGTAGAAAGAGTTCATAAATAAAACACACTTCACTGTATGATTTTCACTAAACAATTTACAAAAACCGCGTGTCCTATAACACGCATGAAGAAGCTATTTTATGTTGAAAAATAACTAGTGAAAATCAATTAGTTGAAATCAACCAAACTGTTTTTTATCAGGTTTTCATGTATATACATCAAGTATCTGTCATTTCCATCAGTAACTCAAAGAAAGAGATTTTTGAAACAGCTTTTTCTCTGCTTATATGCTGAATCACTTGAAGGTTACTTTTCTTGGCTCAATTTTAATAAGAAACTGCTTTTTCAGTTTTGTTTCTTTTGGAAATAAATGCGTACCTACATTTTTACATCCGAATGCACTACATAAGACCATTTTATGTCGATTTCAAATCTTTATATTTTTAATTATTGCAAAGAAGGGACGTTTAATGTTTTGAATTGTTGTCATTTGACTTGAGAGGCTGTCAAAGGTACATGCAGTGGTGGCGCTCCTAGTGGTAGAGTTTTGCAGCCGTCATCCCCATTGGTGCAATTCAGTTGAATTCTCGACCAAAGTTGCGCTGTTGTGTTGTTTTTAAAACTTCGGAAAATATTACAATCATAACTAAAACGTTTGTGCACAATTCATGATTAAAATTGATATAATAATCGCCTACCAAATACTTACGGTTTTGAATATTCAAACAATAATATTTCAAAAACCTAACCTTGATTGTAGTGAATCAAAGTAGTGCAAGTTTTCGCCAAAGTGGCACTGCAATACAAATTCGAAATAGCAATAAAAACAACAACAAAAATACCTTTTTTGTAAATCAAACATCTATAAATGATATTTACATATATGCTAATTTTTATGTTCCTTCTTTTATGGGAGTGATGTATTTTTTTAAATTGATTTGGAGAAGAGCCAAAACTCAGTTACTTGAATGGTTATCTCATCTCCGCAGTCAAGGCTCCTCAGCAATATTGTGAAGTGGTAGGAATATCACATGTCACTTTTGCTGGGGACAATGCTCAAGGGAGCAAATTACATTTTACAAGGACCTCAAGGCAGGATGTTGCTTGGGAAAGGTATTGTACAGCGAAACACGTGTCGCTGTTTTGTAAACCCATTGTTAGTTGAAATCGTAGGTGACTGTGATATTACTTCTTGAGGCGTTGCTTCATTATGCTTTGAAATAACATAATTGAAGTGATGAATATTGTGCAATACATATAACAAATTTTTGAATTATTATACAATTATCAAGATATTCCGAATAAAGTATGAGCTCTAAAACTTTGTAAACGTTGAAACTTTCGTTTGGAGAAAATGAAACATTGGCAGTTTTATTTCTCATTTTTCCAAGATGGAATTCACAATGCGTATTTATCGTATATTTTACTCAGGTGGGTAACATGCTCCAAATAGTCCCGAACGACTCTCCTCCTGAGCCGGTTCTTCCTCCTTTGCCGCCAGAACCCAAAGAAGAACCCGTCGACGAAGTAGCCATGGTCGTCACGGAACAAGAAAAACGTTCCGCGGAGAAGGCGATGCAACAAAAGGCGGCGGAGCAAAGGGCAGAGAGGGAACGAAGGCGATTGCAGAGGGAAGCGAGGAGGAAGGAAAAGGAGAGGAGGAGAAGGGAGAAGGAGAAGCAGAGACAAGTGAAAATGAAACAGAAAACCGAAAATATGATCAAGGTAATTGCATTGGACAAGGTTAGTTTGTAATTATATGAATGAATTTGTTGTCCTAAGAGTGTGTCCATAATATGGAGCTTCGTAAATTTTTATTTTGTTTTCACATTGTTTCAAGTTTCATTCACATTGGTTTCCAAAACGAAGTTTTTATTATTTTTAGAAATCAGAACATCGGTAGTCAGACTTCTACAAGATTCAGAAAAAATAGTCTAGGAGTATCATTTGATTTTTACTAACTTAAATATTGCTCTGAAATATAAACATCAACATGCATCTTCATGATACACAGAAATGTGGCGCTGAAATTGTTTCCATATCTAATTATGATAAAAGGCTTGAAAACAAAAGATTAGTGCTGTTGGGATAGATTTTAACTCCCTCCAGCTGGTGATAACCAAGAAAAATCAGTTTGTAAAAACACAAAATACTATTGAATTACTCATTCACTCAAAACAACAATCATTCTTTGAAACCTATACTTACGAAAGTAACACTCAATATTAAGTTCACATGCCTGAGGCCAAAATGGCTTTACTCACTATAGTAATGTCAAAAGAACAATATTCCATTTTTTAACGGTTGGCCTTTCACAGAATGGAATCACGTTTATGTTTGGCAAATTGAAATCATTTCAGATACAGGTTGTAGCAGAATATGGAACTTTTCCATCGAAAAAAAGATATAAATTGTTTATAATAAAAAGAAACACTTGTGATACAGTTTTTTTATTCAACTGGAGAAATAATTGTTACAAATAATAAGCTTTATTTATTTTATACTTTATTTAATAATAATAATAATCACTTTATTCCATAATACTTTACAGTGTGGAACGAATATGTATAAATAAATAAAAAAAATCAATTATAAAAATCTAAAACACCATAAAATGCTGCTTGAATTTCAGTTTGAATTGGTTTTTTGGCAGTTTTCTGAATTCTTTGGGAAAACTTGATTAACAACATTTTTCTGAACTTGGGCATATCGTGTTTGTTGTAATTTAAGTTTTGTATATCTAGTGTTGTAAAGATTTACTGTTTCATATTTCTTCATGAATTCTTCATAATTTTTCATTGCAAAATATGCACATTCATATATGTATATACATGGCAGAGTGAGTATTCCTTGTTCCTTGAAGACTTCCTTGCAACTGTCTCTTCTGTTAAGATGAAAGATACTTCGTATGCAGGATTTTTGTGTTTTGAAAATTCTGGTAATTTCGACAGAATTTCCCCAAAATATGATTCCATACTTCATTCTGGAATATATATATATATATAAGCATAATATGCTTTGATGGCTGCATTATGGTTAAATAATTTAATTGTTCGCAATGCGAATGTAAATGACCGAAGTTTCTTTGTCAAGCTGTTAATATGTTCTTTCCAATTTTGCTGGGCATCAATTTTAATACCAAGAAATTTTGTATGTTGACATGTTTCAACTGGTTTATTCTTATGGGTAATTTTCAGTGTCGGTTCCTTTGGTGTTTTGAATTTCTCGCCTAACTTATTATAATTTTCTCGTCCACTGTATTGGATTCAGTGGGGTATTCCACTTACTTTCTTCATTTATATGGAACTATGGTTACTTACTACTATTCAAATCAAAATTCGCCGGGTTGCAAAGTCAAATTTGGTTTGTTTTCAGTAACTGACGGTAGCTTGACGCCTCCAAGAGAAATCTCCTACTCTCATTTAGTTTGAAGCATGCACTTAAATGTCATATCATCGACAATTGGTTTATTGTGAAAAAACGGTTCGTTGTTCATTTGGTTTGTTTCTTTTATCAATTGGACACTGTGAACAAACTTAAATAATTGCATCATCTTCCAAACATGTCTTATCTCTCGTCTCATGGCTTTAGTCCAACATTTCATGCGAAATTTTTGTTCTATGGAATAACACCGATATAGAAATATCACACAAACGTTAGTAAAGTCAAAACGTCACGGTACATATGGCCATTGTTCATATAGATATAGTTAGTCAATGCCCGAGTAAAAAAGGATTTGAAGTGTTTTTGTCACGCCATCTACAGTATAATGTCGATATTTCCGTTTACTTGACAATGAATTACAAAGTGTCCTACTCCGAAGGGGAAAATATGTACAGAGTGCTGTCTATGAGTTTGACTGAGACGATGAATTAAAAATGATGAAGGTTCAAAATAGAGTTGACGATAGAAATTTATGAAGGAAATGAAAGTTTAGGCATTAACATAATATTCAAAATAAGAATGATCAACGACACTGGCAAAAACTCCTCTGTTTCTCAATTGATTTCCATCTTATGGTATTATGTAACATAAAATAAAAAAATGTGTGATTCAGGCTACGACGTCCGTAAGAAAAACGAAAGAAAAGACATGACTTGGAAACTAAATCACTATAAACAACGGGATAATAATAATATTACTAATAATAAAGTTTATTCAAAATTCATAAAAAAGAGCATATACATCAATTTGTAAAAAGGTGAATAAACAGTTCAATTATACCCGCGAAGTTAAAAACTTGTTGCGAGAGATACGAATTACATTTATGTATAATATATTTGATAAATTTGTAGAATTCAACAAAATAATATTGAAAAATCAACGAATTTTCTTCACTGAAGTGAGAGATTTCATGAAATAAATTTCGACGTGATTCTTGAATCCATTTTTTAATCTGTAGTTTGAAAGATACTTGATCATTTTTATATGATTTGGAATCAAATCATAGCAGAATGGCAATAAATATTTAAAAATTTTCTGAGACATTGTTGTTTTAACTCTATTTTTCAATGTGATATTATTTTTATTCCTTGTAAAAGAATGGTTACTCACAACTGATCGATGTTTTTTCCAAAATCTAATAAATCGATAATTCATTATAAAAAGATCTTGTAAGATTTACACGTTTTGTTAGTTAATAATATCTTAGTATTTTATATTAACGTATCCTTACAACAAGTTTTACTTCGTAAGGTTTTTGATGATTTATTCGTACAAATGTATATTTATTACAAAATATGTTCCTTATATTTATTCATGAATAAATTTTATTATTATTATTATTATAAATATGATTATTGAAATTTATATTCAATTTGTGTTTATGGATATAAATCATAATGTTACATCCGAATAATTGTCTTATGTCGATTTTATGTGTTTCTATGTACAGATTTTCACTTGGATACAAATAAGATTTATTAAATATTATTTTCAAAAACCGTTTCTGAAGAACTTCAAGATTTCTAATGTGGGATTTCATGACCCCTCCCCAAGCCAGAATCCCATGATTCAATTGGGACTGTATTAATGAAAAATAAAGAATGTTTAGGGTTTTTACGCTCATAAATGTTTTGAGATACTTGAATTTTGATAATAAACTTCGTAATTTCTTCAAAAAGAACGCTATGTGTTTGTCCCATTTCAGATGTTTATTATAACTCCTAAGTACTTAATACTATCAGTTTTTTCAATGCTAGTATTATCATGAAGTATTAGTGGTCCTAAGTCCGGTAGGTAAATATTATAAAATGAGAATGGGACATATTTTGTTTTCTCAAAATTTACTGTGAGTAGGTTATAATCAAACCAATTATTAATCCTTTTGAAATCTAATGTAGTTTTGTTTGTAATTCATTCCAGTTTTTTTCCCCATATAATATGACAGTATCATCTGCGAAACTACGAATTCCACCTACAGTGTCAATATTAAAAAGTTCGTTGAGATAAATATTAAATAAAAGTGGCCCTAAATTGAAAGATTTTCTCTTCACTTCTAGCTTCATCAATTTCAACATATGGAATTCTATTTAATCATTTGAACTTCCATGTCTAAATCTTGGCCGAAATTGGTAGTCTCACAAAAATGCTTTAATTATCCACATCGCGCGCTGCAGTTGATTTCAATACCGCTACCACGTATTTTGCACGATCCCAATATGATATTGTTCCAACACTCTGATTACATCATCAAAAAATCATACAGGAAAACAAGGAAGAAAAAATCAGATGTCTATTAAATAATACAAACCAAGGATGGTTCCCTATCGGAGCAACTTCACTCTGGATACGAATTATATTCATATATTTTAGATTTATTTGATTTCGCCAAACATCGATATGAATTTTTCTTAGCGAGCTCTCCAGCTAGAAGTAGAAGGAGAAGAAGATCCGTTATTGAACGAGACACCTACTCAGTGGCCCCCTTTGCCCAGTATATCCGGCAGTTCCAAAGATTCGAATAAGAGCATCCTCGTCCTCGGACACAGGTATAGATTTTTTCTTTTTCTTTTTTTTTCGTTCAAGTATCGCCACACCGTGTTTTCGATAGGAAATCCGTAAAATTGGACAGAAGGAAAGTGGTTCAGTTTGCTGATGGGGTCCGACCTGGTGAAGGGACGTCGCCCTCGGCCGGTGAAGAACTGTCTTCTTCGCCTCGTCATAGAAAACTCCCTAAAGAGAAGAGGTACACCAAGACTAAACTGAAGATGAAGAACAAGAAAAAGAAAATCAAGGTTTGTAACATGTTACTCGAATCGACGTATCAAATTTCAGAACTGTAACAATTTCATTATTGTGTCCACAATCTAAGATGTCTGAAAATCTAGACATTTTACCACAATTGTATAAGGACGCTGTGGACAACACTAAAACCCCTGGTGCGTCCACCTTAAACTTTGTCGATAAGAAAGTTTCTTGAAATCTAAAGCATTGTTTTATCATTGTTAGTATTATTAACCTCACTTAAAATACCAGAACCCCATGCGTCCGTTTGGAAACTGTGATTTCAAGTTTGTTAAAATCTAAAAACTTAAAAATAATTGCAGTGCCAGGTGGGCGCTATATTTTTCTTGACATGAAGCTGAAATAATAAATGTCCAAGTGGATTTTCTAATACATCTATTTGAAACACCAATTTTAGAATAGTATATTATGCAACGATCGTGTAATGATGGTTATTAATACATGAGCATAAACCGGGATACGAAACGAGCCGAAGGTGAGTTTCTTATGGTTTATGCGAGTGTATTAATAGCCATTACATGAGAGTTGCATACGCTATTTTATCTACACCCACTAAATAATGAAGAACTAAAAATATTATATTATTAGGTATTTATATCGAACACAATAATAGTAGGTAATCAATCATATCTCTTTGAAAAGTTCTACAGAATTATAATTAATGGTATAACCACGGAAAATACAACAATGAGAAATGAAAAGGAAAAAAAATGAAAAAAAATCTCTGCCGAGGTCAGGATTTGAACCCGGACGTTTCTGATAATTGCCCTCGTCATTGACCACTCGGCCATGATAGCTCTTTCGAATAGGGTGAAAATAAAAACATATGTGTTGCATATGTCAAATGAAAAATATAATCCTTTCGATTGTATTTTTTTCTTGTCTAAGACATCTGTGGAGGAGTCGCTGGTAATTCTTCTATATCACTGCTAAAAGACATTTTCATTCGATTATCGAAAATTGACTAAATTCTTAAAAATTTCAATACCTACTGATTTTGACTTTACAAACCTCTAAATGCAAAGCTTGCACATCATGCTTGATTGAAAAATAATGGGTTTCTATCGGTTGAAAATCTGTATCGTAATGGATTTCATTATAAAACGGGTTGTGGCCATATGAGTGTATTATTAGAGTACGGGTGTAGATAAAATAAGCTTATAGGTACATGCCACAGATTAACAATATGGGCAAAGCTGTGAACCGATCTTGACTCTGTTTATTCACATTCAACTCTCATGTTTGTTATTTACAAACATCGACACAATTTTATTTATTCAATATAGAACGGGGGGGTTGTTATATGAGGAAGTCCAAAATTACATCGAAGTTATGTACTATAAGAATAAATATTAAAACAATATTTGATAATTTTATGATCCTCATTGTGTGAGCAAATATTTTTTTCTACAACCACACTCCAAAACACGCTATTCTGTATAGTTTTACGTTCGCAAACATGTTTATTTTTCACTATCCATTGCTTGGCAACAGAGCAACATCTATCGAATCATTTGAATGTCAACAAAGCCAAGAGAAAAATATTTTTTGAATATTCTTATCCTATAATTTTTTAAAAGAAATGAACTAAAATGGATAGCGACAGTTCTGAAAATCAAAATACTCCTCCAGAACTAAGAGAATAAGTTAATTCATTGTCATTGAATTTACTACTTCAACTAGTTTTCTTGATTCTATATATATATATATATATATATATATATATATATAGTTGTGCAGTGGTTCAGCGAGACTCTAGGGAATGTAATCCCGGATTACGGGATCTCGGGATCCCGGAAGAAAAAATCGGCCGGGATTGTGAAACGTTAATTCCGGGATTTTCAGGATCCGAAATAAGTATATTCCTATGAGAATATAAATGAGATTTCACAACATAAAGTTATAATCGGCAACACTGCGTTCAGCTTCGCCCACAAACTAAACTCTCCCAGCAACGAAAAACAGATCATAGGTATGTCAGTCAGAAGATGAAACAGTTTATACCCTGTTTCGACGATGCAATTTGTCGCTGCTACTCCAGAAAATTGCATGTATTCTTGCAAGTTTTTCGAGTTGCATGAAAGTTGCAGCAACTTGGTGAATTTGTTGCCGCAAACTACATATATATGGTAGCACTATTGTGAAGAGTGGTAATTTTGAATCATTCAATTATTTTTTGACACTTAATATTGGCAATACAAACTGACCGATAATGACATTTCTCGCAGCGGCAAGTTGCATCGTCGAAACAGGCTGTAAGTTATTATCTAGTGCGTAGTCGCATACGTCAACCAAGATATATTTTTTTAAATCTATATATTACCAATTCGCAATAACTTCATAACATATGAATTGCTATTCAATTTTATTCATGTTTTGATTGAAACCAAATTTTTTATTGGGAGTCCTAACAGTTTTTTAGCGAAAAATGGATTCCGGGATCAATCCCGGGATTGAAAAATTTTGATCCCGAAATCCCGATTCACTGATCCCGGTCCGGGATTACATTCCCTAAGCGTGACACAATGACAAAATCTTGCTGTGTTTGTAAAACAAACGTTACTAAGTGTTTTATCTTGATTTGTTATCTTCGCTTTACAAAGTTGCTCGTTTTCTAGACATCCGGCCTATGTAGGTTTTGTTTATTTCCAGGCATTGTGAAGTTAGTTCTCAATTCTAAACTTAGTTTCAATCATCATTTTTCAACTAGCAAAAGATCGAAGTTTTTAGAGATACTGTTGTGAAATTTGTGACTTTCAGGACAATTTTGTGCAGATATAGTTGTTGACTAATTCATCCCGAAATCTGGAAACTTGATGAATAAACAACAAATAATAATTCACAGTTTTCAAATGTGTTATCATTTGCAACGTTATTGTTGTAAAATCAGTGACTCGTTCGAAGTTTTTTCTATTAATGCCATGAAAAAGGTGTACTAGAGTATTTATAGAATAAAACGAATATCCTCCTTTCTCCCAGGTGAAAATCATAAAACCGACAGCCGAAACGGAAGAATCCGACGAAGAAGATACCCTCCCGCCGCCATCCCCTCCTCCCGGCTCTCCGCCGCCCCACATTTTCCCCCCAAGAGTGAAGACGCTCGCACCCACCGTCAACAACGTTCATCCGTACGTGGCTAATTTGATACCCACTCCACACGCGCAGGCCGGCATGATTCCTGCTGCGCATGTGCAGGCCGGATTAATGCCGAGTGCGCACGCGCAAGGTAATATCATGCCCACTGCGCACGCGCAAGTCAATATGATGTCGTCTGCGCATGCGCAAGCCGGCCATGGCCCGGCAGTGTACCGCCCGCCGTTGAACGTGCTAATGCCGCCACTGCCGCCTCCACCACCTCCCGCGTCGCACCACCACCTCCATATGCAGCCGCCGCTGCCGCCTTCGATGCCGCCTCACCACCCCAACGGCGGCAGGCCGCCCGAACCGCCGATGATGCATCATGCACACCAGCAGATGGCGCCGTTGCACGTGCCGCCCCCGCCGCCTCCACAAGCGGTACAAACTTCAGGTGAATAATGACGTTATTGCTTGACTTCGATTCTCAAAAGATCAATATGTAATTTCAGTATGGTGCCCTGCTAACAAACCTATTTTGAAACCTCTCAAGTTCTTGCAACGCCTTTCAAGTTCTTTCAAAGTAGCATTTTTGAAACCAACTTCGAAATCATATATAGAGCAAGAAATCTCTGACCTTTACTCATTATTTGAAATAAAGATCTGGATTTTTTCTCTTTTTTCCTTTTGAAATGATCAACAAAAATTGATTTTTTCTATTTGATTGTATTAACATACATTTATTTTGTTTTAATATTTTTTCATTGTTTTTAACTTTTTATCTCCCAAGAAACATTTACAGGCTTATGTTAGGGAAAATTAAAGCGATGTCATACAAGAGAAAATATACAATAAAAAAATTAGACATAAAAATGAGTACCTAATTGAATCAGATCTTTTCATGCCAACATTCTTGGGCCGGTTCTTTTTCTCGTGTACGTAAATTCTCTCTCCAATTTAAATTTGAAAGGAAAAATCAAAATGTTCGCAGACGATACATCAGTAATATATGGGGCAAATAATAAACATGAAATTAAAGTTGATATGTTAAAAGATCTCCAAAAAATATCATCTTGGTTGATAAGTCACAAACTATCGTTGAATTTCGAGAAATCTTCATTTATGTTTATCTCTAAAAAATTGACTTTATCACAATCTGACCATCCCATCAAAATAGATAATAAAATCATCAATTATTCTTCTGTGAGATTTCTGGGCATATACATAGATGAACATTTGACATGGAGTAAACATCTGAAAATTCTGATAAAACAGACCTCTCCAATTACAGGAGTATTTTTTAAATTGCGAAATTTTCTGAAAGATTTGAAATTAATTTATTTTTCTCTGGTATATTCTAGATTTCAATACCCAATTTCGGTTTGGGGATCAGCAACAAAAACCTTATTAAGACCTCTGAAAGCTTCACAAAATAAATTAATTAAATGTATGTATAAATTTGATTATAGAGAACCGACAAAAAATTTGTACAAACCCAATCAACTGTTAGATATATCTTCGATACATACGCTAAAATTCTGCACGTTCATTCATTTGGTTATAAATAAATTGAAACATTCTAATCTCATCTTCAAAATTAATAGTGACCAACATGACCATTCAACCAGATGTTCAAATAATTTATCAACAATGAAATTCAGATCAAACATAGGACAACAATCAATTTATTACAACGGAATAGTGTTATATAATGGATTACCTGATGCAATAAAAAAATTTGGAAAATTCAATTTCAAAGTTAAGTTGAAAAAACATTTATTGTGATAGGTGAAGGACAATTTTATTTTCATTATTATTATTTTTTTTTTATTTCTGTGAAAAGTCTGATTTCATTATCTTACTTTTTTTCTCTATTTATTTGATTCATTATTCATTTGTTTCTAATTTTCCCTTCTATAAACTTTGAAACGAAATTTTTCAATTTTTGAGAATCTTGTTGAGTGACTGTGTTGATCACTAATTATTTTGAATAGGTAATGGGAATTTTCGACTGAGTGAATAGATATACAAATTTTAAACGTGCATAATGAAGAAATATTTTAAAGTTTTCTCTGTTCATATACATTTACTGTTGTTTTTTTTTCATAAAGTTTATGTATACACTTCATGATTTTATTTTGTGAAGTTTTCAATGGTTCAATGGTTTCAATATGGTTTTCTGAGCTGGAGAAGAGAGAGAGAAATAAATTTCATATTTTGAAAGGAAGACCAATAATTGGAGAAATTTGTTTTCTCAATAGCTCAACATGTTTCTTCCAGACTAAGTTTTCATCAATTAAAATTCATAAAAATACTACTACAGAAGTATTCCAATGTGGTATCGCCAGCATAAAGTTTGATATGTCCTCTCAACTTCAAATTTTCTGATCCTTGCATCCTAACAAGTGTAAAAAGTAGTTTTGTTTACTAGTTTGAACGTTTTCGTTTATCTGATACTAATAAAGTTAAAAATGCTGAACAGTTGATTTGGTTCAGCCTGTACTTGATCCAATAAGTCTACACCTTTCTCTTTTATATAATATAGAAATGAATGTGTTTGTTGTCCCTTATGCATTCCTGAAACATTGAATCGATTGCGATGAAACTTTGGTGAGTTATTAGCATGTCACCAAAGTTATATAAGTCTATAGACATATAACGTTCGTAAACCATTCATTCAATTCGGATGATACTTTGGTGAGGTGTGAAGTTGAACAGCGGGAAGAACAAACGAGCAACATAACCTAATTCTCTATTGCTTTCGAATGATGGACGATGTTTTAGTTTTATCTAGTCCAGGGACATCCATACAGTTGACCTTCTATTTGAGCAAATATATCCAAGATTAATCATCTATTAAAATAATCAACGCCAGATTTGGATTACCCTGTGTTGATTTATTTACTTCAGTTCAACGAGACACTAGTGAAAAAAAGGCTGTAGAACACTTCAAAAAATTTCAATACTCTCACGATACTACCAGATGACACAGCTCTTCTATTTCAATTGTTATACATCTATTTTAAAGCCTCGTGTCCAATTGCAAGTAACTTGCGCAAGTTTTTTCACCAAGTACTTGCCAGCGTGTCTACACTGTAGTCTGATTGTTTTGAAATTTATTGCGGCAAATTACTCTAGCAAGTTCGTTTGCTTGAGTAACGTGTACACATACTTCCAGAAAAATGGCGTCTCAGCAAGTGGCTGCTGCTGTTGTAACATATATTCAGTTGAAAAACAAATAAAGGAAAATGACAAAAAGTGTAAAAAAATTTGGGTCACAAAATGGATTCAGCGAAGATCTACGTTAGGTATACATGAGAAGCTGCTCTCTGAATTGAGAACGGAAGATCCTCAGCACTTAAAAATTTGTTTACGTATGTCTGCGGAAGATTTTGATTTTTTGCTGATTTTGGTGAAAGAAAAAATATATAAAAAAGATACCAAATGCGAGAAGCCATTCCACCAAAAGAGCGTCTGTCGTTAACACTTCGCTTTTTAGCAACAGGTATATATTATTAGAATAACAACCCACCTATACTGAACATAAAAAAATATTTTTAATCTCATGAACAAATGTAATATTTTACAAAATGGACATTTGTAGTGTCATAAAGCTTAAGTTCCAACTAGTTCACAAAATCTCACAACTTGCTGCAAATATTTCGAAACAGTCTCGAAATAATGAAGTGCAAACTAATTTGCTTAGATTAGCCCTGTACACTACATGCTCTAACAAGTCGGCAAGTACTTGGCCCGAGAGTAAACTTTCAGCAAACTTTCTCTAGCGCTGCTGTTTACACGCATTGGCAAGTGATTTGTGAGAGTACTCTAGCCAAAATTAATTGCTAGTGGACACGAGCCTTTAGATTATTGAACACTTGACTATTGTATTAATATAACCTATTCTTCATTTCAGGAAGCAATCATCGTGGCCTGTCCTATCATTATTAAATAGCATTGGAAGGATGTTGGTAATGAATTGGTTCAAAGACAATTTTACAACAAACGACCTTTATTAAAAATTGTTTTTAGCGGCCACGAATTGATTTATATGGCTCGATGATTATTTATTTTTTCCACTCGTTTTTTGTTGAATTTTTATTGTGCAAATACCGTTTTCATATATTAGGCGACTAATTAATTGTATATATTCACTAGATTATATTGTTGTAAATACATAGAATTGTCACAATTTTTGTTTGTGAGGTTATGAACATTATTTTTTATCGAATTCGTGTAATTTTGCTTGAAAGAGATCCATTATACATACATAGTTTTCAAAGTGCATTTTTAATTCATCAGTTTTCTTCATGTAGAATATTGAACCTACTTCATGGCAAACTACACAGGACATAAAACGTCAGTCGATCTAACTCAAGGTTACAGGAATTGAACCTATAGGCTGTATATGATGTTAGTTTGATGTCACAACTAAACTAAGATGTCCAGAAGGATGGTGTACTGAGTTATACCTGGGCATGTTTGGGGTATACTTGGCGACACATGCCTACTATGATAATAAGCATCATGGCTTTTCGACATCAGTTCAGATGGCGTTTGCAACGAAAAGAGTTACAAATTTCCTAGGAAATGTATAAACGGCCGACCTGACGGCTGGCTATACTTTTACTTTTGGACGCTGACTGATCAACCTATATTATTTGTGTAGAATACTGTCCAAATTCCCTATAATTGTGTTCCTTTCATTCTATTTTGTTTCTTATGAGTATGACATTAGATTTTGCTCATTTTGTTGACTGCTCGAATCAAAGAATATAGTTTGTCGATCGATCGGTTGACTATGCACTTCCAATTAGCGTCAACTAGCGATGAAATTGAGAAACACACCACGATACGTAAAAATGACACTAATGACAGAAAAGTGTCGCCATAAAATTCTAAACAATATCGCATCGGTCCCAGCACCATGGCACCATCCTTCTAGACATCTTATTCACAACCCACTAAAAAAGATTGCTGTGAATCGAGAATCAGACCCTGGCCGATCAAAGACGAATATCTGACGTGGAATGCGATTTTGAAATTTTGAATGGTGTGAAACATAAATTTTGAATTTATTTCGACAAATTGGTTTTCTGTGTGTTATGAGCTGTATTTTACTCGGGAAGTGAATGAGGACCAAATGTTTCCACAAAAAATGCTCGGAAAAGTCATCGTTTTTTCAGGAATAACTAAAGTAATATTCCATACTTGGATTGAGTGAATCAAACGACCAAACTGAAAAACAACATAACACGCTTTTAAATTGAAATCATAGTTACCTTAAAGAAAGTGGTGAATTATTTTGAATCATATCATATAATGTAGTCCAATTTCTCATCAATTTCTGTGTGACAAGTGACTCAATCGACAGTTGAATACTTAAAGAACATTTGATTGAAAAAATTCGAAGGTTTTTCATTATCAAAACATTGTAAAATTCTAAAGACTCGAGCGAGGTTGTTTCCAAATGCTGCTATAAAGTCAAGCTTACTGAACGAATATTACATAATTTAATCATTAATGCACACCTGAAATAATTCAAAAATTACATCTCTCAGCTGGAAAAATTTGCCTCGATCACTTGAATTAAAAATTTATTCAATGTATTCAAGCAATAATAAAGTATCAGACGTGGCAGTTTTCAGCTGGTTGATGTGATTCTTCCTAATTAGAACTATGCATTACACACTAAATTATACATTATCACCCATACTGTAGAGATTGCATCAAAGAACAACTGGTTTGTTTATTTCCAGAACTAGAAAACAACAAAAGGTAAACATAGGCTCACAATAAATGAAAAGCAGCAAACCTTCCAATTAGATCACTGGAATATTTCCAAACTTCTTGAAAATCTTCACAATCGCTATTAAAGCTCAAACACACACAAAAATCATAAAAAATCAAAGTGACTGAAGAGTCAATACAACAGCCCCATGTAAACACATGCAAAGTAGAGTATGGCGATCAAACCAAAAGTCAATAGGGGATGTATCGCTTATTTTCTACCGCGAATAGATTATTTTTCAATTATTTTTTTTACCTCTTTATTTAACATCGGCCTATTTCTGCTACCAAGGCCAATCACCGAAGCCGGTGAGCACACTTCCTCCAACCGGAAATTTTGCCGCATCCTCTGCTATACCATACCATAGGTAAGGATCTTTAACGAGCCCAACATCCATGGACTCGTGACCGACTGCTTTACGTCCCCTCCGAAGGACGGCATATCCTCAATATATCTTGTGCTCATTAATATATTGTCTGCGAGCTATGATATGCTATTTTGCTGCAGCTGTATGGGCTTTCGACATGGTATTTCTCTGCATGGTCACCCATCCAAATACTAACCGCGCTCAGCATTGCTTAACTTCAGATATCGAATGACTGTTAGTCGACCTGAAGAGCTGGGCCATGCTTAAGAAGATTTACGTATAACGATAACGAACAAGAAGCGACGAAGCGACACTTGCCGCTACACAGCCACTAATCCTTTGGTCCCCACCACTACAGAATTTCATGACCTCCACACTATTCTTCTTGCAACTACGCAAGACTACCAGCAAAAAACAGTAAGCCAGTAAACTACTTGACAAGAAACACCAGTACTTGTTTGTTTCTATTACTGACCGACTGCCGAATGCCGACATTGCTGGTAGACATGCGCATTCAGGGTGTATTTGTCGAATTTGTGAGATTCGCTTCTTGTTCGTTATACGTAAATCTTCTTTGGTCATGCCCTTTGTTTGTTTTTATCGATCGATGCATGGAAAATTTGCCCTCACTTGTCGATAATACAGAATTCTGCATTTGTATTCTGCAATTCCGTTGTATAGTTGCGGTCAACAGCCGCTACATGAATGTGGCACAAAGATTTTGGTTTATACAAGAATGTCGTTGATTATCTAAACTTGCTTCTGTAATATGTGGTTCATGCTCGGTGTATTTTTGTTCCAATTACACCAGCGCCGAGTGGTGGGAGCACTATTCAAGCAGAATCTCTATCTTCTTCTCGGGAGAATCGACATTTGAATATAAGACCATGGACTTCCTGCGTTGTATATGTTGATATCAAATATTCTGAGTTTTAATTCTTATTGAGATTTGGCAGCGCTACTTTGGGAAAAACTGACTGATTTGAACTCTTTGACCCTTTTCTTAATCAAAGTTAGTATTTTGACAGTGAGAAAATTTAAAATCCCAAGTATTTATCGATTGTGTGTTTTTGTGTTTTTCTTTTCTATGTGAATATCAATCATGAATAGTGCTTGATAAAAATATAAGTTATGATTTTGATCATATTCCGAAATTTCAAAATAACATTGCCGCGCCCTTTCAACATTCTTCATTAAATTCACCCTTCGACATTTTGAAACTTCCATCCAGAGAGCGCAATGATAATCATGTGTTCTCTTCTCTCCGCCACTGGGGGCAATTTGCTAAAACTTCGAAGGGATCGCCATCTATATATTTTTTTTGAACTAACCGGACGGTGAACAACAAATATTATTTCTATGGAGTCTTATGAGTGTTGGATTTAAAATTATTTTTTTGGAAATATTTATAACTTAATACAGTACAGAAGTGCGAATATTGAAATGATTATGAAGTGTTGTTATGGTTTACAATCTAGAATGTAGCGAATTCATTGAAGTATTCCTACAAAATCGAGAAAAATGTGCTCGGTGTCACAGTGCTCATTATATAATACTAGTACTATTTCACTACATAAATTCCCCATTAACGACAAAAAGCTTTGTCTCAGGAAAAAAATATATTGAAAATTAGTAAACCAATAACTAAAAATATGTTTGTAAGTAGCCTCCACTTTCTAGAGCGTCTGAAAATAAAGTTTAGTGGACGTTTCAGTTCCCACTTTGAAGCCATTTTCAAGACTATAATATAATATTTAATAATATATAGTTTAAGCAAAGTATGATTACATTTATGTAAATAAATCATAGCCCCTAGTCTGTTTTATAACCTTTCACACTATCCCCCAATTAGTTAGTAGCATAACTGCCAATTGTATCTCCTTGGTTAGACATATTTTTTTAAAAAGCATGATTCATTCATGATTGGTAAGATTGGAACCTTTGGTGTGAGATCAGTTACTCTAACACTTGA
Organism: Zygogramma bicolorata; assembly: GCA_032362365.1. Taxonomy (NCBI): domain Eukaryota; kingdom Metazoa; phylum Arthropoda; class Insecta; order Coleoptera; family Chrysomelidae; genus Zygogramma; species Zygogramma bicolorata. The sequence goes on from JAVJAQ010003750.1 coordinate 146,052, forward strand.
TATTATTAATTTTCTTCTGGAAATGATAACCTTGTCAAAGAATTGAATAGTTAGTCGAGTGATATCAGTTCAGCGTTAGGGTTGTTGATCTCCACGTTAGAAGTGGAGTACCCAACCTATTTCTTCAGCTTTTTCTTTTGAAGAAACCTTATGTTCTGTAAGTTTTCTTCAAAATACTCAGTACTGAATCTTACAATGTTAAAGTACAAAAAAAGGTTTTGTAGCAAAACAAAAATCAGGTTTTTCTCATGATTAATTGAATAGTAAAAATAAAACATTTTGATGAAACACTATTCGGTGACATGTTTTATTAAATTTGATATATTATCCTTTATTTATAAAACCTGCAAAAATTTCTTGATAATCAACTTTTACTTCTATATATTTAGGAAATGACATTACCTACTCAATAACAAAATAATATAAGGGTTGCAATATGTTTGCAGAGCCCATATAAACCCACTTTGCAGAAACATTGGCATTTCCATTCCTCATCAGCCAGCAATATATTGATTTCATGTGGATGCTCTACTAAAGCTAATGTTCGCAAACATAAGCTCCTTATTTTTATGGTTACTTTCTTCCACTCCCTATGCAATGATATGCCCTGCTTTGAACACAGCTTCACCCTCTTTCAACGGTCTAGTTCTGCTTTCCACGTAATCCGGAATATTACGTAGCTCCAATTCTATAGGTCATTTTGATCTGGATTGTAGGTTGGTGAAGTAGTTCAAATTATAACACTCACGAGTAAAATAAGGCTGTAATACTAGCCAAACATGTAACTACCTCAGCACACAAAGTAACTGAAGACGTTTAAACAGTAATTTTTACTCAACAAGGCCTCAAGAATGCAAAACATGAACTAATAGTACCATTACTTCAAATGGCCAAAATTTGTTGTTCACCGTAAAGTGAAGCCATCTTGGATTTAGCAGCGCCATCTATCGGTTGACGATTTTCGCCTATAGATTTTGGTTTATACAAGAATGTCGTTGCCTATCTAAACTTGCTTCTGTAATATGTGGTTCATGCTCATGCCACAGAACTCATAATTATAACTAGAATGCGTTTCATGTTTCATGTATCGTCGACTAACGTAAACTTGACAAATCATGGGCATTCGCAAAGGAGACAACTTGCACCAAGTGAACACATACGTCATTCCTTGTGATTTCAAGAGGAAATGAAAGAAATCTAGGACGTATGTCTGTTAAAATTACTAGATTGTTTGTAAACAGAGCGGCGTTGTCAGTTTTATTTCTTTCTGATTTGGATATTGGACGCTCTGACGATAGTAAATATAAATATTGGATATTTATTATTCATCGATTATATTGTGCATAGACAAGATTAATAGGTATATTGGTAATATTGTGTACATTACCCGTTCGATACGATGAAGTGTTTTGTTAAGGATTGTGATAATTCCTGGAGAAACGGGAAACAGAACTTTCCATAAATGAGTTCTTGAAAAACCTGTTGGAAGTGTCTCTAGAATAAAGAAAACGTTTTCAGATTCCAGCTTTCAGAAAGGGGTTTCGTAGATTAGGAAGTGATCTACAATCGGCGTGGCCTCAAACACACATTACAAAATCAAAATCCGCATTGAACATATGTTCATTTTTCAATTCGATTCAATTCATACTGAAACTTATACCATTAGATTTGGGGAAAGTGGTCTAGAGCCGGTCTGGCGTCCTTCAACATTAAAAAAACATGTTTTCAATGTAATTTTCATTGTAGTAGTAGGATATAGGAATAACTTTTTGGTGTGAATCAAGATCGTATTTCGTATCTTCTATTCAAGGATTTTTTTATTATAAAACGTCTATGGATAGAACGATATTTCTACTGTTCTGATGTTCCATTTGAAACTGAAATTTCCAGTTTTATAAAACCAACCCATTGCCCATCCCCAAGTTACGCACGTTATATTTTGCGCCGCTACTGTGAAGAGGACATTTACAGTGTTGCAGCTAGGTTATGCATGATTTGTCCATCCGCCATATTTGAAACGCATTCTAGTTATAATTATGAGTTCTGTGGTTCATGCTCGGTGTATTTTTGTTTAACCTCCAATTACACCAGCGCCGAGTGGTGGGAGCACTAATTCCAGCAGAATCTACTATCATTCTTCTCGGGAGAATCGACATTTGAATATAAGACCATGGACTTCCTGCGTTGTATATGTTGATATCAAATATTCTGAGTTTTAATTCTATATTGAGATTTGGCAGCGCTACTTTGGGAAAAACTGACTGATTTGAACTACTTTGACCACTTTTCTTAATCAAAGTTTGACAGTGTGAAAATTTAAAATCTCAAGTATTTTGTAATCGATTAGTGTGTTTTTCATTTTCTATGTGAATATCAATCATGAACAGTGCTTGATAAAAATATAAGTTATGATTTTGATCATATTCCGAAATTTCAAAATAACATTGCAGCGTCACTTTCAACAATTCTTCAATTAAATTCACCACTTTGACATTTATTGAAACTTCCATCCAGGGAGCGCAATGATAATCAATGTAGTGTCATTGTCATTACTGTAATTCTCCTTCACAAGTTCACATAACTTAACTAGGGGTCAATTCTGGAACAACTCGTTCGATGAACGTATGCAATGTTGCTAGGCAGAGACCAATGATCTGTCATATCTTTGAAACAGCGTATACGCAGAACTGCGAGTGATTAGTGATTCAAGAATAGAGCCCCTGATTGCCTCTTGCTTGGGTGGTAGTACTGGTAGTATGTGTCATAGAAATAATAATAAATATAGTTCAGTGGTATGTGTTCACGGATAATAGAGTATACGGTCGTTCAGTGCCACGTCATTGACTCGTACATCTCACTGGGTAACCAATCAGAAAACATGATTGTCAGCCGGTGTCATTTTTAAACTTCAGCCCTGCTCAAATCATGTTTTCTGATTGGTTACCCAGTGACATGTACAAGTCAATGACGTGGCATTGAACGACCGTATACTCTATTATCCGTGGTATGTGTTGACCTTTACGAACTGAAAAGTGACAATGGCCAATGGCCAAATGTCATACGTCACACATGCGTGGTATAATCTTTATGCGTCCATCTTTGCTTGCTATATTTGTAGTTTGTTATGAAGGTTTGAAGGTTGAAGCGAATATTAACACATTGGGAGACGTTGTAATCAGCTGCCTCATACTGCAATCTGTGCTTCTGTAGGAATGAACAATCTAAAAAAGGTTATCTATTTTTTCTGTACATCTTATGGAACAGATTCAAATTCATAAATTTTCCAGGTCGCTGGTTCTGACGAGGAAGATGATTTGGAAAGCTTGCGTCTCGCAGCATTACAATCCCTAAAAAGGAAAAATGAGTTTCCTGAAAATCCTAGTAATCAATATAGTCCAGACAAAGGCAATCATTATAGATCACTGAAAAGTGGTGGACGAAATAAGAGAGGAAGGTTTTTTGGACCCCACCAAGGGAGAACAGGAAAAAGTGTGAGTGTTGGATGTTATTTCAATTTGAGCAATAAATGAGAGCAATGATGAAATATTCAACAATGGGTTCGACATCCCATTAACTCATCGATTTCAGTCAATGAGTCCAGGGGACTAGGGCAAGTTTGTATGAGGTTCCAACTCTATTCAAAATTGAAAACATTTGATTCAAGGATTTGATGACGAGTTATTTAATAGTCGAGAAGATGATGAGTAATACATAATACATATAGACTTCATGTGTACAGGATTTACAGCAAATGTTTTTCCCCACAAATTAGGCTCAGTCACTGAATTTTTGAGCAAAGTGGAATCAGTTGAGGGCACTGAAAGTTGGTTTATGCAACACTATCTAATAATCAAGCCCAAGACTAATAACTAAGGATTCAGCTGTAGCAAATCAAAAAACGTATTTGTGTAATTGTAACTAGTACTAAGAACTAATAATTGTAAAAAGTTGCTAGCTTTCTACTTAATAAGTAAGAATCTTAGGTGAATAAGAGAATGTGCATGTTTTGTGTGTCTGTCAATCAGTGAATGGCTTTTCAAAATTATTAAATAGCAATAAAACTGATTAATTTTTAGAAACTTGGGAGAGAATAAAGTTTGATAAATCATTTTTTGGCTTCTTTCTTCTCTCAATCAAAAAATATAAATTACAACTTCTACGAAACAAGTAAAATCAGAATAATCTTTGTAAAATTTTTCTGATTTTACTTCTTTTGTAGAAGTTGTAGTTTATATTTATTGATTCAGAGTAAAAAAAAGACAAAAAATAATTCATCAAACTGATAAATACATTTTTTATTGTTTGGTTAAAATAAATCGGTCTATTATAGTAATATCTCAAACATTCAAATTCAAATTTTTTCTGAATATTTGAGTGTGGGCAAACTTATTTGGATATGCATAAACATACAGCTTTCCTAGTTAACTTCCTCAGCTACTAGTTATTAGTGTGAGGTATTGGAAAATATTGCATAAACCTTCCATAAATGAATGAAACAAATGAAACAAACAGTCATATTGAAAATTGACTAATTTCTGATTGAAGTGGCTATTTTATAGCTAAAATCAAGTAATGGTTCTGTGAATTTTATAGTAAAAATCTTACTTTAACTTTTTTCATAAAAGAATCCCAGGAGGGTCTCGAAGGACTTAGGGGGGACTGCCATCAACTCATTAGAAACCGTTCGTGAAAGTTTTCACTCTCTGGTCAGTTTTCAAATGCTCTATTTGTCCTCATATCAACTAATGTTTACAGAGGTAGATTCCACCACCCTGTTGATGAAATAACATTTTCTTTTTCCACATGATATCCGATACAATGGGCATTATTGAAGACTAACAAGCAAGCCATAATAATGTGTATTCCACTAACCACCGCGAATGTTGGCAAATTTTCCATTGTTTTCAGGTACTTACCAAAACCAGCAAGTACAAAATTGTAAAACTCACAGAAATTTTTTCTGAAAAAATTCTTGACTCTTATTGTGGTGAAACTAATGGTTAACTCCCTATTTTTTTGAAGTTTTGTTTAAGATATTTTTGTTGTATCCCTGGTATGAACCATGAAGTTTTCTTGAGGTAGAATAATAATAATTATGAAAATGAGGCATTTATGTGGTACATTACATATGAATAGGGAATATGCATTTTTTTTAGGTCATAAATTAATTATTATACACAGCTTCATGAAAAAAAAAGGCTTGAAAAATAAATTTGAGACGTTCAAACGCGATCATTTAGTGAATTTGGTTCATGTGCAACTGGAATGTAGTCATGAGAATTTATCAGATCAAATGTTACATATCTCATCATAAAAAAAACTATTTCGGCAGCGGCCGACACCTGTATAGTCCGTCATATTTTGTCTTAGGTAAAAAAAAATTAATTTTCAAATTCAAAATTTGCAATCGTTTTTCTTGAACATTTTAATGAGTCTAGTGATTGAAGTATACTTCATTGTCAGTTTTTTCGACAAAGTATAATATTCTACACTAATTACATTTACCAATTGTTGGAATGCTTCTTATAATAATGTAAATAAATACACATTGAAAATGTATAAATACACGTAATCTAACAAATGTATAAAATACAGTTTTTTCCCTTGATCCTAATATAATGGTTATTCAAGTCTCAGCCATATGATCACCAAAGTACTCTTGTGGACTGTAGTATTTTTTTCTGGCATTTATTTTTTCTTGCCTTTCGAAATATTGTGTAGATTGTGATACTTTCGAAAGATTAAGTTAGTATTGGGAGATTAATAAAATTTTCACGAGTGTTTTTTGACTTATGTATATGTAATTATTAGGCTAACGGATTCCAATATGAAAAGTGAGTGAAGCGTTGAAATTCAATGAGTTGTTTGCATTTACATCTGCACAGATACCTGATTGCTTTTTTTGATACACAAATATTGAATTCCTAAGTTGGTTCTTATAGAAACCCCAAAAAGCAACACCGTATCTCAGGTAGCCCTGTTCCCTAATTATAATTTCAACAGCAAAATATCCTGAGGCCAGTTTTTTATTTAGGTTCTTTCCATGTTCCTCGAATATCAACTTATAGTATAGATCCGGAAGTTTGATATGGGATATAGGTCTTCATTGACAAACTTAAATATTTGTATGTTCACTCTTCACTCTTTTGAATCATTGGAAATGTCGACTTTCAAATGAATGTTATCAATCTGTGCCATATTAACGTGGTACATCTGCAGACATGATAAATGTTCCTTCAATATTTATTTAGCTAAGATCATTTAGGCGAATGAGAAATAGGATTGGTCCAAGATTGGAACCTTGAGGAGCACCAAAATTATTTTTCAAAGCGTTTTGAGTATTCATTTTCAAATTTAACAGTTTTGAATTCTGCTTGAGATGCATGATTTTTACCAATCATTCGTAACTCCTTTGAACCACCCATAACACATCGTCTTTCGGAGCAGATTTCCGTGATTCACACAATCAGAAGCTTTTGAGAAATCACAGAACACAACTTCGACAACCTCGCGATTATTCAATCTCATATTCGTAATACATGAAACATTTGTTGATTCCAGACTTTTAATAGAGTTCGGAACACAAATCTCATATCCATAACAACCGTATCGGACGAAACGAATGCTGAAGAGAAAGCGCCCTCTGAACCCAATTCATCACTAACTCTACCACAAGACCGATACTGCAAAACATCGGACGAGCAGCACGTCACAGAGGGAGAAGGCACGAGCAAGTTTAGCCGCTACAATGATTCGGATAAGTCCGAATCGGAATCAGAATCTGAAGAAGTCGCATCGGACGATGAAAAAGTGGAAGTAAAACTGAAGAGAGCCGACAGCTTGGAAGCTTTGATGCAAGAACTGGACGACGAGATTCAGGGAAAACCCAAGGGCAAAGAAGACAATCAAGTTACCGAGGAGAAGCCGAAGACGAAAAAGACGAAGAAGAAAAAGAGGACGGTGTCGGACTCTGACCATAAGAAGACAGATCTGAAAGTGGACATTGAAAAGCCTGTAGCTGAAGTCGAAGCGAAGCAGCAAGAGGTTGAAGATGTCAAGAAGGTGGAATCGGAAGTCAAGGAAAGCGCTGGCGAACCTCCAGTGATTCCCCCGGAACCGAAACCCGTACCTGAAGAGGTTCCCAGTCCCATCAAACGCCGCGCCAGATCGAGGTCGCCCTTCAACAGGAGAGTGTTCCACAATAGACATACCCACAGAAACTACTCGAACCACGTGCCCAATTTCCCCCCCATCCCCTTACAGTACGGCCCGCCCCCGAATCATTTCCCTACTCATATCATGCCGTTTCCGAACCAACAATTCGGCCCGATGTTCGCGCCCTCTGGCGGCGTAATCATGCCGCCGATGCCGACGTTCCTTGACAGACCTCTGTCGCCGCTAGCCATAAACACAGAGTCTTTGACGACCGCTACGATGGCGCCTCTGTCTCCGAGAAGCGCCGCTTTCGTTCTGCAAAACAAGGCGATCATCGAGAAGCGTAGAAGATCGCCTAGGCGCTCGTACTCTAGGAGCTTGTCGAGGAGCCTTTCGAGAAGCCCCAGGCGATCACTGACACCTCCGAGAAGGTTTCCGAGGAGGTCGATATCGCCTAGAAGGTCTCCTAGGAGGATGTCGCCCAAGAGGAGGTCCCTGTCTCCTAAGAGGAGGTCCGTTTCCCCGAGGAGGGCGAAACCTGTGAAAAACGATAGTTCGCCTGCGATTAGGCAGAGGGCGCGGGAGAGAGTGGGAACGAGCAAGCCGGTGCAGTCCGGCAAAGACAAGGACAACAGGGTTTCCAAAGAAAAAGAGGCGGTACCGCAAAAGGAGGAGAAACCGCTCGACCCCGTACTGGAGGCTAGGAAAAAGAAGTTCGAGTCCAACGAAATCGGCAAGAAGGGCATCATCAGGTTGAGGCCGAAGGAGGAGAAATCTGCAGTGGAGCCTGCCGTTACCGTTGCTCCCGCTGCCGAAGAGAAAACGGCGGAAGCGCCCGCTCAAACCAAGAAGACCGCCGACAAGGACCCGGAGGAGTTCAAGGAGTTGGAGAAGCTGCTCAACGAGGACGTCTTGCTCGAGGAGGAAGAAGAAATCCTGTTGGACCAGAAGGTGGAGGACATCTTTTCGGACGACGATTTCGCCAGCGACAACGAGGGCCGTTTCAAGGCGAAGAAGAAGGAGGGGTCGGAGAAGGTGGCGACCGTGCCATTCTCGAAGCTGTTGAACGGCGTCAGAGGGGAGATCAAATCCGAGGCCTTGCCCGACAGTAGAAGGGGTACGAGAGACAGGGGGGTGAGGTACGGCGAGAGGAGAGCGAGGCCACGTTCCCCCGCGGATAGGAGGGAGTCGAAGGAGAAGCCGACGCAGAAGAAAACCGAATCTCAGGACAAACCGCAAGTGAAGCATCGAATAATGGTTAGGAGCGACAAGTCGTCGCCCGTCATGGATAGGAGGTTCGAGAGGAAGATCGAGATCAAAATCAAGAATCCGTCGAAGTACGAGAAAAGCGGCAAATCGAGATCTTCGAAGAAGGAGGAGGAAAGGCAACCGGTCAAGGTCGAGGCGGTCGAGCCGGCGGCGGAAAGCGACGGCGACATCACCGTCGAAGTCGAAGACGAGGACGAATCTCCGAAACGTGAGGCGGGAGGGAATCGGAGTGGGGACGAGGAAAATTCCGCGATGACCGAAGGTGAGTATTTTCTAAAGTTGGAAAATTTATTTCGAAATCGAAATCTGTTGAGGTTAAAATCAAGTACCTTTCTGACCTCTTCTCAATCTAGTTCGAGAACAATAATTGGTTACTTTCCAACCTGAAAATATCTTTGACCAATTGTGGATAAAAACACATCTAAGTTGTACTCGAATTGCAGGTGATCTGAGGGCCCAACTCAGTAGAAAAAGGGCGGAAAAGCTTCACAAATTACCCTCCGAGGAGGAAGTTTCCTCCAGATTAATCCAATTCGCCCTTCAGGGAGCCGTCTTCAAAAAGTCCAAAAAGAAGTCGAGAGACAAGAGCATTACTAACAGTGGTGAGTGGTGCCAAGATTTTGAATCTGTAGTTTTTTTTTGTTCGAAAATAGTGCCCTGGTTAGAACTTTGTCGTTATTCCTTGAACTGAGTATGATTTTGTTGTATTTAGAGATTGCTGCCGTTAGAGAAATACTGCATGCTGATTATTTTTCAAGAAAGTTTTGTGTTGCCTTCAAAACAGACAGAAAAGTACAAGTGTACAAGCCTCGATACAAGCATAGAAAATTCGAATTTAGATACTATCGCAGACCAGGTATCTCAAATTTTATTTTAAATAAAACAAGTTTTTTTTTTTGAAAATTGAGGATTCATTAATTCCAAGTAGGCATGCAATTTTTTTCAAATATTTTGAATCTGTAGTTTCAAGAATATTTTAAATTTGCACTTGAAAAAATATTATCTAGTTTTGCATTAGAAAAATAATGTGTAATGTCTAACATTCATTTGCACTTGAATTGATCTCAAATTACTGATGCCAAAAACATCTAGAATAAAATCACCCGTTCTCTCATACATTTCAGTGGCTTTGAACAATTAAAATTGAATAAATGTTGCATAATCTGAAATAATAAAAATTACCTGTTAGATTCGAATCCTGAATTTTCCCATTTATACCGGGTATTTTTCGAATTTGACTCGCCATTGAGTTCTTGGAAACTGTAGGCAAAGATGGTTAAATTTGGGCAAAGTTGCAACATTCATCTGACCAACAAAATGGTATTTCTGGAGATATTAAAAAAAAACGAAATTTTGGAATTATAAATCATAAAAAAATAAGTTTCAATTATATAATATACATTTGAAGAGTGTAACAAAAAATAATAAACATTGCCGAAATGTTGAAATCATTCAAAAATGGTTGATTCATGTTCAAATATTAGCAGTGAAATTGATTTATTATGTTAAGGTGTCCAAAATTACATTTATTTGAAGCATCATTGTGATTTTTACTTTCATTTAATAACTTTTTTAGGCGCATGACAATGAGACAGCTTGAAAAATCGAAGCGTACTATTTCCGATATAAAATCACGAAATTTCAGACATACCAAGGTAACATCATTAGAAAGGTGAAAGAAATCGAAAAGAGGTGATATTTGAGAAGGCACTCTTACGAAAATGTCTAATTTGTTTTGAATAGAGTCAAGAAAACATTCAAACAGTTTGATAACTATTCGTTTCTTCCCTAATGTCTCCGTGTTTTTCAAACTTTCACAGGGCATTTTGTTCATCACAAAAATGCGCAACTTTTGACCTAAAAGTGTCTTCTACAGTTTCCGATATCTCCATAAAAGTCCAAAAAAATCATCAATATCAGCTTCAGAATCCTTTTGAGGTTATTTGTTTACGTAAACTTTCTAAGCGAGTCAGATTTCTCCAGCTCATAATTTCCAATGCTTTTTTTTTGAGAAGTAATGTAGGACTCCATGATCATTTACTCGACGATATCATTACAATCGTTTTTCAGATGGAAAACTGCCGATCCATTTGCGTCTGGGCATTGCGGACCATTCTGAGATTTTCGAAGATGTCAAGGTGAAGAAAAAATCGAGGAAAAGGAAGAACCGTGAGGTACTGGAGCAGGTATATTATCTTTTGTTGCGAAATTCTCATATTAGTACTGTAGCGATGTAATATCCGATCTAGCTTATTCCTTCTTATTAGTTTTCGAGATGAAGCTGAAGTCACATCGAAGGATAGATTCGAACGTTGGGCGTGATTTATTATTGCCTTGAATGAGTTGACGTGAGATTTTTGATGAGATTAGTCCAAGGAACTCGGTGAATATTTTAAAATAGTCGTTTTCTTTGTTTTATTTTAATGCTTTTGTTATATATTTTATTTTTATTTATTCTATTTCATGTATTCTATTTATTTTAAACTCGCAATCAACATATATTCATTTGCACTTTTATTTGTGATATTTTATTTTGTTATCTATTTTATTTACTCTATTTATTTCATGTATTTTAAACTTAAACCAGCGAATTGTAAAAAATTGGGTTGGTGGCTTCTCAATGAGCATTTGAGAAAAGGTAAGGAAAATTCAATACTGATAAAAACAATCAAATCCAGAATATCTGCTGGGCATTCAAAAGATTCACAATAGTGAATAAATGCTTTCAATTGTAGTTTCTAGGTAACTGTAATATGCTGAAAGGAAAAAACATTCATTCATTCTGTTGTAGGTGTATCCACCCGAGTATTTTTAATACAGATATTTCATTTTGTTGAATTGTATTTTGGTCTGCTCAGTTCGTGGTCAACATTTCTGATGATTTCTTTGCTGTATTCATTCATCTTCAAGCGTTTGAATTCTTTGGTGATACAATAGAATACAAGCCAGTTACGAAACTTCGAGGATTATATATTGATGAAAAATTATCATGGAATAAACATATTTAACATTTACAACGCAAACTCTCCCCGATAATTGTTATCTTATTCAAAATAAAACACCACATTCCTCATAAATATCTGATGAATATTTACCATTTCCTTATAAATTCAAAATAACAATATTTGATAGCTATTTCAGGTTCAGCCAATATTTTATTATACTTATCAAGCCACTACAGAAATTGCAGATTAAAACAATGAAATATAATTTCAAACTCGATTTTCGAGAGCCAACCGTTAATTAATTTTTCAATATTATTTTGTTGAATTCTACAAATTTATCAAAGGTAATACCACGAGTCCTTCAAATTTAATCGATAAATTTTCATTTTCCACAAAAACTTTTTTATTTGGCAAAAGTATGAAAACAAACCGATTGATAAAATCACTCGTCCTACGGACTCGTGATTTTATCTAATTCGGTTTGTTTGAATGCTTTTGTCTCAAAATAACAAAGTTTGAGTGTTTCGAAAATGAAAATTTATCTTATTAAATTTGAAGAACGAGTTGTATTTGGAGAGATTATTTTTTGAACAAATAGAAGGAAGAACAATTTAATTGATCGTTATTTCATTTACATAAGAAAGAAAGGAGAATAGTAGAATAGGTGAAAATCTTACAAATTTGAAATGTCAAACAACGATGTATGCCTTCTACAATCCAGAAGAGATATGCTTACGCAGTGAATATGATAATGCTTGCCGACGATACCAAGAGATGGCGTCACACCTCTCATCGTACAAGGTTGATAATTGAAAATTTCTTATGAAATGAAAATCGCGCCAGAAGGATCATAAAATCATTCGTTATGTCGTTGTATCAAAATCTTCATACAACAGTTTCTTCTCATACAACAAAAAATGGATTGTATTCAATAAAAACTAATTGTACGCCATCTTCATTTGAGTTAAGGAAACCTTAAATATTTGAATCGGTCGTTCGCTACATCTGTTATAAAGTTGGGGTTATGAGCTATTTACGTGTTTGAGTGTTCATTGAAATGTGTTATGTTATTATTTTGCTGAAAAAGTGAAAAGTGAATGACTATTAATAATAAGGTAACTCTTCATTCATGATAATTTATATAAATATGAGCCAGTTCAATAGAATCGACGCGGTAAACCTTATAGTTTTGACAGTTCAAAGGTAAACAACGTTTTATCGAAAGGACCAGGCAGTTTTATCAGTATAATACCCAATGATTGGCCAGAATGACCAGAGAATAACCCGCTACTATAGGTTGAAATGCCAAGAACGTCACATTTTGACAAGTGAAAAAATAATCAAATATATTATACATAAATGTAATCGTATCTCTCGCAACAAGTTTTTAACTTCGCGGGTATAATTGAACTGTTTATTCACCTTTTTACAAATTGATGTATATGCTTTTTTTATGAATTTTGAATGAACTTTATTATTATTATTATTTATACAAGCCTCAAGTGCCTAAAGAGTTACTTGATTTGAAGACCACTTATAAATTCAAAGTGAGCATATTCATTCAATTTGTCGAGCACAAAATGAAATCATCTGATTTGAATTTTCGTGAAGTCAGTGATTTTCATCTGTATAATACCCGACAAAACACAGCCCTGTAATTCCAAAATCAGTTTTGGGCAGAAGTCTATTCTTCATAATGGAATTAATATTTATTATTCAATTCCCAAAAACTTGAAGAAAATAAAAATCTTAAATCTTATTCAAGAAACATTTGAAGAGATATTGAATTTGATGAAAAAAATAAAAGGTGATATTCCAGATTCAATCATTTGTTGATGATACAAGTTAAATTCGTATTTATTATAACTTAACAATTTTTTTTAAGTTCAGTTTAATTAAGATAGGTTTGTTGTATCCCTGTTATGAACTGTAAGGTTTCTTGGGATAATAAAGTGTTAAAGTTAAACCAATACCTCCCATAAAGGAACATTATGAACCACATTGAAAACCATCTTCCGATACTTTAATATAATGAATAGATAATAATAATTACAATTCGAAAATTTTATGAATATACATTTTTATGAATAAACTGAAAAACAAACCTTACAAAGAGAACTTGTAAGGTTAACTGAAGGTAATAATAATTTACAATCAATACATTTGAAGTTACATACCTAGATAATCATCAATTTAAAGAAACAAATTTCATAAACTATTCAAAAATGTGTCAAAATAAATTCGAGAGGTCTTGATAATCCATATTTTACTTTTTTGTTTGAATGATGATAATGATTTAATTTTTTTGATTTCCTGTGGAATTTTGTCATAAAGGTATGGTATCATAAACTTGTAGTTTCTTTGTGCAATTTTCTTTTTAGATGTAATTACAGTTTTATTTCGAGTTTCATATTTATGTTCATTATAGTTTATATTTTTTTTATATTTGTGAATGTAAATCATCATTCTATAAATATATAATTATTGATTTATATCCATTTTTTCACTTCCTTTGAATAATAATTCAGTTGAATATTTCCAGTCCTTATTGTAAATTATTTTCAGAAATCTTTTTTGTATTATGTTTGTTTATATATTTTAGACACCCCGCCCCAGCCTAATATTCCATAACTTATTTGGGATTGTATTGAGGCAAAATATAGGATTTCAAGTTGTGGTATTGTTAAAAATCCTTTCAATTGTCGAAATTTGGGAAGAAGAATTCGAAGTTTTATCAAAATTTATTGTTGATAAATTGTTTTCGAACCATTTTTTAACATTTTTAAAATCTTGTACTATTTTTTTTCACTCTGTCCAACTTTTAGCAGTGTAAAATACAACAGTGTCATCCGCGAACGCATGAATTTTTCCTTTGGATTTGAGTAAAAAAAGATCGTTTAGATAAATATTGAATAACAAGGGACCTATGATGTGGAACTTTAAATCTATGAATGTCCCTGTGCCTAGTGGCATGGCGGGTTTGCTGCACCAAAAGGACTAATCTCAACAAAAATACCGGTTAAAGTATTGATTATTTGAAATGTTGAACTAGGGAATGCTTGGAAAACTTTCGATCTTTCGATGTGTTGACAGTTCGAATCTGCGTTATTTTCTTTCCTCAAATCGTCATGTTTAAAATTGTAATGACATATAAATCAAGAAAAATAAGTCTGATGTGAACGAATATGGATTTTTCGTGAGGTATAGTTGGAATGAGTGCAAACCACCAAATACCACCTATTTTCCGATGGATCTCAGGAATGCGATTGATGAATGATTATTTTATAATATCAGATTGTTGAAATGTATGTTTGGATTATCGGTATATTTATGTTTTTCGAAACAATTTCTGTGTGGTATATGTTATAAGCCTGCTCATATTTGGTTCTTGTGACTTATAATAATTTCTTATGATCGGGCGAACACTAGAAGATGGCCAGTGTTTTGTAAAAAAAAGTTTTGTGTTCCAAGAAAATTTCTATCCAAAATTTCTAAAAGCTTGGGATAATTTCCACGGGCAAGTTTTTCTGAAACCACAGGCTACTTGGGTTTCATTACCCAACATACATTGAAGTAGAAGGTCCTCAATTAAGTTGTTTATCTGTTTTTCTGAGTAGAGGTGAAAATGAACTACTTTTTTCCATTTTTTTTTTGGGAAAATATATATTAACGAGGTTTGGATCTCTTTACGTCGACTTCACAATACGATGAGTATATTATATTTATTACTTTCTACTCAATATTTTACTAATGAATAAACCCATTGACACAAAATACATTTTTTTTGAATGATCTCATAAATATCTATGTGTGTGATTTTTGAGCACATTCCAAAGTTCTTTACTAATATAATCTAGTCATTGTTGAAAAATTTATGTTTAAGGGATTATAAATTCATTTGAAACTTTCTGAATGAATCATATTGATGAAAATGCATCTGAGTTGGAACTTTCTGGCAAATAAATGGTACTTATTTCTTTCGACGATTTTTTAAATCTACTCTCCGTTTGTAGATGTTTGATGTGGGGGTTGTGAATGAACATTGAGTCTGATTGTTGCTGTGATATTATTTGAAAGTCGTTATTACTAACTTAACTAGCATGCATGTATATATAGCTATTCCATTTTAATCGAATATTTTTCAACAACTGTGATATTTTCTTGCTTTTTATTGTTTTCCTTTGAATAATGAGCTATGTTACAGATGATGCAGATATAATGTTGACAAGTACTGCGTGGTGTGACAAAATAACTCACTTATACTCCAGAAATGTCAAATTTGAATGTCCTGATGAAAAAATAAATGGGTTTTCTGAACACAAATTTGCTTAGACAAATTGCACGATGGTTAAGGATATTTCTAATTTCAATTGGGTTGAAAAGAAGCATCTGCTGACACTCCGCCTTCTCTTGATTGAATAAAGACGATTTATTATTATTATTAATTACATATATCAATTGATTTTTGGATTATTCATACATTTTTGAAACATGAAAATTTTTTGGTTATTGTTTTCAGAATATCAGCTTTCCCAAATTAATCTCGTTCTTCAATATTTGATCGAAAGTTGATATGAAATTATGTATGGACCAGTAATTATGAGTATCAGGTTTTTGAGAAAAATTCGATTTTGACATTTTCAGGACACGACAGTTTTCATTATACAAACTGAATTTTTATTTGAATATTTTGTATTTATTTTATTCTTTGATAATTTGTCGCCGCATTGTCGGAGTTTAAGCTTGTTTTTCAGATGAAATTAATTGTTGATTACATTTATATTTTAGTGATAATATCCAAATGTATTGTATATAATTTTCATTGCTTTTTACGTGAAAGTTGTATGCATAAAGGCATTATGTAAATCCTACTTCCAAAAAAACCTAGACACCTTTGTAGGAAAGCGTTGTGTGGAATATTTTTGACCGTATCGAATTTTGACATTGACTGTGAGGCCTATATTTCTGGACTAGGCGGTAAAAGCTAGCAGCGACTCGTGCACTTTATAATTTAAGTATTTTTTTTTCATTTTCAAATATCATTTTGACAATCAACATACTCTGGGTGACAAGGCATTCGAAGAGTGCATTTGCTGAAATAATGAATGAACTTGACTTTCAATATTTCTCTGAAGAAATGGAACACAGTGATCCAATGTCAATGAGATTGACTCTATTGAAAGGTTTCGAAAAACTTATGAATACCAATATAAAAATTGAAAGAGGTTTGCCAAAATTGTTAAATTCAAAAGTAGCGCAGTTTTTTTTTGTTAAAGAAAAAATTAGAGAAAGACAAAAATTACATCTACATATATATCATAGAATATTATTATGAAAATTAAATAACATAGGGATTAGGGGAAAAATCCATGAGTGGTTTGAAAATTATTTATTCAATAGAACACAATTTGTATGGAATCAAAATCAAAGAAGCTCCTTCAAAAAATGTGGGGTTCCACAAGGTTCCATTCTTGGTCCAGAATTGTTTCTCATTTATATTAATTCGATATCAAAATTGAAACTCACTGGTAACCTCAAATTATTCGCAGACGATACAACCCTCATTTATTTCGCAGATGATTTAACCCAATTACAAAATTCTTTGAAAAATGATCTGGAGAAAATTTCATTCTGGCTGAAACAACATAAATTATCGTTGAACTACAGCAAATCTTCGTACATTTATATTTCAGAACGAAGCACAAATAACAATAATATTCCTCTTATTTTCGATAATGAATGAATCGATTACAAACCTGTAGTTAATATGTTGGGATTATATATAGATGAAAAATTATCATGGGAAAATCATATTGAAAAATTGAGCCGTAAACTTTCCCCCATAATTGGTGTACCATAAGATATCTCATACCGCTTAAATATCTACTAAATATTTATCACTGTCTAATAAATTCAAATTTACAATATCTGATATCTGTCTGGGGCACTGCTAACAAAACAATAATCAGACCAATTAAAAAATTGCAGAACAAAGCAGTGAAATGTATTTATAAATTGAATTATCTAGAACCCACCAAAAACATATATGAACCCAATAAACTACTTGATATTGATTCTCTTCATAAAATAAAAATATGCAAATTTATTCATTTTGCCAAAAATGAAATCAAATTTTCCCATTTGAAATTTTTCAGTGTAAACAATATTCATACACACAACACCCGACAATTCGATTCTTTGCGACCTTTGAATTTGAAAACGAACTTTGCTCAGAAATCAATATTACACAATGGTGTAAATACGTATAATTCTTTTCCACAATCTCTCAAAAATATTGAACAGGAAAACTTATTCAAGATACATTTGAAAAATTTTTTTTTAACCTAACATCGGAATATTCTTCATATCTCTTTAAAAATTTTTTTTCAGATTTTATCATTTATTAGATTTTGAGTTATAAAAGTGTTGAATATTTGAACCAATTATAAATCACAAATTACTTTATGTATATATTCCTGTCATAAACTACTGTAGTTTCTTGGGATCAATAAAAATGAATCAATATTGATGGAATTCTTGGAATGCTACTTTTAATAGCTCTGGAACAACTTTGAATTCAAATGGGAAGCATGTACCTCAAATACCTTTGTGCTTCAATTTTTTTATTTTGTTTCTCTCAGAGTTTTATTTTTGTTTTTATATTTGTGCACGTTGAAATCAATTTTCATTTTCATCTAAAATGATTTCCTCAATTTAAATTTTTACCATTCTTAGAAGCTGGCTGATTGTTCAGAGCAGTGACTTTCCTTGAATTTTAAAAAAAAAAAAAACAGTTTCGAAGGAAGAACTTACCAATTGTTTGGATGAAGAATATTGTTTTTATCGATTGAAGTACATGCAGATCAAGTTTTTGTATAAGTGTTCCACTCGGCAACCATGCCTAGAATTATATAAACAGCATCTTTTATCGAGCTTCCTAAATCCTGGAAAGTAAATTTAATTTTTTTAAATACCCCCCCCCTATTACTTACTCACTTTTGGATACCAGAAATACATCGGGGCACTTAAGAGGTTGATGATTTGGCCAAGGAAATCTAACAACTTGAATTATTCAACGAAATGCTGGCTTTCTCACTTGATTTATTTGTGGTTCAATGAATTTCACACAATACTTTCTTGATCCTTACTTATGTAACTCATCCATACCTGTTCCTCTATTGTAAATCATTCATGATGTAAAAATTAAGCAGTCACTTTCTGCTGTATGTTCATTTTTATATATTGGACTGTTATATGTTTTAGATGTGAAAAACTTACCGTATATATGTTTGTAACTATATAGGTGTAAACAACTATCCACTGCGCTGCTGAAAAAAATCGTCTACCAATTCTTGAAGGAACTTATGACTCCAGTGAAAAAATAAAGACTGTATATACTTGCTTAGTGCTGTAGAATTAATTTACTTTATGTATGATGAAATTGTATTATGATCTACCTTACAATTTGTGTAATTACTAAGAGTGAATTGGTATATAGTTGGAAATGATATTGTTATTGAATTTATTTTTAAATTTGACATTAAGCTTAAAAATTATAATAAGATTAAACTTCAAACCTGTTTTTATCTCTACCTTACATTTATTTAATTTGTATATATTTTGTACATATTGTTAATATACCTATATTTTATTTATACATTACACTGTTTACAAAGTTCTTGATTTTTATTGAGTCCCCGGTATCATACTGAATTTTCCTCTGTTGCTTAACAGATATTGAAGGGAAATTGAACTTCGATTGGTCCAAATTGAAATTTAGACCAATCAGAAAGCTGTCGTCGGATCGTCGTACCATCGGATTTCGGATCTGTCTGAATTCAGCCTTACTCGGGAATGGAATCAATGTGAAAAATGACCATTCCAAAAAATTCCTTAAGAATATGTACGGTTTCAACAAAAATGGAGATAAAACAGAAAAATCAAGATTTACCAATTGAAAATTACAGAGTAGCTATATATCTAGTGATTCTATCTAATACTGATAGGTATTATTTTCAAGGCGAGCTCTCTCAAAAATCGCTACTTTAACATTTTCTGAAGGGTTGGACGACCACATAAATACTAGTTTTCAAATATAATTATAACTAATTGAAGAGACTTTTGACATTGATTGAAAAACTATTATTACATATTATCATATTAAATATTCATTGTTTTTATAATGTATTCCATTTCTATCATTACATAATTAAATAATAAAGAGGTGAAGTTGTGGATTTCCTGTTTTTTAATTTGAATATTAACAGCTTTCGACTACAGTTTGTTTCAAGCATAACTGCAGTTTTTCTCTATGCTGGCGTTGGCAACTGGCAACACCTGTGCCAGACTGAATTGGATAAGCTGTACTAATCTAAGCACAAATCATAGAAATAATAATAAATACGCACAAATCCAATGTCAGATACAGTGTTGCCGGCGGGCAAAATTCAAAATCACCAGATCTAAGAAGCAAAAATCACCAGATTTGAAAAAAAATCACCAGATTTCAGAAATTCCGCCTATTGAACGAAAAATGTATAGGATATTGTGACCAAAACTAAATACAAAGTTTGGAACAAAAATTTTTTGAAATAAATACTTATAATCTTACACAAAATAAGAAAAAAAATAAAAAGAAGTCTCCTGTAAATACATATTTGAACATAAACAAGCAGAAATTTAATGACAAAATGGTTAAGGCTTTCGCGGCCGAGGTTATTAGTATTACTACTTTTCTTCGGGCTTGAAGGCCGTCGTTCTTTGGAATTTCTTCCTGACGTTTCGCTAGCGCGAGTGGCTAGCTTCTTCAGAGGCTTACTCATTTCCGATGACTGGTGTTTCTAATGTTGCGATATTGTTTCAGACGAACCTGTAGACAAGGCGTGGTAGTTCATCAGTGGCCATGAGGGAGCGCTGGTAATCAAAAATTTCTATTAATTTTCGTGATCACTCGATCCATGGAAAAAGCTGTTGCCAATTCTGATGTTTTTTTAAAAGGATAGATAATTTATCGGGACTGGATATGTGAGGTTATTGAAAACGCCAAAACGCGCCAAATTTGTGTCTAACTTTAGGCGTTATTTATTCCATGTAGTTTGAAAATAATTTCTCAGTTGGAATAAATTTGCATTGTGTATCTACTGATCTGGATATTTTCATAGTTTATCGACTATTATTGTATGCATTATGCATGGCCACTTGGCAACACAGGACTGTCATCTTCACTGCAAGAGTGCCGGTACCTGGCGGATTTTCTGCAGTACAACTACGCCTACATTACCAATTTTTGATCAAGTTGGCCATATCGGTCGAGTCGACTGATTTGCTGACAACCTCTTATATGGAGTAAACACACCAGCATATAGCCACCTTACATCACGTGATCTGGAATGCCCAATTTATAAAGATTAAAAAAGAAAATAGGTCAGGTTTAGCATCTATAAATTATAGGACCAGAACCACAGAACTCCTATCATGGGTACATTCCGGAGTTTCCAGCGGATGAGACTGCCTAGGGAGAGCTATCTGACTCAGATAGCTATTTCGACCAACCAGGTCTCATTGGTGTCTCTCGGCTGGACTTGCGAAAACAAAGCATTCCGAATCCCGAACGGTCTGCTCTTTAT
Organism: Zygogramma bicolorata; assembly: GCA_032362365.1. Lineage (NCBI taxonomy): Eukaryota > Metazoa > Arthropoda > Insecta > Coleoptera > Chrysomelidae > Zygogramma > Zygogramma bicolorata. Next base: position 167,047 of record JAVJAQ010003750.1, read on the forward strand.
GCAACAAATGTCTGAAACTGGTACAGATGACAGATGGTGTAAACCTCTAATGCCATCTGCTGGATGACGACCAAAGAGCCAAAGACTCAAACTACTACTACACCAAGTGGAGGAGACCTCTTACAGAGGGCACATCGTACGCCGTAAAAAATGAACTGCCTTGAACGAGAATCGTCTTCGGTCAACTTGCAGAGAAAGCTGCAATCCTTTTTTAGCAAAAATTGTGAAAAAATATTGGATTTGAATTGCACACGAGTTTTGGGAACGCAAGCAGATTAAGTTTCCCAAACGTCAACAAGTTTTTTCAGATATATTATGTGTAACGATGGTTATTAATACACGAGCATTAATCGGGATACGAAACCAGCCGAAAGTGTTCGTATGGTTTATGCGAGTGTATTAATAACCATTAAACCCCATAATAATGATGGTTCGGATTTCCATTGTATATATTATTAACTCTATTGAAACATGTTGTTAAGAACGAAAGGATAAATATACAAATCAAGTGAGAAAATAAAATCCCAAAGGAAAGGTTGAAATGTTTTTTTTGGTCAAAAATGAAAGTAATGATTGATTGATCGAAGAAAATAATGTTATTACAAAAAAAATCTAGAAATCGACTATGAAATATGAGGCAAATTTTTTTTAAATGAAGGAATAAATGAAATAATATTCTGACAAGAAAAGTGAGGTATCGAATGTAAAATACTAGCTAAAAAATGTAAATGAAGAAATAAATGAAATATTGTGAATCAATCTTCAGTCACAGATCAAATGAACAATATATTTATGAAAGTCTAGATAAAAGTAATTATGTAATAACAATATTCTTGGATCTAAAAAGAGGGGTTTGACACAGTTAATCACAAAATTTTATTAGAAATCCTATACAACTATGGTATTAGTGGTCATATATATATATAGCTTATTTCGAAATTATTTTCAAAATCGTATACAATATGTTACAATAAACAATTGCAAAAGTGATGAAAAACTATCAACAACGGGAGTACCAGAAGGTTCAGTTTTAGCACCAATTCTTTTTTTTAAATTCATGTTGACAGTATTGAAACATTGAATTTATTTGGAAAACATTATTCTTTTGCAGACGACATTGCTATATTTTATTCTGGAAAGAATATTGCAATTCTGGGAAATAATATGTGACTAGTGATATAAAAATAATTGAAGAATGGATAAATAACATAAACCTAACCATTAATTCAGACAAAACTGTCTATATTATTTTCAACCAAAAAAGTATGATTGATATTAAACTAAATATAAAAATAAATGATAAACCTATCACTGAAGTTCAAAGTCAAAAATATTTGGACCTTATCATTGACAATAAATTAAACTTTGAAATACATATAAATAAAATAAAAAAAATGTATGATTCCTTTTTCGATTGCAATTAAAATAATGCATTTAATAAATAAACATGTTCAAATTCTGATATATAATTCTTACGCACTTTCTCACAACAGATATTTAATCACGATTTGGTACTCTTGTAATCAAAAACAAAAAGAAAACTATATCGTTTAATGAATAAAACAATAAAGGTAATATTCATAAAACCTTGGGACACTCCATTTTCAGAATTATATAAATTGACCAATAATATTACTTGCTAGAACTGCTAATTAAATTAGAAAAAGCCAAATTAATCTACAAACTGACAAACTCAAGTATTCACAGTTAAAATACCAGAAATTTCAATAATTTTCAAATGAACAATGCCAATTCCAAAAAAGAAAAAAAATAATCCTATCGTAAGCTCGATTGAAATATTCAATAAATTGGCAGAAGAAATAAAATCCTCTAGGCCTCTTCATATTTTCTTGAAAAAACTTAAACAGTTTACGTTGGTATGTTGATGTTCACCGAATGATCTGATAGTAAATTATTGATGGATTACTCAGTTTCATGATTGTATGATATTAAGATTGTGATTTCCTTATACCAGAACTATGTTTTGTCTGGAAGCTGTATGTTCAAATAAATAAATATATGAAATGTTGAAACCAAGTTTCAAGTTTAGTGTACCCAAGACGTTTCGACTGCTGGATAATAATATTATGAAACGGGCATTATTATATAAGTGTTTTAATATAGTATGGGTGTAGAAAAAGGATTTTATTTAATCAGCTTCACATAAAGAATAATATCTAATGCCACAAGAATTTTTATTGATTGTAATTGAGACACTTGGACGTGATTAAAAAACTGGTTGTGATTTTCGGCCGGCGATATTGGGAAACATCTAACTGTAATTTCAAATGATTTTGGGTGTACGTGATGCAGAGAAGATGATATAAATGAATTGAAACCTGTTAGATTATTAAAGTATAAAATGAATGGTGCACTGAGCTAGACAAACGGTGGGAACACGCCTGATTATTTATACGAGGTAAACAGTGATAAATATTGAAAAATGTTGAAATAATGAAGAAATTGATTTTCTTCGCCATCTGTAATTCCTCAGGAAATCGTATAACGTAATGCTTGATTATGGATCATTATGCTCATACGTGGAGATGATATGTTCAGATTCATTGAATTATACTTTGATATTTTAACAATTGTCCGACAACCAACCATTCGAGTCTTTCAAATATACTTTTATCCGGTCAATCCGAGGGTCAATCACATCTAAACACATTTCTATGGGCATGCTGATGAGTAAACGGTGCAAAATGCCCAAATACTTAGAAGAAAAAAGTTGAATTATCCAGTTTTCTTGTCTGATTTATTTTCATGTGTCAAGCTGGAAGTAAAAGTAGATAAACGTCGCTTGACTTCAGATACAGGACAGCACTCAAGTAAATCTCTAGCCCATCGCTGTCGGTCAAATAATAACAATTCTGAGGACCATGAATTTCAATGAGTGCGTAAGCATCTGTAAAAAACATAATACACTAAAGCTGACTACTGGCCAAACCTGTATTCGATGCCAATCTACTATTTTTGCAATAGCTATATAAAAATACAGTTTCAAGGCTATTACCATTTTTTATACATGTATTTAATTTAAAAGTTGCTGAGAAAAATTTCTTGAATCAGAGACTAGAGATTTACCCTTTTTAATAGGCTTTGTCTATAATTTCGAAAAATATTAATTTCAACCTTCAAATCAATATTCCCTACGTTTCAATAATCTTTTCCAGTAATTGGTTTTTCGATAGCATTTTGAAATTGCTTTGAGTAAATTAATGAAGAAGTCATTGGAACGGTTGCATCGATTTCAATAAACAAACTGTTAAAATGTAGGGGAGTATTTTTCCTAACACGACATCCCCCTACGCCCCTTTGAATTTCATGGTTGTTTTCCTTTCCTCCTGGCATTATAGAAACGATTCTGAGCATTTTTCGATTTCTTTCGTAGCTTAGAGCTATTGCTAGATGTGAAGTTTACCCACTGTATATTCAAATTGAAATAGAAATGAAATGACATGTTGTTGCTGATAATCGCGCAATAATTTTTTTTTTCAGGAAGACAAATGACTAAACACATAATTCTCATTCAGATTCAGACTCGTTGGGACTGAAAAAAACATTCTGACTGTCTGACCTCCCATTTTCTTCATTTCACATGGTCAAAAATCTAAAAACTGTTATTGCAACAATTATTGAATCTGTATTATGCATAGGTTAAAAGTAGGCTCAGATATACGGTATTTGCTGATGGGGAGACTTCACTTTATTTCACAGTGCTTGTCTTGCTCAGAAAAAAAAGTGTTTATTGCAGGCGTGAAAGTGAACCTCTTAATCTTCAAAATTTTTCTATAATTAAAAAATAAATAATAAAAAATAGGGTTTTTCCAGTAGATTTTGACACTCATCTTGCGCATAATGAGTAATATGTAAGTGCACCAAGATCCAAAATCTGTGTTGTCTGAAACGCTCCAAGGAAAATCGGTGTATATATACACATAAAAAAAGTCTAGGGAACAAGCTAGCCTGCAACTGCAGAAAACAGTCCTCTACGGGCACTTTGGTTCTTGTGGCCTGTATGTCGTTCTCTCAATCTCCAGTCTCCCGGTATCTTCTCTACAATCGATTGATCACACTGGCTTCAGTGATGAAGACCTTCGCAATTCTTTGAGTATGGCCATCTTCGAGCATTACAACTGCTCCTCAAGTGTCAAATGTCGTCTCGGCCTGTTTTCAAGCAGTACCCAGGCATATCATAATAGTATATTATGCAACGATCATGTAATGATGGTTATTGATACATGAGCACAAACCGGGATACGAAACGAGCCGAAGGTGAGTTTCATATGGTTTATGCGAGTGTAATTATAACCATTACATGAGAGTTGCATACGCTATTTTATCTACACCCAATAAATAATGAAGATCTATATATATTATATCATTAGGTATATATATTGACCACAATTATAGTAGGTAATCAATCTTATTTCTTTGAAAAATTCTACCAAATTATAATTTATGGTACAACCACGGAAAATACAACAATGAAAAATGAAGAGAAGAAAAAAAAATGGAAAAAATCTCTGCCGAGGTCAAGATTTGAACTCGGACGTTTCTGATCACTGCCGGCGCCATTGACCACTCGGCCATGAGATCTCATTTATTAGATCGAAAATAAAACCATATATGTTGCATTTGTCAAATGAAAAATATAATCCTTTCGATTGTATTTTTTTCTTGTCTAAGACATCTGTGGAGGAGTCGCTGGTAATTCTTCTATATCACTGCTATAAGACATTTTCATACGATTATCGAAAATTGACTAAATTCTTCAAAAATTCAATACTAACTGATTTTGACTTGACAAACGTCAAAATGCAAAGCTTGCATATCATGCTTGATTGAAAAATAATGGGTTTCTATTGGTTGAAAATCTGTATCGTAATGAAACTCTGTATCGTAATGGATTTCATTATAAAACGGGTTGTGGTCATATAAGTGTGTTATAAGAGTACGGGTGTAGATAAAACTGTATTATCGAATTCAAGAATGTGCATTTTATTCGACACTGCTTCGACACTGAATTTTTTTTTGTTTTTTATGTCCAAATTTTCTCACGAGCAACAACTATCGTATATTGAGATGATGGTTGTATGGAATATCTGTATAAATTTTCAGGAATATACCAGGTGTTCTTGAAGAGTTACATGAATTTCAATTTTTGTTCCCTTAACTTTAGTATATTTTCTACTAGCAACCGGACTTTTTAAGGGGACTCAAGCACAGTAGTTCACCCAACAAGTTGCTGAAATACTTAATTAACCTACCCAATTAATTAGTATTACTTGTCTAATTGTTGAGTGTATACACTGTAGGTTATATTTACTTAACTGATTTGTGTGTTGGTTGCAATTCTGCATATGTCTCATGTTTTTGCCTGAATTAAGTACTAGTTTTATTGTTGTGTAATCCACCCTCTTATTAGTTTTCACCATATTGGTGGTGTATACAACTTCAATACATTTTTACTTCTGGGACCCTTGTTTTCTATTAAAAAATACTCAAGGTTCATGAATACCATGGCTGGGTTTGGTAGTCACGAGAGAGAATGTCACCGAATGTCGATTAATCGATGGTAGACTGGTCACTAATTGTTTTTTGGGAGATGTTTGGTGTATCTAGTGAAAGTGTTCTATAATTTATCCATAAGCTAAATAAGATCTCGTCTTGGCTTGAATTTAAAATTGAATATTAGATTTTTTTACAAACTACTCCCTATTGTGTCGTAATTTTCTATAAAAGCTCTCCATTCGTTTTAACTTTGATTTTGATTCATTGTCTGTCAGGAGGGTAGTCGTTTTAGATACACTCTTCCTGTTGATGAATTAAATAGACGTACCCCATCAAAAGAGAGTGTTTGTGATTTCCCTTTTGATTTTCCTTCTTTCGTAGAACGTTTGTATCCCCTCTTTTATTTTGATTCGTGAACTTCATTTCCTTCATAAAATTACTGAAGTTTTTTAAGTCTCACCACTGACCATTCATTTCAATCACATAATACAAAAAAAAAAACAACAGATACGTGTAGGAATAAGTGGTCGTATCTTCTAGACTACGAACGTGATCCGAGGCCAGTAAATGGTTACCCAATCTTGTGTCTGAAGGATTCCAATAAATTCCATGAAGAAAAACGGCCTTTTATCACATACGCCGTGCGTAGCTATCTCTTTCAAACGCCGTAATTTTTTATAGGTGAGAAGAACGAGTCGCGTCCACTTGTAATAAATAATCTCCCGTAATAACGGTTTGAATGGACCAGATCGTAGATACGTGTGGCTCCCCTGACCGGCTTGACCAAGGGCCAAAGGGGCAGGGCAAGGTCTAGCTGAGCTTATATAACATCCTCCTCCGGCGCCAGCCCACCAGATTCTTCAGTTTTGTGGTTAATCTAGTGTGCACGAGTGATTTTTTCTAATCGAAGGGCCTGCACGATGGAAATGACGAGCAGGATTTTGGTGAGTGGAGTGTTTTTTTGGGCGATTTTGCTATAGCCAGGCAGCAGAGACAATTCTCACGATATTACTGTGAAAAAAGCAATACTCAATAATAGTAATGATGATAATAATAATACTCATGGAGTCTGAAATATTTTTATATTCATATTCGAATATAACTGGTAGATACCTGATGGAAACATATTCGGGAAAATACTTTTTCGTGTCACCGGAAGTGAAACAAGCATTTTGCAGCCGCACAGATGTCGTAAAATAATAGTTACCCAGTAACCGTAAGCCGTTGCCCAGAGTAACTGCCGGCAAAATAAACGACTGTATTGCTTAAGTTTGCCATAAGTTTACTCTTCTTCTAAACTTCTCTTGGTATACAAATGAATATTTTGGATTGAGGTGGCCTTTACTTGATGGAAATCCATAGTTATTACGCTATAAGGTAGACACGATTAAATTTCCACAAAATTTATTGTCTTCGCGACATTTTTCGATACACTGTATCTTTATCAAGCGAATGTTTTTAAACACTGTTTAAAGATACAGTGTATCGAAACATGTCGCGAAGACAATAAATTTTGTGGAAATTTAATCGTGTCTACCTTATAGCGTAATACAAATAAATATTCCTGTAGGATTTTTGCTACAATTACTATAGCTTTTTCAAGCAAATTATGCTCTTCGCTTGAAGACGCTATCTTATAGGGAAACATGTGTCAAATTTGCGTGAACCTTATTATAGTGAACATCTGGGAGAAAACTGTCTAAGTATTTATTTATTTGTATTCATATATTGTAAATTTGGAAAACAACAATTATTCACCGATAAAAGTATTGTTCAAGTAAAAAATATAAAGTCAAACGAACACAGAATGTTAATCTCGAAACATAATGGGTAATTATTGAATATTTTGCGGATTTTTCTGAAAATTTGTTTTTTTGGCATTCCTGCTATTGGATAGTTTTTCCCTCTCTTGGAGTTATAATTCTAGGTACCAAGGATTGGACCAGCCAGCAGTGGCATACTTTTGAGACCTATTGATACATTATGCTTCTGAAATCGTAATCAGAATAAATTTCACGCGCTGGTTTGTTCTTCATGCAGTAACATACTGTTACACTCCCAAACAGTATAGCCTTATGACTGTTCTTCAATCTCACAATCAAACTGTATCAAATTGTAATGAACTTGCTGCAAGAATTTGGTTTTTATTAATTTTTTTCGCAACATATTCATGTGAGGAATGCTCTCATGCAGGCAGCCTGTAGAAGATAATCCATCATAAAACGCAGTATCACAGAGCACGTAAATTTTATTGCAGGTTACGTGTCGTTTTCAGCGCGGTCTATAACCGTGTATTCCATGTACTCCATTTATATAAATGTAATCTCATAAGAAAACTAGTCTGCAATGATTGTTTAATTTTTCAGAGAGCTAAGTGTTTCAGTAATAACTGATTCGATATATACGAAGAGTCACATATACTTTACAAAGTCAGGAATGGACAAATGTAACAATTGAAGTCGAAACGGGCTATCACCTGGAACTTTTTTGATAATGACTGGATTCGTATTCCGTGAAACTTCATCTTTACCATAAATCGATTAGTTTTCCGGTGAATATTCTGGAGAAAAAATCACTGAGCATTCTTCAATAAATTTTGAATTCTGTTTACATTACATCTTCATCCAATGAATTCAGCTCTAATTCTTTTGTGTCTGAAAGAGTCACATGGTTTGAGCGAAATGTATTTTATTGTGAACGGAGAAAACTGACAAAATGATGATATAAAGACATAAATTTGTGTTTTCCTTTTTTCTCCAGATTTTAATGTTAACACCCCCACCACTTCCAAAAATCTGTATTATCAATGATAAGTTATTATTGGTTCATTTTCTGTTAGTTCGACATCAGGGTTTTTCAAAAGATAAATAAAATCCAAGATTCAAAAAATGTGTCTTGACACCTTTATATACTTATGCCTTCAATTATATTTTAGAGTACTACTCTCAAACGCAGTTTGTTTGTGATGTAGCAGCTGTTATACTCCAAGAATTTTGAAAAAAGGTAATAAATTACGAACTGCGTCTAAGGAGATAGCTCTATGTTTCAGCACATGATCGAGAGGTCTTGGGTTCGATCCCCCAACGGGTAGATATTTTCCTTTCGAAGAATTTCTCTCTGCATTATCTAGGGATGACTCTGCCATATTTTATGGCTGACGGGTCCGCAAATAACCATGCTGCTTCTGAGGATTAGTTTAGGAAGTTGGTAACAAGGCCTTCTTGCTAAAGGACATAGCGTTAGCTATGAAAATACTACAAATAACATTTATTACTACTCAACGAACTGGCTGGGAGTTTTTCGGGAAATAGAGTATGTTGACTAGCCTGTGAACTAAGAGTCTTGTATGTAGTTGATTACCAATCTTCATTTCGATTTTTCAACGTACCTACATAATTGAAAATTCATACCTTCATTAAAATGTACCCCTCTGACCTACAATTTCAAAGTTGTGGGAAATAAATTCATATCTTTGGATTTCATTCCTTTTATCAAGATGAAAAATCGTAAGTAGACTTTTTTGGGTTGATCTTTCCAAATCATTGATAAAATCCATCGGTTTTATAGGAATCCCTTACTAGCCTTACATGGACCAGAAAGTATAAACTCCAATCATGAAGTATAAATATTCTCCTATGAAGCAGTGGTGAATATACTTTTCATTTCATTTTACTGTTTCAGAAGTAGTTTAAGTGCAATGAAGTATCACAGTTTTATAGCTCAAATTTTTTCTATTGGGTAGAAACATTAAACGCATAGAATAATTACCACACGTTGGCGATGAATTTCAAAACACAACTTCCTATTACCCGGTAGCATTGTGGGCTTTTCTGGGTTTCCCTACAGCTGAAATAGCAAATGCGCTAACTAAAAATCAGTAAAACGCCCCAGGGCGCTTTGGCACCCAAGATAATTAGCCGACCCTTGCCCGCCCAAAGTATAAATGAAAAAAAATAATTAAACATTAGAAAAGGAACCAACCGTTACATATCGTTGAAAAAGAATTTCCTTTTCTGTCGAATGGTTTACGAAAATATACAGAATGTCATTTGACATTTGTGACTATTTTCGGCCAAACAGGAAGTGAGTTGCAATTGTTTTATCATTTGAAATATCGACCCCAATTACAAACGTCACATTTCTAACCTCACAAATCACTGAATGGTGCCGTGTTCAATGATTCTGTTGTCATTCGGTATATGAATGTTCATCGCCCCAAATTTACTCACATCGGATACATTTTTACCACACGGCAACAACGAATGTAATTTCAAACTTCCTGTCTGAATTCTATCAAATAGAGCAGGTAAGGGTATCAACCCGTTACTAATAATATCCTCCCAGCCGATGTCTTCCGCCTACGGTGAAAACGCAAGTTGGACAATCATTTCCCTGAGAGCACTTCTCGTCAAGATTTATGGAAGCTAATGTGAACCAATTTAACACGCATCTAACCCGTTCCCATACGAACATTCTGAATGGGCCCATTAGATACCTTCTTCGTTCTGTCTACAGGCGTGAGCATTGGTTAATATTTGTTTTGAGTTAGAGAGATCCATAATAGAAGTCTTCAACAAATGACTGTCTATTTATACACTCTAGATTAATATTCTCATTTTTCAGAATAAAAAATGCCAGGGGTGGTCGATTGCTTCTTTACTGAATATACTGTATGGATTTATTACAAATGAAAGTAACGAGAAACCGTTTTTATGGGAAATTATTAGTTTGTAACACTATAAAGTTCTTCGAATGAAAGCATCAACAATGAAACCGTAGCAAACAAATAACATACAGTTGCCTTTGAGATTTTCTCATATAAGGGGTTAACTAAACCGCGACAAGTGTTTCGCTATAAAATAGTTTCCTCAAGCAGGAACTTCAAACTAATTCTAACACTGTTATATTTCGAATTCATACTCGACGGTCAATAAGAATATAGTCCGACTACTCATTAATAAGATTAATGGTCCGACGACATGTTCCTGGAAAGAACATATTCAATAGAGGCGAATTATTCAACTCTGTCTGATTATTCATTAGGAACTGTGAATCTTTACACTTATTAATTTCCAAACTCTCCATGAGATTGAATTTCAAACCCTTCCCTTGGAAATGAAGGATTTCAAATTCCCTCTGTAATGACGTGAGATGCATACATAGAATTTGTCTTACCATTTTGGAAACCACTTCTGTGCTCTTTTACGCGATTGCCAATTGTTCTTCCCGTTTGACCGACATGAAACATAGGACATGAACCACACAATAATCTATAAACTCCTGATCTATCTGATACTGAATTTCTAGCTTTGTTGTTTTCGGTATGAGAGCTTAAATTATTTTTTTTATATGCAATCTTCAAATCTATCTGTTTCAAGATATTAGAAATTTGCTCACTCGCTTGGCCTAAATTACAGAACGTTGACCTATTCAGGCCAACCGAGTAAAAAAATATCTTTCTTTCTTGAAACAGAAAGATTTGGAGATCGCATATAAAACATAGAATAATTTAAGCTCATATATCAAAAATAACAAAGACAGAAGTTCAGTATTAGATAGATCAGGAGTTTATAGATTATTGTGTTTATGTTGGTCAAGCAGGAAGAACATTTGGTACACGCATGAAAGAACACAGAAGTAGTTTTCAAAATGGTAAGACAAATTCAACGTATGCATCTCACTTCATTACAGAGGGACATGAGTTCAACCACGAATTTGAAATCCCTCATTTCCAAGGGAAGGGTTTGAAACTCAATCTCTTGGAGAGTTTGGAAATTAATAAGTGTAAACATTTGCCTCTGTTGAATGTTCTTCCCAGAAAATTGTGGTAATAAGGATGTGTCGTCGGACCATTAATCTTATTAATGAGTAGTCGGACTATATTCTTATTGGCCGTCGAATATAATGTTGTATGAATTCGAAATATAAATGTTAGAATTAGTTTGAAGTTCCTACTTGGGGGAGTTATTTTATAGCGAAACACGTGTCGCGGTTTAAATAACCGTTTATATGGGAAAATCTTACAGTATATTACTGTATATTATTTGTTTGATATGGATTTTCATCAAGTAACGGCCACTTCTATTCAGTTTTTGAACCCGTATTGTTTGAAAGTATATAAGTTGCTGGCAATCCCAAACTGGAGCTATTCTTCCTATATTTTCGTTAATATGTCCTATACTCAACACAGTGTCAGAAAAAAAAATTGAAATTAATCAGAATATTGTTTCGAAATGATCTTTTTTATCTTTGGTTTTACATTCTGGCTGATCTTCTAGCTCATGCCGGTATATCTTTTGTTGTAAAATTTAGGAATTCTCTTGTCATCTTATTCATCCAATTCTTCGACTATATTATCTACAGTTCTATTGATGGCGATTGAAGTTCCTAGGATATTCGATTTTGTTAATGCTAATGGTTCGGACCCGAAGATGATTGCGAATACCAGCAATCGACACGTCGTGAGAACTTAACTTAAACTTGGTTTCAACATTTATTCATACTATTTCATTTATTTCTTTTTTTAATTTGTTTTGACTAATATTTCACATTCGATATTTTAATTTTCTTGTCACAATATTATTGCATTTATTCTTAATTTTATTTTTTTACTAATAATTCATATTTGATATCTCAATTTTTTTTTTGCTACAAAAAATTATTTTCTTTGATAACTCAAACCTTTAATTTTTACTTTAGACCAAAAAAATCCATTTCAACCTTTTGTTTGGATTTGATCACGTTTTTTGATTTGTACTTCTATCCTTTCGTCCTTAGAAATAGGTGTCAATAGAGTTGATATTATAGACAATGGAAGTCCGACCAATTACCATTTGGTTTTTATAATGCTCAGTGGTTCCACTTATGTCCGCTCAAATATTGTATCCATCATAATTTTTTCTGAAAGGAATTACTTCGACTCTCTAATAACATCTCTGAGAGCACTTCTTGTCAAGATTTATGGAACCTAATGTGAACCAATTAAACAATCATGCATCTAACCCGTTATCATCAATAGTGACAACAGGAATATTCTGAATGGGCCCATTAGAGACACCTCATTCTCTATACAGGAGCGAGCATGAGTTAATCTTAGTTTTAAGTGATCCATAATAGAAGTCTTCAACAAATTATTGTCTATGCATTAACTCCAGATGATTTTTCTTCAGGAGGAAAGATATTAATAGTGCTTACATGTCCTATACCCAACACGGTGTCAGAAGGAAAACAGTTGTATTGGCTCAGAATATTGTTTCAAAATGATCTCCTTTTTCTTCAATTCTACATTCTGGCTAATCTTCTAACTCATTCGGTATATCTTCTGTTGTAAAATTAAAGAACTCTATTGTCTTATTCATTCAATTCTTCAACTATATTATCAACAGTTCTCTATTGGCGATTGAAGTTTCTAGAGTATTCAATTTTGTCTTAATCAGATGCCCAAAGTAACTGCATCATCCCTATCATTACTATGTATCCTTACGTATGATTTCTTGAATTCATGGATAATAACGGTTTTTATAATGTTCAGTGATTCCACTTATGTCAGCTCAAATATTGTATCCATCATAATTTTTTTTAAAGGAATTACTTCGACTCTCTGATAACATCTCTGAGAGCACTTCTTGTCAAGATTTATTGAAGCTAATGTGAACCAATTTAACAATCATGCATCTAACCAGTTATCATCAATAGTGACAATAGGAATATTGTGAACGGGCCCATTAGAGACACCTCATTCTCTCTACAGGAGCGAGCATGAGTTAATCTTAGTTTTAAGTGATCCATAATAGAAGTCTTCAAAAAATTATTGTCTATGCATTAACTCTAGATGATTTTTTTTAGGAGAAAAGATATTAATAGTGCTTACATGTCCTATACCCAACACGGTGTCAGAAGGAAACAGTTGTATTGGCTCAGAATATTGTTTCAAAATGATCTCCTTTTTCTTCAATTTTACATTCTGGCTAATCTTCTAACTCATTCGGTTTATCTTCTGTTGTAAAATTGAGAAACTCTCTTGTCTTATTCATTCAATTCTTCAACTATATTATTATTAGTTTTAAGTGATCCATAATAGAGGCCTTCAACAAATGATTGTCTATTCATCAACCCCAGATGATTTCTTTCATTTTTCAGAAGGAAAGATATCAGTAGTGATCGATTGCTTCTCTAGTGAATATACTGTATGCATTCATTAGAAATGAAAGTAACGAGAAACCGATATTATCAGAAATGATCAGTTTGTAACTCGATAATGTTTCTTGAATGAAAGCGTGAAAACTGAACCCGTAGAATGTTTGAAAGTCCAGAAGTTGCTGGTGGTCGGAAACTGAAGATTTTATGTTCTTCATCTTGCGTATGTGTCCTTTCCCAACAGGGTGTTAGAAAGAAAACACAAATCGTTTCTGAATAATTTTTCCAAAATGATCTCTTTAACTTTTGGTTTTACAATCTGGCTGAACTTCAAGCTTATTTCAGTATATCTTTTTCTGTGGAATTGATATTCTTCAACTACATTATCTACAGTTCTATTGATGGCCTTTTGAGGTTTGTCTTAGTCTGATGCTTGAAGTAACTACAACGTCCCTAAAATAACTTTCTCTTATTTTGTTAAATTTCTCGAGTTGAAGGCTGAAATGACGGTTTTTATAGAGTTCAGTGGTTCCACTTGTGTCAACTCCATATAATATTGTATCCATCATTTTTTTTCTGAAAGGAATTACTTCGACTCTTTAATCATTTCTCTGAGAGCACTTCTTGTCAAGATTCATTGAAGCTAACGTGAACCAATTTAAAACTCATGCATCTAACTCTTGATCATCAGTAGTGACAGGGCAGGTTCCCATACGAACATTCAGAATTCTTCATTAAATGACTGTCTATTTATAAACTTCGGATGAATATTCTCATTATTCAGAGAAAGGAAATACATCAGGGGCGGTCGATTGCTTCTGTATTTGATATACTGTATAAATTCATTGGAAAACAAATTAACGAGAAACCGATATCGGTAAAATTTTTGAAAGTTCAGAACTTGCTGGTGGTCGCAAACTGAAGATTTTATGTCCTTCATTTCGCGTATATGTAATATACCCAACGGGGTGTCAGAAATATGAAAGTTATATTGATTCTCACGTTTTGGGAATGATTTATTTTATCTTGGGTTTTACATTCTGGGTAATCATGCATCCCATTTCAGTAGTGCTTCTGTTGTAAAATGGAGGAAGTCTCTTTTATTCAGATCTTCAACTTTATAAATGTTACCTTCAATTTCATTGATGCAAAAGTTCTATAACCCATTCTCAAGTTCACTGAAGAGCTCAAGGGATGATCTTCTTTGCATGACACAAGATTACCTGGGTTTGAAAAATAAGTGCACAAATTGACCAAGAAATAGCGAAACAGAGAGTGTTTTTGCTAAACATTTTATGTTACTTCTTGACTTGGAAAGGAAAAAGGCAAAATCATTTCTTCGATTATATTTTTTTCGGATGCATTTGCATCGTAACGTGAACATATCTCTTTTTTTTAATTCCTTATTTATCGTCGGCTTATTTCCTCTACCAAAGCCAATCATCGACGCCGGTGAGCAAACTTCCCCCAACCGGAAATCTTGACGAATCCCCTGCTATTCCAAGAAGAGATAGGGATCCATTACGAGCCCAACATCCATGGACTCGGGACCGCCGCGCCGGCTTTACGTCCCCTCCGAAGGACGGCATGTCTTCAATATATCTTGTGCTCATTGATATATTACCTGCAAGCTATGATATGCTATTTTGCTGCAGTTGTATGGGCTTTCGACGCGGTCTTTTCCTGCATGGTCATGGTACTTACCGCGATCGGCGCTGCTTATCTTCAGATGTTGAATAACTGTCAGTCAACCTGAAGAGCTGGACCGTTCCCGTATCTCTTATTTTGTATGATTTCTTAAGTTTATCGATCTAATAATAATGATTTCTATAATGGTCAGTGGTTCCATTTGTGTCAACTTAAACATTGCATCCATCATAGTTTTTTCTGAAGGAATCACAACGACTTTATAATCATTTTCCTGAGAGCACTTTACATCAAGATTTATGGAAGTTAATGTGAACCACTTAAACACTCACGTATCCATAGTGACAGGGCAGCTTCTCATACGAGTGTTCTGTCTACAACAGAGAGCATGGGTTCATCTTCGAGGAGTTACTAATTCCTAATAGGAGGCTTAAACAAATGACCGTCTATTTATAAACTTGAGATGAATATTATCATTTTTCAGAAGAAAGTAAATCAGGGGTGGTCGATGACATTCTAAATGGGCTCATTAGGCACTCAGTTTCTACAGATTCAAACATCGATTAATTTTTTTTTTTGAATATTTCGACAAATGACTGTCTATAAACTTGAGATGGTGATTATCATTTTCTCAGAAGAAACGTAGAGACCAGGTTGATAGATTGCTTTTTAAGTCTATACTTTATGGATTTATTCGAAATGGAAGTATCGAAAAACTGATATTAGGAGGAATATTCCGTTCGATATAATATATATATATATATATATATATATATATATATATATATATATATATATATATATTGTGTTTCTTAGAAAGCTGTGGAAAAACATCCGGAATTAGATACACTTATCAGATTCCGAAGTAGTATCAAACAATTCCTACAAATTAATTACTTCCATAATTTTGACAATACTGTACTCCAGTCTATGACGGTAAAAAAAGTGTAAACTGTGTATTTATCCCATACAGCACCGATTCGTATGAAAATTTGGATATAGGTCCTACTTACCCTCTATTTCAAAATCTACACTGTGCCGAGGGTTGCTTTTTTGGAGGGGGGTTAAAACCACCCCTATTCTAAAAAAAATATCAAAATTTCAGATTGGAGTATGTAATAAAGTGAAATTATATTTATATCAATGAAATCAATCAATTGATAATTTTTAATATAATTTATGGTTCAGTTATCAGTGTCAGCCCTTAACACCCCCTCTTGTGACAGAATATCATCAGAAATTAATAATTAACATGTTATTTGGCAGTTATTCAACTTATTCAGTATCTATTTGCATTTAATTTGAGGTTTAGCTTATATCTACCATCTACTTCAAAGTTGAGGTTGTGTCTGGGGTTGATTTTCATTCATCAGAGGTGAAAACTACGCCTATTCAAAAAAAATTACAAAATACTAGTTTTGAGCGTGCAGTCATCTATAAATACGTTGAATTAACCTTGTTAGACAATTTCTGATCAATTAAACAGTTTCGATCCCTGAAAACCACCCTTATGATAGTTTTTTTTTTAAATTATATCGAAATTGTTATCGAGTAACCGGGAAACCCAACTGTATGAAAATGCAGATTGAGACTCTACTTTAAAGTTACCTCTGTACTCGAGGTTGCTTTTGATTTTTTTAGGGGGAAAACTACCCCATTAAAAAAAGGTTAAGTCTAGATTTGGATGTGTGATCGGTTGAAATCATATAGTTCCACTAGGCCTAAAATATAATTACTATTTGTATTTTTCAATATAATAATGTACTTTCTCTAATTTCTACAAAAATTGTTTTTGTTTTTTTTCCATAACTCGCTTAGTCTTTAAGCAATCAATTCCACCAAAAAAGTATTTCGTAGCTTTTTTCAAGAGCTATAAGCTCATTCACATGATTTTTTGTTTCAGATTATATTTTTGAAAAGGTTCATGCTGAAAGGGCTCAAAAAGGTACTTTGCGCGAACCCTCACAATATTTAACTGGCCATAGCTGAATTTTCAGAAAAAAATAACCTTCAATTTTGTACTCCAGAAAATTTTGCAAGTGATCATTACTTTTCGAGTTCTTTCGAAGAAATGGTGATTTTTCCCTGAATTACTTATATGATTTTTTCTCCCCAATCTCAATTTTTTCCAAAACTACGTACTAACAATTGATGAAAAACTCTGAACTTATTATTAGATCATGAATGAAGTGAATTATGGAGTAACAACGATTTTTTTCAAAGGGGAAGGAAGAGAGGATGAGTTATTCACAATTTTTTTTCAACGAAAAAATAGGATTCAACATTATTTCCTTCATACCTCGGACAGTTTTGATGCTAGAAACTTTCACAAATAACAAAAATAAAGGTTTTTTGAACGACTTCAAAAAAGGTCCAATGAGTTTTCCCCGAAAAATGCATTGGTTTTTGACTATTGTACGTAGAAACTTTCCATTTTGGCGTTTGAAAATACCAATCAACTTTCAACAAGCAATTATTCAGTTTTTAGTGGGTTTACATACATTACAAATAAACGATCGCCTTTGTTTTTTCAAAAGCCATAATTTTACTTTTCGTAGGTTTTTCGATTAGATGCATATTTTTCCAGGTATTAGCGAAAAAGGATCTGAAAACGTGTTTTTTTTTGCCTGAAAACCGACAATTTCACTCGCGAATAAGTCGAAAAGTATTGCTTTTCATAAAAAACTTCATTGAAAAAAAGTGCGGAAATCGATAGATTGACTAATTAGTCAATCTATCGATTTCCGCACTTATTTCCAATAAAAAAAATTTCACCCCCAAGGGGTGCATCCACCTCCAGGGAGAAAGCAACCCTCGGCACAGGGTAGATTTTGAAAAAGAGGGTATGTAGATCCTGAATCCAAATTTTCATGCGAATCGGTGCTGTATGGGATGAATACACGGGAAAATGGTCATAGACTGGACTACTGAACTAATTCAAAAATGTGTTTTGTTATTGTGCATTTAAATTAAAGTGTTTTATGTTATTTTACTGCATTCACCTTTCTTGATCGATATGCCCTGTAGCCAAGACTGTTAGAAAGAAACCGATTACATTGATTCTGAACAATGTTTCGGAAATAATTCTATCTTTCTTGCTAATCTTTTATCACATTTCAGAATATCTTCGGTTTTAGTTTACGCATTACCATAAAAATGGAACTGCTCTCTGTTCCCACTAACAACTATATCTCATATGCCCGTCTCCTGGTTCTAAGCTACAATCCCACCAATTTTTAGCCAAATCGGTTCAGCCGTTCTTGAGATATAAATAGTCTGATGACATGACTTTTTTTATATATACAGAAGGTAAAAGGAAATACTTCGACTCTCGTTAAATTCTGGTTTTTTCATTTCCCTGAGAGCACTCATTATCAAGATTCATGAAAGCTAATGCGAACAATCACTCATGTAACCTCATACAAACATTCCTGTCTACAGGACCAAGTATGGGTTCATGTTTGTTTTGAGAAGTTGTTTTGTTTCCTGACAAATCTTTTTTGTTATTCTCGAATTACATGATTGTGATTCCCCTAACCCGAGTAAAAATGAGATAAAAAGATGCTTCAATGATGTAAATATATCAACTTTTGACAAAAACTTAGTCACGGAAAACTGGTCCTGCATTTATCAACAAGAAGACATTGACGAAGCTTTCGATATATTTTATAACTTATTGATTTACAACTTTGAAATCAGCTTCCCCAAACGGAAAATATATGTAAACAATAAAAACAAAAAATGGTTAAATGATAATATCAAGAAGTCGAGTTCTGCTCTAAAAAACCTTTTCAACCTAAAAAAATTCAATCCAGCTCTGTCTGACACTTATAAGGAAGCTAAGAAACAGCATATCAATTTAATTAATAACTCAAAGAAAAAATATTATCAAGATAAAATACACCAATCAGATAACCACACACGAACTTTATGGAAAGTCGTTTCTGAACTGACAAATAAAAGTACTATCACCAAAAACATAGTCATTACCAAGGGTGACATCCAACTTGAAGAACCATCTGCCATTCTGTCAGAGCTCAATAAGTATTTTCTGGAGGGTCCCATGGCATTAGTAAATAATATTGACACAAATAATATCGTTCGTACTGATAACATTTGCCAAAATAAATCTAATTTTTACACAATTTTTTTAGATCCCTTCAGTGAAAAAGAAATGATGCATATGTTGAGTACAAAAATGAAAAACAAGAGATCTGCTGGAATGGATGAAATACCAGCTTTTGTTCTAAAAAAAGTTTTGAATTCCATCATAAAACCTATTACATTTTTAGTTAACCTTTCGTTTACAACAGGTAGCTTTCCAAACAGTTTAAAACTAGGGAAAGTGTTACCGATTCAAAAAAATAAGAAATCCAACAATCTAGATAACTTCAGACCTATTACCATTCCACAAAGCATGTCAAAAATTTTCGAATATGCCTTCTTGGATCGTCTATTGAATTTTATGAATTTCCACAATATTTTGAGTCCCATGCAACATGGATTTCGTGAAGGTAAATCCACCCAAACTGCTCTGATGAGTTTTTTAACCGAATTAGTAGAGATGATCGACACTGGCGAGTGCCCTGCTGCTATACTATGTGACCTGAGCAAGGCATTCGACTGCGTCAACCATGTGAAGCTATTGAATATCCTAGAATCGTGTGGTGTGAGAGGAATCTCGAATAAATGGGTCTCTTCTTTCCTCAATAATCGTCGTCAATGTGTTTCTCTCAAATTTGAAGTTGATGAACGTATTTCAACATTTTTCTCTGAAATAGGACAGGTTTCGTTAGGGGTGCCTCAGGGGTCCGTATTAGGGCCTATTTTATTTTTGATCTACATTAACAATCTGGAATCTGAAATAATGCATTCTAAATTTATCGCGTATGCAGATGACATATCGCTACTAGTGTCGGCAAAGAACACCGAATCTTTAAAAAATGAATGTGAAGTTGCCCTAATAAATGCCTCCAATTATTTCAGTGATCACAACCTATTTTTGAATCCACAGAAAACTAAAATTATTCGTTTTCACAATTATCAGAATAAAACTAATTCATTTTCAATAAATATAAATGATACAAACTTATCAAACCAAACCATAGTAAAATTTTTAGGCTTGCATGTAGACGAACATCTCAATTGGCATACACATTGTGAAAATTTGATCTCTAAATTGAATTCTGTTCAGTACATGTTTAGGAACTTAAAAACTGTACTGGACAGAGACCAACTTTGTAGCATATACTATGCAGAAGTCGAATCGAGACAGAGATATGGCATCTGCTTGTGGGGCAACTCAACCATGGCCAAAAATGTTTTTATCAAACAAAAATATATTATACGCTGCATTTCTAGTACTTCTAGAATGTCTTCATGTAGACCAATTTTTACCACTTATGGAATTTTAACTCTTGTTAGTTTATACATCTATGAATTGGCAGTTTATATTTTCAGTAACAGAAATGATTTTAAAACAAACAAAGATTTGCACAATATGAATACTCGAAGAAAGAATGAAATTCATACCCTTGTTGCCAGGTATAGAATTACACAAAATTCTCCCAACTATATCGGTCCCAGAATCTATAATCATTTACCACATGATATTAAAACATCTTGTAATGTTAAACAATTCAAATATAATTTGAAATCATTTCTGTTGAAACATTGTTTTTATTCCATAGACGAATTTTATTCATTCAGGTCTGTACAGGTGACTGGATAGATTTTTATTTTAAATATGACTTATTACTTTGTAATATATATTCTCCTAGACTGACTATTCCTATACAAAATGTACTTTTGTCGTTTAAAGGAAAATAAATTGATTTGATTTGATTTGATGAATTTTTTCTGAGATACTCCCAATGCCCGCTGCGCTTGGATATCTCCAAGTGTCAACCCTTTTACCTTTTTGTTGATGTTCCACGAAAAAACTTTGCTTTATAGTCTTGATTAGGAAATATTTGACTCCTCCACCTCATATACAATTGTTACTGATGTTATCATTCTTTCTTTCAGATATTTTTGGGTGCCATTCTAGCGCTAACGTCGTACACATCAGCGTTTTGGTTAGGCTGGGGATCACCTGAACAACAGTAAGTATCATAATTACTCATTTTCAGGAACAAATCAAACTGCTTCCTGAAAAATATGTATCACATATTAATTTCAATAAAATATGAAACACGTCTCCCATCTATTCCGTTTAAGAAAGTTCATGTTAAACTTTTTCCGACACATTGGCTTCTGATCAACAGGGTGTTTTATCTATGATATGTTTGTATGAGCCGAAGGTCATAATGTTTGAACTATAGGTGTTCGAATTTCAAGACATTTTTTTTTTAATAATTTTGTTTGGACCGCAGATATTTTCGTGAAAAGAGTACGCTCGTCCATTCATCATAAGGCATTTTCTGGTGTACAACATAATTTTTCATTATTTCCAGTGGCGTTCGTACGAGATTTGCACTGAATTAATTAATAATTGAAATTTAAAATAAAAATTGAAAGATAATACGTTACTGCTTTCATCCAAAATTAAAATTATTCAGAAAATTAACAGATTACGTTATTTCAATGAATTATTTCATAGGAAAATTTTCAAGCGGTAATATCAAGAGAATAATAGAAGATGCTTACTAGGTTTCACAAAAACATCTAGGGCCATAACAGAGTTATCACTCATTTTTTCCCTACATATTCAGCACCATGGAGTTCATAAGTTGTGATCTTTAGGATATACGTACATATGAAGTTATTTTAAATCAAACCAAAAATGACTCCTTTTATTATAATCATGCTTCAAGGAAACACCCTGTATACCTATAATTTGAATATTGAAAAGTTCCAAAATCTTAGCAGAAGTGTGAGGGGAAAAGTTGCTCTTGGGAATCCCTGGAAATATTTGTATCAATGAATATCAACGGTTATACGACTATACAAAAAGTAATGAGCTAAAGTGAGCACAGCATGTGAAAAGACCATGAAAACCCTCAGTTCGAGATAGTACAGAACTCATTCTAGCTTTATATCGAAACAGAAAAAAAACAAGAACATTATGATTATTATAAAACGTTTGATACGGGTCATACACATGTTCAGTTTCTGTAGTAGTATTCTGAAGTTTGACTAAAATCAGTGAAGGATTTCAAAGATTGTATGAATCGAGACAAAAAAATTATATATTCCATATCCATTTTGAAGCTCTTTCGATGAATGCAATCACTCTGTTCACCCACTTATTTAAATATAACAGTGAATGTAGCCTCCTCTTTACTTTATAAAAATATTTCCCAGTATTTTTTCACCAACCATAATATATCTATGATCATGAATATACTTCAATCTCGTTAAGAGCATTTCTTGTGGACAAAGCTTGTACATAGCAGTATTGCAGTATGAATGTAGATTGAGTGATATATAAAAAACCATAAAATATCTAAAATGAGAGTTGTACGTATCAAGTAATAGAAACAACACCGTTCAAAGCCACATAACGCAGTTAAAATAGTCAGTTTCGTTTAAAATATATACACGTACACACACGACCATATATACACAAACATGCATATTATATACACATGTATATACATACCTATACTTATAAATGACACATATATACACAAACACTCACACTTACGTATACAGACATACACCCCAACATATTAGTAACGAGACACTTAAAAAACTTACATAGATTAGAATATGCACCTTGTAATTCAAATTTATTATTGTAATATTCCAAGTTATGCCAGAAACTTTTTGATTCCTCCTGCTTTTTCCAAAGTTTATAATATTCATATATGACATTATTATGTGAATTGAAATTCTGAACCCAAAAATGTATGAATTTTTCATTTGAAATTACAAAGAAGAGGTAATTCCCAGTGAAAATGGCGATGCTAGAATACCTCTTTTTGAGTCAATCAATCGAAATGTATTACCATGTGTCCTACAAAAATTCACATTTATGCCCGATCGGGCGTGAAGTAGCACTTTATCGCCGGATTCGCGGACTTAAAGTAGCACTTTAGGCATGTTAATAGAACTCGCTATCGCTCGGGCTATTACTTATACGCTGCGGTCCATAAAAACCAATTTTACGCCCTTGATACATAAATAACTGTGCTAAAGACAACGTATTATAATGGACACCAGACAACACATCTAAGTAATATAACTGTGGATGTGTGTTCAAGTCTATGATGCATCTTTTGTCTGATTAATCTTGTAGGACTTTCTAATCTCGAGAGGGACAAATAAAAAAGCCAGCATACTTTTGTGTTTCCTAATTACTCAACACTTCCTCTTATAATATTTAGTTGTCTTTTCATCAATCTCATCAATTTTTCATCTTGCAGGACACAACCGACCTACTACTACCACAAACGACTGATCCAACACCCGTACACCATAGAGGATCGCAGAAATGGAGTACCATCAGTACCCGTGCAACTTCCCCTTCAAGTGCCACTACAGGCCCAGCTGGCTCCAGTTTCCAACCTGCAGAACGTGCAGCTAGTGCCCTGCCTCTGCCCCGTGTCGCAAGACTACCCCTACAGCGGGCAGCCCCATGAGACGGCCTACCCCCAACCCCAGCCTCAAGGGCAGTACCAACAGGCGAATGCAGGTACGCCGCAACAGTGAGGAGTGTGAAGAAATTTGTGGTGTATAATATGTGACTAATAGTGTGCCTCATTAATAAGGACCGACTGACTTGCAGTGACTGTTGAATTTGTTGTGAATTTACTAATTTGTTACATTTTTTAAGTGTATGATGTAGTAGAACTATAACATTATTGAATATAGAAAAATAAACAGTTGCAAATGAATATATTGTTTCAATTTGAGATCTGTTCACTTGGAATGATTCTACTTATCGATATTCTGGCAAGCTTCCATAATTTCAATTGCAAATTGAAATAGGCCGAACTGGGTTCACAACTCGGGTGCAGTTTTTGCATTTTATTTAAGTCTGTTGTCATATTTTCAAAATGAATTCTCGAAGAACCACGAAGACGCTATGAAATCGTATCAGATAGTTTGGAAAAATTTGAGAATAATTGTCTCACATACAGAGAGTAGGTATTGAATTTAAAACTTTGTCGATATTAGATGGACTACGGAAGCATCTAGTTCAGGGGTGCTCAAACTTGAACTGTTGGCGATCTACCTCAATATTGTTAGACTAGGATGGATCGACTCTGAATGTAGGTCTACTC
Source organism: Zygogramma bicolorata (assembly GCA_032362365.1). NCBI lineage: Eukaryota > Metazoa > Arthropoda > Insecta > Coleoptera > Chrysomelidae > Zygogramma > Zygogramma bicolorata. The sequence goes on from JAVJAQ010003750.1 coordinate 191,577, forward strand.
TAAAATGTCAATGAAAAATTTATTCAAAGTTGCGAGTTTATTGGTTCTTATAAACAAACGAGTTGTAGTGTCTAAACTCAACTAAAAGGTGACTTTGGATATTGAAGCGTGACACTGCATGTCCTCAGCATACTTTTCATAATAGGGTACGTAATTACCGAGTGCAAATCATGTTCGTCAGTTAGTCGATTGCGATATTTTGACTTAATTATCTTCATTTCAGAAAATGCAGAATCGCACAAATGAATTGACCAAAACGCGGCTTTTCTTTGACAAGTACCGCCGCCTTTTCCTGCTAGCAGGGGTTTATTACGATGAGAGAAATTGGTGAGGGTGTTATTCTGGCATAATTGTGGATCGAATAAATTTTGGTAGTTCATTCATTTCATTTTGTTCTTGTGACTTATATCTTCTGAAACAAAATCTGTGAATAGTTCTATATCGGAAATCTCTTCTCGAGATCGACTCAAAAAGCACTCGCGATCGACCGTTTGAGCACCCCTGAATCTAGTTGATCAGAACAATTATGGTCACCGACAAAACGAATGAATTGAAAAATTGAAATTCAGTGACAAATTTCTAAAAGTGTCAGTTTTGATCTGCTGTCGAAATCAAAAATGAAGGTCTTTAATTCGATCGTCCAATGGGGCAAATATTTTCCTCTCAATAATATATTTGGTATATTGAAGCGTGCCAGATTCATTTAATGACGGGAGTTCGAATAATTATGCTTTTCCTGAGAGTATGCATAGGGAGTTGATAACAGAGTGTAATCTTTTTTTTATATATGCAGATTCACACGAACGGGAAACCCTGTAAATGTTCAAAGAACACCGCGTGAATCAAGGGACAGGAGATACGAATTAACACTCATTTTGAACGTTTGAAGTTTGTAAGTCTCAGGGAAAACCTCTTTCGACAAGGAGTTCCGAAGCACAGGTGTTGTATTGAAAAAAGATCCATGAGCAAGAGAGGTTCGACAGGTGTCCAAATTCACAACAAAGGGTGGGAATTCTGTACTCGTGTCATCCGTGTAGATTTTGCCAAGGGTGGAACGATTGATAATAATTCAGGAGAGCATCGACCGTGAAAATATCCATAGAAGAGAGATAAGTCTCCGACCCTTCTACGATGTTCCAATGAAGTGCGCGAGTCTGTGAGCGAAGAATCACCAAGAAGATGGATTGCCTTTCTCTGAATAGAATCGAGGAGCCTCAATGAATGTTTTGGTGCTGATTTCCACACATGAGAACTATATTCCAAGACAGGTCGTATCTAAGCCTTGTAGATCATTAGAAGCTGACGAGAAGTGAAGTATTTCTTCGCACGAAATAGAAATCCAAGTTTCTGGGAAGCATTTTTAGCTGAAAGATCGATGCTGCTTGGTATTTATTGTTACGATATTTCCTTGGGTTTGTTTATTAAAATTCCAAACGAAACTCAAACTACTTTTATCGCAACTCTTTATCACAGCACAATACAATACATTCACTCAAATTGCTCAGTTTAACTATCAACGTTCCGTACTAAAACACATTAATAAACTCTCTGCTAAACTCTGTGAAACTCTATACACTTCGACTTCTGCTTTTCTCTTGCTCCTAGAAATTCTGAAGAACCACCTGCCGTAGCGATGAATCGCTTCCGTGTATATATATATATATATATATATATATATATATATATATATATATATATATATATATATATGCAGGATGAATATATTTATATATATATATATATATATATATATATATATACTTGCTTACGCCTATGGAGAATCTTCCAGTCAAATCTCGATGATCAATTTTTCTACGCGAGCCGAGATCCCGCAGGTAAACACTTCCTTTGACCCCTCATATTATTTTGCGTTTACGAGCAGCAGGGCCGGTGCTAGGAGATTTCGTAACAATATCATAGATATAGTTACTTTGATACATATCAGTTGACATTTCCAATATTCATTTCAATGACTTCGACCATTGAAAATCAAACATATAATCCCACATGCTAAGCACACTCGACTTACGAAGTTTCATAAATAAAACGTACACGCTGAATGGTTATTTATGTGGAAAGGGCATAGTGGAGATGTTGAAGTGCAAGGGTACCAATTCACAAAAACGATAGATTCTGGGACGAGATATTGTGTGTTCCCACAGAAACTCAAGGATCGGGTATTATACCCATGATGCATTGAATTGTTTACTGATCACTCGGAAGAAGGAAATTCTCATAAATATATAATGAGCTTCCAAGCTCCACGTCAGAGTGCGTGGTTGGGTCCGTTTATTTCGTTTTCTTTCGATGGCAAAGATGTGATCTATTTTATTCTTAAAAAGCATGAAGGGCAGCGGCATTATAATCTGATGAGCAGATACTAACAAAATCATGTCGACTACTGCATAAAATAAACTGCAGAAAGAACATTTCTTATGGAATATTATTAGAGATGACATACTTATTTTACATACTATTTATTGTCAGTGGGGTTGTTTTTGTTTACCCCTGAGGCCGGTTTTGAAAGGGTTCGATAAAGTTACAGCTTATCCAATCCATCTTGGCACAAACTCAGATACTTTTCCAGTTGCACACTACTAGTCTAGACCATGACGAAAGAAAAAAACCTTCTAAGAATAAATTTCAACACAGTTAAAACATATAATAGTTGTTTTTTATCTTAGTATACTTCACAGAGATTCCTGGGCATATGAGTTAACAATTCTGTGCCAAGATGGATGGGATAAGCATGGGCGCCGCCAGTAAAAATTTCAGGGGGGGGCACATTTTTTTGTGTGTGGCAATAAATGTAAACAAAAACATGAAATACATTTTGTAATATAACTGAAATATACTTATACCTGAGAAGGTATCTTTAAAAGAACTATTAAAGAATATCTATCTATGTATTGTATTATATATATATATATATATATATATATATATATATATATATATATATATATGAACATTTTTCCAGGGGGGGGCGGCCGCCTCCCCTTGCCCTTATGTGGCGGCGCCCATGGGGATAAGCTGTACACAAGTGTGACCTGGTACGTTTTCTATCCCCATTACATGGCTGTGCGACTAGTTAGGACTGTTTTATAACCAAATCGAATCTATTATATTCAGGGAGTATGAGGTTGTTGAATTATGCTCTATGAGTTGTTGTGTATCTTTTAGAATCTGTAACTTTCAGACCTAATTCGCTATAATCAAAATACTTTATGCTTTGCTCGACAATTTTATAATTCTTCAATGAAATATTTGAAAAGCTATCAATTGAACATAAACATTTGGAGGAAGAGAAAAAACAAAAATAATTATTGAAAAATGAAGAATGACAAATTAAATGAATTAGATTTGAATTTAATATATTCTGGGTTGAAAATTGTTTCGCATTATGCCAAAAACTCTGTGTTCAAGGTCACATAAGGTTATGAGCAGAAAACACTTCGAATTTGCATATTGCTACGAACTCAATCTTCAATTTTTCATTTTCATTATTTATCTGGGATACAAATGAGACTTGCCGAGACAAAATATGTGCACTGAACATTGTGTTAGTCATGTTCGTATATTGAATAAATTCATTAAAAGCTTATTATCGTTCACTGAATAGTCAATGTCTGGTTGGAATATATTGATACCTCCCTATCCCTTGAAAAATTCAGATGAAATATATTATCAAACTCGTGAGAAAATGGTTGTATCTCATTGAACAAATATCAGGTGGTTGTCCCAGTTGAAGACATATATAAAAAGTAAAGTGGATTCATGATATTTTTGAAATATTGAGCGTAAGGAAAAAATATACCTGAATTTAATGACATCAGAAATAGGAAATTGTGAGAAATCAAGAAATTTTGTTTTTTAAAGATAACAGTGAATTCCGAACAATTCGAACTGTCGAATTTTCAAGTTTATTAGTGACCATATCGATTCCACTCTATACAAAGTATACTAAGAAAAATATTATGAACCTAATTTTTTCTACATCATTATATTTTATGTTCGCTTCTACTAAAAAATTTTATTTGGTAAATGAACGAATCATTATCGTTATTATATGCAGAATTAGGTGTTCTGCACTTATTGGCCTGATTGAACTTACATCGATGCTTCACATAGCGAGGATTAATCAAGGGTGGAAAATACACGAAACATTTTAACGTCATATCATCGCATTTGTCACGGGCTTTATTCTAATATTATTCATCAGATGTCCATAATTAGGGTTTGAAAAACTAATTCAAATTGTTTTGTCCATTCTTCTCATGAATATTCCATGGGTAATATATTCTCACTAAAATTTTTGTACCAAACACATGAACATGTACACCACACTGTCTGTTCTTGTTAGGTCAATGATTATTATGATAAAGAGTGTGATGACTATTATTCTGACGGACAGAAAGTCCTCAAATAAACAAAAACCTCCAAAGAAATAATTTCAAATTTTGGAAGATCTAATGGCATAAACAATTGAAATTGGAATATACCTCAACAAAAAAAAAATATATAAAGCGTATGACTCCATTCACGAATATGACGAAGTTGATAAGAGTTTCGACATGTTCTGAACATTTTTTGGCTGATAGTTCAACAATCAACTGCTAGATATAGATAGAATATTATATATAATATGCTTGAATATTATATTGTATGCATTACGATATTCAAAAGGTCACTAAACAATATTAATCGTAAATTGGTGTGATGAGACTTCAGTAAGAAACTCCCTCCTTAACCACCGAATGAAGAGACGAACAAAAGAGGCTTACATCCTCCTGCGGAATGCGAGAAATCATAGAAAAGCGCTTATTATGGTAATCTAGGCACAGGCAATGAACTCGACACTAATACAAACAGATATACCCACGCCTTATTAGAGATCCCTTCGAGATACCTTTTGGTATGTGGCCATGTAACATGATCCATTTATTTTTTACATTTGGAATTTTGATTATGCACCGCATTCGAGTTGTTGTTGAATGAGATTAGTGTTTTGTCAGCTTGAAATAAGTCATGGCTTTCTCTTCTGCTTTTAGGTTTATCGGGAGACATATGATGGTATTCGTTGGAATCGTTTGGCAGGTATTGTTTATTGAAGAAAGTTCATATCTAACATATTTCTCATCAATATACCAACTATACTTGTCATTGGGAAAGGATTGATGGAGCATTTCCGAAATGAATTTGTCTGGTAAAACGACAACTATCAAACAATGATAGCCCATCAGAAAAACTTTTAACAGAGCTGAGTTTATCTAACGCAAAACACGCCAGGTGCATTTAGTAATCAAATCAAATATACTTTATTGTCTGAAGTAGTTAGTTCTCATTGACAAAGCCTTTCACAATGAAAAACAAGAAAACAATGATCATCATTAAATATCTGTCGATATGACAATTAAAAAAAACTAATAAATATCATGATTAGAATACAATAAAACACAAATATAAAACACAACTACATAGAGATAATGAAATTTTTATGGACAACAAGATGTGTGAGTATAAAATACAATAAAATAGTCAAATAAAAATATAAATAATGAATAATATCACTGAAACACATCAAATTGAGCAATAATGAATTACCAGGACTGTAAGACAAGGTCGAACACCACAACATTAAAAGTTCTGACAGTAGAATTCATCTAATTAATAGAAAGCATTCGTCAGTAGAAGATATTTTATAGAACTGTTTTTCATCTTTTGAAATTTTAAACTTGTTTGGAAGGTGATTCAATAATTTTCTACCATTATACAATATGGAATTTTGTATTTGTGTCGACGATGAAATGTTATATTAAGTGTTTGTCTAGTGTTATATTTAGACATGTTTTTTGTTTTTATATTTGCTCTGCATGAGACATACTGCTTCTAAAATAAAAATACAAGGTAGTGGTATAATTTTGTGTTTAATAAAAAGTGGCTTGCAGGAATCCCGGAATTCAGCTTCGCACATAACCTTATTGCTCGCTTTTGCAAGACAAAAATCATATTGAAAAAATATTAACTACATGATCCCCAAAAACAAATTCCATATCTCAGGTGTGAGTCGATTGAAGCATAATACACACTTCTTGCCATCTCTACACCAAGTTCCCATGGAATGGTTCCTACTGCAAAACATCCTGTGGTATCCTGAGTTCTTGAAGATGTAGCATTTCCTACTTTCAGAGAAATAAACCCACCCCAAAATTACTCATAAAGTATCGTTGCCACGGGTAGTGAACCACGGACGTGAGCCACGATCGTGGTGTCACGATCAAGTGCATTCACGACATAAACTCTTTCGACTTTCGTGAGAAAGGTTTACATACATTTTTCAGTCAGTTGCCAAAATGCAGTGCTTGGTTGCAGAAGCCTGTCAAATCATGTGTGGAGTGATATCCGGTAGAATTTCGAAAGCTCTCTCGGCAAGAAAGAAAAAAATAGACGATGGTGGACATGAAAGTTTGTTCTACGAAGGAGCTATACCACTTTGAGTAATGGAATTTTCGACATTCCCGAAGATTTTAAAAATTTGCTTGGGATGTCCAAACACCATTTTGATTATTCATTGAGGTGCGTTAGCTCCAAAATTCAAAGAAGTGATACTAATATGAGGGAAGCATCTCACTTTAGGAGTGTAAACATCATCAGAAGAACATCCAGATATCATGCTCTGTTAAATTTTTTTCAAATCTTGGGAGTATGAGCTACGCAAATTCTTGAACTTTATGATTACATGGACGTCTGTAAAACCATCAATTGCCATTGCAGAAGCAATTCTTCTTGCTGCAGCTGCACGTGAATTTCGATTTTTGTAGTCTTCTCTTGTAGGATCCCACAAAACTGGCTCATTTTGGTAAAATTCTAAGAATTTAATAGTGTCTGCGTCATTCATTCTTAAAATATTGGCTGCCATGATAAACACAACGGTCCTCTGTGCCTGCTCACGATCAACTACACGAAACAAAAATCAAACGCGTTTGATTTCCTCACGAAGCGAATATTTTCTTTCGTGAAGGATCGTTCTTCACGAGTCCAAAAGTTGACACAGTGCGTGGTCCACGAAGGAGTGGGCCACGTTCGTGGTTCACTACCCGTGGCAACGCGCCTTAAGAAGGAAAACGTCGTCAACAGTTAGAAATCGAAATTCATTTTCGAATTTACTGACTTGCTTTTGAAGCAATAGTCCGTGAATATGCAGTTGTGTTCGTTTCAATTTCAAGAATTCTTCTTACACATGAACATTATTGAGATTATTTCTAGCACAAATGAAGCAGTGCTATATAATTAAAATTCATAATTGTAATATGAACACTCCTTCTAGAAATGTCTTGGAAAATGATCTGTATCACGATGAAACCGAATCGATAAATCATAAAATATAGACTCAAGCAGCTTTGCAGTCTCCCTTAGATAGAACCATAGTCAGGAGAAGGGAACGATCCGTCAGCTTACTTAAGTTGATTAAAGTTCACTGAGAAGATCAGTTCATCGAAAAAAGCGCTGCTTCTCATTATTTGAGGTTGGTTTGAAGACAGCAAATCGATACGCTTTTTCAATATTTTGTTTTCTTTTTTGGATGAACGTCATATATAGCTTGCTCACACTTCAAGGGGCGCCTCCTGTGTTTCCGATTTGTCAACAGAAAGTTCATTTTTCTGTCCGCTTGGCCAAAATGTCAGTTCGGTCAGATTTTCAACTGCCGAAATAAATAATATACGTTGGGATGTATATTTATTCCGCTCACTGAACCATATTTCAAATCAACGAGCGTTGCCTTCAAGGTCCGTACTAAGTAATCGTCACGGTTGTCATATGGACTTTAGACCCTTGGTGCAATCATGCAATCCTAGAGATATCTAACATTTTTCCATACGTGATGATTATTACCTCAAAATATTCTATTTTACTCTCACAAGTTATATGAATAAATTCCCCAAAGCTCCTGTCAAAAAGTGACACTAAAGTGACACTTTTAGACATTTCTTAGTGTAATCATTTCTTACTTTTTGTCAGCCACAATTTTCTAGGATAACTATAATATGGGTACAAAGATATCTCCGACTTTAGCTGACTATGTTTTGGATGATCTTTCTAATAACTGTTCACCTCTATTTCCTTTCGATGATCCTTTCGTAATCTCATGATGTTGTTATTTAATTAATTCACTGCGAAGTGAACACTTGTTTATCATACTTAGACTAGAAACTCATTCGAACTGAACGAAATAAATGGTATTAAAAACCAATACTCTTGATTTTCACTTATATTGTCCCTATTGATTGAAAATAAATCAATATGGTGAAAATATTCGAGTGTAGTTGTTGAACTGAAGCTCTTATTTGTTCAATCGAGTCCTTTCTTCCAGTATTTTTCCAAGCTTATTCTATCTGTCCGGTTCTGAGAAAAGGGGTCCAATCTTGGATCACTTCTGTTTCTCTATTATATCAAGGATCTGTTTAGTATAACTACTTCTCTTCGGGCTTGAAGGCCGTCGTTCTTTGGAATTTCTTACTGACGTTTCGCTAGCGCGAGTGGCCAGCTTCTTCAGAGGCTTACTCATTTCCGATATCTCGTTCTTCAAACGTTTCTTCATCAGTTGATAACAGCCATCATATCGTTCCAGTATTCAGGCAGTAGTCCACTTTACAACTTCAATAATTTTCTCCTTCCTCAATAACCAACAAATCGTAACAAATGAATATTTTTTCTGTCCAATTCGAAAAAAATATTCCAACGACTGATTTTAGTGGGAAGTTTTTTAATATATCATATCAGAATTTCATATAACATTCATTACAATGGAACATTACTTTTTCATAACGTGTTCGACAGCTCATTTACCTCCTCTGTCTCAGTGAATGAGTTAATCAGAAAGTGTTTCGGAAATTTGAAATATTACCTGCCGTGCGCGGTGGTGTTACATAATTAGGTGTTGGATTTATTCTTGTTCATTTATTTTTTGTGCTATGATGGATTCCTTCATCATTCATGTATCACAAATGAAATCTCAATCAAAGTCGACACCTTTTTGAATGCTCTACGTCAATGCATATTCCATCTGAATTCAAATATTCAGTAGTATTGGGATTTCAAGCTGAGCGATACGCTATCTGGTGGCAGTTGACAAACCAAAGTTGTCTATTGACAGTTGTTCGTGAAGGTCAAACGTTGACGTAAGATACGTCATTGATATATGTTTTCGGTTATAATTGCACGAGTGCATAAAAATTACCGATAATTTTGCAAGGAAGCGTGATATCTAGAATATCACGCTTGAATGCAAAATTATCTGGTCATTTTTATGCACGAATGTAATCCATTGGAATATTTCACGAATAAAGATATTCTCGAGGAAATGTTATTTTTTGTTCGTTTATACTTTCCTCTATAGATTGTATGGAGTACTCACCTAAACGCGAAATGTTTTTCTATTTTTGAAGTCTATCTGACATTTATTTGTGTTGTTTACTGACGTCTAGCGATACGGTTTCAAATGTGTTGTTATGGTGACTTGATACAATGCAATTACCGCTGTAAGTTTTCGATAATTGCATTGCTCTCATGGGACATTTTATATATGAGGGGAATATTCGGTTATAATTGCACGAGTGCATGAAAATTACCGATAATTTTGCGAGAAAGCGTGATATCTAAAAATTGCAGGAGTTCATTTTCATATTTTGGCGAAAGTGCCCGAGTCCGAAGGACGAGGGCTCTTTTACAAAATATGAAAGTAACCGAATGCAATTTGTATAAGATATCACGCTTGAATGCAAAATTATCTGGTCATTTTTATGCACGAATGTAATTCATTGGAATATTTCACGAATAAACAAATTCTCAAGGAAATGTTATTTTTTGTTCATTTATACTTTCCTCTATAGATTGTATGGAGTACTCACCTGAACGCAAATTGTTTTTCTATTTTTGAAGCCTAACGACATTTATTTGTGTTTTTCACTGACGTCTAGCGACGGTTTCAAATGTGTTGTTATGGTGACTTGATACAATGCAATTACCGCTGTAAGTTTTCGATAATTGCATTGCTCTTATGGGACATTTTACATATGAGGGAAATATTCTGTTCATGATAAGACTTTTGCAAACATGTTATCAAATTTTCATCTTCGAATTCGTGAATTCACATATTATTAAAAAATATGCACCACTTGTGAATATTTTAGAATAATCAATTTCAAAATTTCCCTGAATTGATCTCTAATTGAACATGCTCATTCGTTAAGTTTTCATTCAGTATTATATCCTGAACAATTGAGAAATACATGTCTTGAGAAATTTTTCTTGTATACAATTGATAAGTTATTCATTTTGGATCAATTGAAATTTTTATTCTCCACCCGTATATTCAAATTTGTTGTAACTGTAGTATGTAACTTTCTGTGTATGTGAGAAGTAAATAGAGATGATTTAATGAAATCACCAGATTATGTATTTATTGGGTGAATTTGTACAGCAAATTATCAAATAAGGGATTTCATTCAAGATTTCAACCTCGATTTCTAGTAAATAATGTTCACTGGATTTTGAAAGTACAATATCCTTTGTGATTTTTTTAGCAAGCCAATATAGCTATATCCAAGGAGTATATAACCCTACCTCAATGACAATAAATACAGAAATGGGTGCATTCATTTCCTTAGGTAGAAGAAAATGATGCAATCAATTTTTTGGATTTGACTATAACAAAAAATAACTATAAACAGGATTTTTAAATTTTTATAAAACTTTCACATACAAAAATTGAAATTCACAATTCATCTACCCATCATCACCAACATAAAGCTACAGCATTTATCAGTATGATTCAGAGTCTGGTGAATGTTTTCTTATCAGATACAAATTTCGAAAAAGAACTGAACTTATAAAACTTATTGCTATTAACGAGTGTTATAATAGTGATTTAGTAGACACTTTATTGTCCAAAAAGGTGTATAGTCAAGTCCTGAAAGAAAACCACCCAGTTATAACGAATTATGATAAGATTTACAGAACGTTGACCCATTTAGGTCAATCGAGTAGGAAAATTTCTAATTTCTTGAAACAGAAAGATTTGAAGGTTGCATATAAAACAAAGAATAATTTGAGCTCTTATATTAAAAACAACAAAGATGAAAGTTCAGTATCAGATGGATCAGGAGTTTATAGATTACTGTGTGGTTCATGTCCTATGTTTTATGTCGCTCAAACAGGAAGAACATTTGATACGTGCGTGAAAGAACACACAAGTGGTTTCAAAAATGGTAAGACAAATTCTACATATGCATCTCACTTCATTACAGAGGGACATGAGGTCAACCACTAATTTGAAATCCTTAATTTTTTCACGAATTTATGGTTATGATGGTCGAGAATTCGGTAAAAGTCTGTTATCCGGTCATCCGAGCTTTTTAAAAAAAATTTTTTTCAACTTGCGTAATTTGAGCCGCTGAACACGAATCTGAAGTCAAAACGTGGCGCTCGCCCTTTGTTTCGGAGTTAGGGCCCAGGGAAACAGGGTTTTCAGGGTTGACATTTATGTTTGTTTATTCAGCCAATTCCGCTCGAAATTCATCCTTATTTCTATCAGCACAATATACACATTCTATACCACCTTCTTCATCACTTTCCAACAGAATTGTAAGCATTTTTCTATTTTCCACTACAAAACTCTAAAAGGTAAATCGTCATAGTAATTCGAGGTTAGCAAAACAATAGAACGCGCGATGCGTGTATATTGTGCTGATAGAAAGAAGGAGGAATTTCGAGCGGAATTGGCTGAGAAACAAACATAGGCGTAAAATCCCGATTCCTTGTCTTTGGGGGGGCCGTATCTCCGAAACGAAGGGCTAGCGCCACGTTTTGACTTCAGATTCGTGTTCAGCGGCTCAAATTATGTAAGTTGAAAAACATTTTTTTTAAAAAAGCTCGGGTGACCGGATAACAGACTTACCGAGAATTCTTCACTGAAAAACTCAGCCACTTCAAGATTATATTTGAGGAATTAGTCAAACACTAACGGTTTTCAAGTTATTTTGCCTCTTTTAGAGAGCTCAATATGCCTTCAGGTATGTCCAATGCCTAGCACATTTTTCTAGGTATCATTCAGGAAATAATGAGCCATAGATCATATTTTTAGGGCCACTATCAATTTGTGAGCTAAATTGAGTATATTTATTCTTTACGGAATCACACTATGAAAACTGATCAAATAAATGTCATATAATGTCACTGAAGAGCCCAATTCATTTAATCGTCACTTGGAGAAATGGTTTTGCTGACCACTGATGGTCACCATCAACCGTGATGAATGTACTTTCTTCAAACTTCGTTCGATCGATTATCATATTACATTTGCGTAACACGGGAAACACTTACATAATACTCCGAAAGTAAAGAGAGGAAGCGCATTTTGTCTGAATAGAAACTGGAACAGATCAACGTCTATATCCGCACGGGAACTGAAATTAATTAATGAACGAGGATTATGAAATGCATATTCAATACATTCGAAACCAATTAGAGTCCTGACCATATCGAAGCGGCAATTAATTCGAAATACTTTCTTCCATCCGCATAATTTAGTTCATTTTCTCTAGCATAGCCGATTCCTTTTCCATTGAATGTGCAGGGTGTTATTTGAGTACGTCTCAAAACTCATGTAAACTTCGTATAAACATATTCTGACACAATTTAATAGTTATTCATGATATAAGTGTTAAAAGTACATTTTTTAAGGCACGCATGTGAGGGTTTGCAGAATGAGCGAAGCGAATTCTGCAATTCACATGAGTGCCTTAAAAGGTACTTTTAACACGTATATCATGCAATATTTTTTCCACAAACGTTCAAATAAAGTAATTGTACAGTTTGAATTAAATTTTAAAAACCTTCATTGATACATCCAAAGGAGATAATTTTAAATTGCATCATATATTACGACCTTAGCAACCATTGTTGATTTAATTGTTTACGAATGTTTTGATGCATCTGTCAGACGTTTGTTAGTTTTATTCGAAACGCAGTTAAGGTTGTAGATTTTTCTTAAAATGGAAGAAAGTAATGAAAATGATCCATTTGAAGACATAGAGGCGGCGGCCAATAGAGCAACCCTCGATTTGTTGCCGAGAAAATTCAGGGTTCAATACGATATAGCCTATAATAAGTTTCAGAAATGGTGTGAAGCCTATTTGAGGAGAAAGCAAAGGTATGGAAGGCATCATCTCTGTGGTCAAATTATTCGATGATCAAACCTATGCTACATGCTACGTATAAATAGCGACGTAGATATCAGCAATTATTTTAAGCTTATCGCGTATTTAAAGCGTCAAGCAGAAGGTTACCGGCCAAAGAAATCAAAAATCTTGACTAGAGTCCAAATTGACCAGTTTTTGAAGTCTGCATTAGACGATGAGTATCTTCTAATGAAAGTAATTGTGATTGTGGGAATATTTGGTGCTTGCCGCAGGAAGGAGCTTTGTCAATTGACTGTTGACGATGTGGAAGATATGGGTACTTCATTAATTATTAAAATACCAGATACTAAAACCAATGTCTCACGAAGTTTTACTATTATTAAAAAAATTCATTTGGATCTTTATCGAGAATATGTGGCTCTTGTCGAGCAAATGTCGGACACAGGCGATTTTTCTTGAAATACGTGAAAGGTAAATGTACTAGAAATCCGGTTGGAATTAATTCGTTTGGAAAAATTCCTGCTGCTATAGCAAGATTTCTGGAACTTTCAAATCCGAAACTTTATACGGGACACTGTTTTCGCCGGTCCTCAGCAACCTTACTTGCCGATGCTGGCGCAAATTTGACGACAATTAAGCGTCATGGGGGGTGGGGATCTTCTACCGTTGCTGAGGGGTACATCGAGGATTCTTTGGCCAAAAACTGTCATAAGGGGAGGGGGGTTAAGGGCTGACACTGATTACTGAACCATAAATTATATTGAAAATTATCAATTGATTGATTTTACTGATATAAATATGATTTCAGTTTATTACATGCTTCAATCTAAAATTTTGATATTTTTTTTCGAATAGGGGTGGTTTTTACCCCCCCTCTAAAAAAGCAACCCTCGGCATAGGGTACTTACTTCACTTCAAATCTGCTGTAACATGATAAAAATGAATATCTGACTGTAGATTATAAATATAATTCACTAAGTTGTACAAAGACGCTATAAAAGCATCGAAATACACAGTTTACTCGCCGTAAACTGAATCACTTGGTACTGAAGTACTGAGATATAATGGTAACATTCTTTTGATTGATGAGTATGCACCTACATGGAATAAAACAAAGCAATGCTAAATTCTTGACCAAGATGAAACAAAAAAAAACGACAATGATGTTTTCAATCTCCTGAAAATCTCTTGGAAGTGGCGAAGCGTATATTCTATTTCATGGACAGGAAAGCATTTAATCATTCATCGGAAATGGTTTCCAATTTTATTGCGAAGCAGGTTTCATAGTTCATATTTTGTTATGATTTATTTTATTTTATATTGTTTGTGAATATCTCAAATTCAATAAACTTTCGAAGGATATGGCCCAGTGGTAAGATTTACTCAATCCTCAACAATACTCATATCAGTGATTCAGAAGAACTCCATCGAATGTTGTTGTAACCGAAAAAAAAAGTGGAATCAACTAGCATTGCTGAAAAATATGTTGGTCTTCACCTCCGCCAAGTTTTGAATGTCGTGTTGTTGAGAAAAGGAATTAATCTGTGGTGGAAACTCATGATGAATTTCATTTTCTTGGATTTATATCACAGCAGAACGCAGATGTATTACCGTCCTCATATACAATGGTACATCACAAACTTGAATATGACATGCACCTCAATATAAGAAGCCTATTATTATAACAAGTACATGGGTCATCATCATCATACTTATATGTTCCTGAGAGTTTAATGTTCTTGTTTTTTATTAAAGGAAATGTCACTCGTGAATACTATGAAATTGACACATAATGAAAAATAAAATGGTAGCGGAAAACAAAATAAAAAAATGAATGAAATATCAATAGGAAGACATTACTTATTCTATATACTTTCTATATACTGATACTGAATCTGTCATTTTGTACTCGTGAAATTTATGAACTGAACATGATATAAGAATAGAACGTTCATGAACAAAATGATGATGATTGCTTCGACGAAAAAATCAATGGAAACTCGTAAAATACACACGCCACAATCAGGAAAACTTACTACTATTATAGACGAGTCGTCGGGGTAAATTAAAACAATCTGAAATGCCAAAATACCTACTCGTATACTTTAGCCGCCCCTTTCCAGCACAAGGATCTGTCATCTAGGCGTACTAGTGAGAGTAAACATGAAATAATAATATATCTATTGACTTGTTTTTATTTGTAATTCCATCAGTAGAGTTTCTGATTTCTAATTATTTGGTAAATTGGAGATTTCCACAGGACAATTTCATTATCCGGTGAATGTCCCAAAATTTACAGTTTGCCTCTATATTTTTCACCTTGAAACCAGTGGCTTCCTTACGAACACATATGACACACGAAAATTAGTCCATGGACAAATCGAGGACATTGTCAGTGCATACATTTCGGTACTTTCAGAAGTGAACTTACTCGTTCGTTTGGAACCGGATTTATATTAATTATTAAAAAAAAATTGTTTTTCTACATCCCATATTGATGAGTTCTTGAATTGAATTATGATTATCTGAAGTGCACTTTGCATTACTTCCAGTTCTATATTACTCTTCATAACGTTTTTATATAGATCTCATAGCTGCTTGGGATTAGCTGATTTTGCTTTCTGATATGAAAAACATGGAGGAAGCGGATGAAGGGACCAGAAATCTTCTCTGAAATTCAACTTGTTTGCTAATGTTTGAAAAGACTAAAATCGTTTACCTTGAGTATTATTTTTCAAGTTGGGCCAGTGTTTACCGCTAGGCTCCAAACTAGACTTGAGTCGAAATTTTCAATTGAAGGTATTCTTTACGAATATCCCGATTACTATAATTCTTAGGTACCGGATATGGTCCTTTGAGCGAGTTTTGTTTTCATACACGTAGGTACATCCATAGAATATATTTTTGAGATAGCTGGGAAGTTTTCCTCAGACTTCTACATTTACAGTTGCTCTTCTCAAGTGGCCACCTCTGAATACCGAACAGTGGAAGCTTTTTATATAGGTAACATATTCTTGTTTTAAGGGTATCTGCACTATATCATTCTACTATATTTTTATGGGCTTTGCTGTCGCTTCATGGAAATTCACTTTGAATTATAACATGACTGAATTGAGATTTATATTTATGACGTCTATATTTGGATAATATAATACTACTACTACTCATAAACTTAATAAATTTAATCGCAACTATGTTGAGGTTCGAAGCCATTTTCCTCTAAAATAAAAATGAGGAATGTTATGAGATACTTTTTCATCATTCACGCAAGTTTTTCAGTATCTACGTTTTTCCGTTTGATTGCTTCTGTTGTAACACTTTTGCCTATGTTTTTCCGGAATAATCAAGATTGTTTTTGGTTCACTGGATTCATTATACATAACTTGACAGGACCGTGAAAGCTATATATTTATCTCCAAAACAATGAGAAGCGTTTATTTTAGTTTGAGTACACATTAATTACCGTTTTTAATATAATTCGTAATCTGTTCTCTTCGACTGGCCTAACACGACTTCTGCAAGTCGTCCGTTTTTTCATCCACTAATCATGTAATGGTGGATTTACGGATGTTATCATTAAAACATACGCATCAGGAGAGAGTGAAATTTCACCCGATACGATATTGCATGCGGCAGCCATTCCAATTTGAATCCCCTCGTTTGTATAAAAGCAAGAGCAAACATCCGTATATTCGCCACATTCAAAAGTTCCCGAGTCCAAATCGGAAATCAAATATGAACATTAGGTCTTGGGTAAGGTCCGGTGATTTTTTTCGAGTGAATTTGTTTTGATTCGTGTTTTTTTCAGTTTCTGTGGTGCATCTTGGCCATGTGTTCATTTCTAGGAGTTCAAGCTGGTGGAGGGTAAGTTCATACATTTCTGGTTTTGTATTTTTGTTTGCCCAATTTTGCTTATCCATATACTGAACCAGTTCTGCTTGGGTAATTCATTTTATATGTAGAGTGTTTCTCGTGATGCCTGGAGATATAGACCCATATAATATAATTACTTGTAACCAATCCATTTTCGTTGAAAAGTCGGAAAAATCATTATATTTGATAATTTCATTCATGGCAGAAAACTATTGTATTCCTTCGGTTCTCAGTATTATGAACAAAATAGTGTATTAGGTTATGTTTTCATAAACGATGATATTGAAGTTTAGAGTTTTCGTAGAGATCAATTGATCACCCTAACTCCAAACTGACATAATTTCGCTAACAAGGTTAGCATCTTCAGGAAAAAAAACTGATTCTTCGTCAGTATTCTTTTTCATACTGATGTTGCACCTCAGTTGACCCTTTGGAAAACTTCCTTATAGAATTAATAATAACATGGTGATTCTACTACCAAATCTGAATTTTTCACCTTACCGTTATGGTCACATGTTTCAAAACTTGTTCACTCCATTAAATTATCCTGGTTAATAAATTAACTGTCAGTATTGTCAACAAGCTAGTTCCCAGTTAACGGAAGTTATGGAATGAAATGAAACCCATTAATCGAGACGTAGGGGATACAAGATTAATCGATATTTTGGCGGTAGCAGGTACATCAGCTGCAACCACAAATTTATCTAGGGGAAAAGGGGTTCACCTGAAGGTTAAATTACTTTCAGAATCAAAAGAAGTTTAATGAGGCAAAAATGAACTTTTTACTTTAGGTCGAAAGATCAATGGTACAAGGGATATGTAAAAATTACCAATGATATTGTGAAACAGAACGACCAATACTACAACACTCCAAGAGCCGAAAGTTATTGGATCTAGGATTTGTAGTATTTTGGTGCCTTCATGAAACGACTGAACAACTTACCCCTCTCTTAAGCCTTGAAGGAGTTATTAAAACCGCTGTCATAACGTCTGACGGTAAAGTCAGGTTATGGATATATTAAAAAGAAAAATAAAATGTGAACCAGAGACCGGAAAAGCGCTGAAGTTGTTACAATTTTCGTAGGAAAACTGGTTATGAGCAGTATATAGTTCTCGAAACGGATTCAGATCCAGGAATTCTCGAATTCCCACCCCTTTGTTGTGAACTTGGAGACCTGTCGAACCTCTCTTGCTCAAGGATCTTTCTTCAATAGAACAGCTGAGCTTTGGAACTCCTTGCCGAAAGAGGTTTTTCCTGAGGCTTACAAACTTCAAAAATTCAAAGTGAATGTTAATTCGTATATCCTGTCCTTTGATTCAGGCGGTGTTCTTTGAACATTACAGGGCTTCCTTTTCGTGTGAATCTGCATAAAAAAAATGCAGGTAGAAAGAGCAGGCAGAACGTCAGAACACCCTGCACAATCTATTTAACCATACCAGAGACTTTCAAGGATGAAAACAATGAGAGACCTGCACGTTAAGACAAATAACTAGTGTGGGCCAGTGGGCCTTGTTGTTCCTCGGTATGGAGAAGTGGAATATGAGTATGGAAAACAATTGATCGCAAAAAAACATGATCATAAGTAGTCACAGTGTGACTTGAAGGTACAAGAATGCGGTTGGATCTCCACAATGTTTTTGCTGAGTGTTTACAATAATTTTAACAGTCGAATTTCGTATTGACATTGACACCTAGCTTGAGAATGCACAGCTTCGCCACTTACAACTTATTTTACATATGAAATGAAAATTAGGAAACAGTCTAATCTGTGTGAGAATTATTCAGTGATATTGAGTATTTATCTGGGATTACAGCGTTTTGTGCAGCAATTTTTGAACTGACGTGACGGTTGAAAACAATAGAGAATTCAAACACAGTCTATTATGACTATGAATTACAACGCTTCTGTGCTTATGTTTGTACAAACTGTCACTCGTATAGATCATTTGCTTTTTTTTGTTTATTCTTCCAGTGAAAATATCATATTAGCAAGTTCCTTCATCTGTTTCTTAGGAAAACGAAACACGAACCAGTACTTTGTACAAACTTTCTCAAAATTTAAAGAGGCATTTCCATTCACCTCATTCATTTCAATAAGGTTGTACGGAAGAGCTGCATTTCTCTGTCCATTGAACTAACGTTAGGTAATACCCATACTAAGTATATCGATACCTTCCTTTTCAATTGCGGTCAACAGAGCATAGCCGAGTTATATAAGATGCAGTGGCCGATAAAAATCATGTAACTTTTTTATGTTTCCGCTCGACTAGAAAGAAATGATCGTAACACATGTTTTCAATATTTGTTTCGATTGATTCGAAATCGTTACGATATCATCTTGCAATCACTTTTTGTTTTATCTTTTTTGCATTTTTGCCACTTCTGTTTATAACGAAATGATAGTAGTGATGAAGCAAATGATTAAGAAAATACTATCTGTTGTGTCAAAAACAGCTGTTCTAGGATCGTTTTCAGTCAAATCCAAAACAATGGAAAGCAATATTACCAATTTTTTAATATCAGGAGGTTTACCACTGATTTCGTTGAAGAAGATTAACAAGACTTCGAGTTGTAATCAATATTCATAAACAACTGAATTGGAATTCAAATTTTCATATCAAATTCATCAGATTCCCGGCCTAGCCAACTTTAAGTTCACAGGGTATCAACGTATAATTAAATTCAATTAAATAGTGAGAATTATAAGATAGTGTGGATGAACTGTTTCATGATATTTTGCCAGATATTATTATTCAGTGGTTGAATAGTCATTTCATTTTTTGTAATAGGTCAAATTTCCCACATTTCGGTACCATAACCATGCCAACCAAGCAATTTTCTGAAATAGCCTCCTCATTTTCACAAAATAAATGACTATTTGAAGGTCATCTTCAGGCGGTTGGAAAAAATTTAATTTTCGATACCAGAACTTGATACAAGACTGAATACGCGACAAATATCTGTAATCAAAATGCCACTACCGTGAAAATAATTGTTTGTGAAGGGATCTTCATCTTCTGATTCACTCGGGAGGAAAAATCCTGTGATGTTCAGAGACCATCACGTGAACCTAGAAAGATAAGATGCAAATTAATATTTTTGAAGGTTGGAATCGGGGCTTTCTTCCTCAGAAAGGAAGTACAAAGTTTGGTTGTTGAATAAGTGAGAGAGAGAAGTTAGACATATCTTCAGGCTTATTAATGGGAGGATGTGGAAACCAATTTCATTTGTGTCTTATAGACCATCAGGAGCTGATGATCTGTGTAGAATTCCTCGACACGAAATGAAATTCTAGATTTAAGGCGCATTTGTTCATAAGGACCCAGGTACACATGAGATAATCCTGGGCTCAATGAGGCAGTAAACTGATTCCTGAAACTGACATCTGACCAATAAATTATGTTTCGATATTCGAACAGTTTTGTTTTCTACGTTTGCTTGAAATTGGCTGACAATTTTCCTGGCTGAATGGCAAGGGTTCGGACTTCCATTATCTATATTATTAACTCCATTGAAACCTGTTGTTAAGGACGGAAGGATTTAAATACAAATCAAGTGAGAAAATCGAAATCAAAATTTTTGGTCAATAATGAAATTAGGGATTGATTGATCAAAGAAAAATACTGGGGTTACAAAAAATCGAGATATCGATTGTGAAATACTAGTCAAAAAATGAAGATGAAGAAATTAAATGAAATATTATGAAAAAATGTTGAAACCAAGTTTCAAGTTGAGTGTACTCACATAGAACATGGAGAAGAATAAAAAAGGATATAATCTTGAGTGGGCAGCTAAATACAATTGATTTCAGTAAATTTTGATACTGCCGCTTCGTTTGCATCATTTTTTTTAACTTTTTTTCTATAATATGACACAATAAATATTTTATATATTATTTGGTATTTTATGTTCTGGAAATCCAATAATGAGAGATTTTATATTTTTAGAAAATTTCCTCTTTCAAAGCTATAATGAAATCCATGTTTCAAAATATTCGTGCTTTTTCGTAAAAATTTATTAAACATCGATGATTGATATAAGATTTATTCTTCTTTCATCACTTTCTCTAACGATGATCTGGGTGGCATCGCTATAAACCCAAAAAACTATAATAAGGAGAAAAATTCATTGGTCACAACAATGTCTTTAAACAGTACTGATAGAAGTGTTTTATTTCAGACATGGTGGCGAGCATGTGGTTATAAAAATTCCAGAACACATCCACACCGTCAAACATACTCACACCATTTACAAAACAATTCATCACAAGCATCATGGAGGGGGAGAGGATTACCACAGTCATGGAGGAAAACCTTTCCATTGGCACTAAGGCTGAAGAATATGCTATTAGGACTAGGATAGTGATGATCACTTTGAGATGAGATGTAGCTGACTAGAATAAGTGAAGAAGTAAAATGCCTGGAGTCGAGTGAATACCAATTCTACATTTAGAAGAAAACAAAATATTTGAAGCATCTGCATATGCTTCGGGTCTATAATGAATTTCTTCCTTCCAAAGTTACCGTTCTGTATTGTTTATTTCAAAAGCTCAATTTTCGTTCACAAATCTACACCAATGAATATAGATGCTATAAAGTTTGATTAAGTTAGGAGACACTTTTGGAAGGACACCCTAACAAACTAGATGCTCTAATTTCTTGAAGTTGAACTCTCAAAACGATGTTTTGGATCCTTTATATTCTATTCATTGATTATGTGTCTTTTTTTACCAAGCAGTATTATATTTTTTATTTCTCTACTGCCTAACCTATTGGGGTATATAGTTGCAAACAAAATTTTCGAGTCATTCAATTTCATTTCAAAATTCGGTAGCTTCCCCGATAGTCAATGAAATGATCAGTTTCATTACCAGTACTCCATTTTGCAGTGATGTTATTTTTGAAAACCAGAAATATTTGGAGAATTTTGATCGAACATTTCTCAGGAAGTTATGTCAAGTACTCTATCTGTCTTCATTCTCTCCATTCAACTATTTAGGTTTGTTTCGTTTCGTTATATGACGAAACATATATTTGTATATAACTGTTAAGTTTGTTGTTTGATATATTTGATTTTCACAAATAAAAACTATTATTTTGTTACCAGATAATTTCCTTCATTCGATGTAGTTTTGGATATGAATGGTGATACTGTGGTACCTAATAATTGAAAACCGTAGTTGTTCATTACCCATTAACATAACTGTTAGAGGATGATTCTTGACAAGGGCTAGTTAGACATCTTTCGAAAATTACCATGATTCAATAATTGAAAATTTGGTAAGAGAAGTAAGTGATATTGATATATGATTTATATGATTATATGCAATATTTTCAAGTCACTCTCACTTCCTCTCTTTACGAATGACCACCCTGCATATTTTCTGGTCTTTGAATATCTTTTCGGTTATAATCGCACGAGTGCATAAAAATTACCGATAATTTTGCAAGAAAGCGTGATATATAAAAATTGCAAGTTTATTTTCATATTTTGGCGAAAGTTACAAAATACAAAATATGAAAATAACCGAATGCAATTTGTATAAGATATCACGCTTGAATGCAAAATTTTCTGGTCATTTTTATGCACGAATGTGATTCATTGTTATATTTCACGAATAAAGAAATTATCAAGGAAATGTAATTTTTTTTTTATTTATACTTTCCTCTATAGATTGTATGGAGTACTCACCTAAACGCGAAATGTTTTTCTATTTTTGAAGCCTATCTGACATTCATTATTTGTGTTGTTTACTGACTTCTAGCGATACGGTTTCAAATGTGTTGTTATGGTGACTTGATACAATGCAATTACCGCTGTAAGTTTTCGATAATTGCATTGCTCTTATGGGACATTTTATATATGAGGGAAATATTCCAATTCAGATGTGGGTTTATTTCGGATGTGTTACAGTTTTCGTGATATTTATATGTTTTCATTATTCCATTTACATCACTTCTAAAATATTTCTCACGTTACAATGCAGTTCTAATGCAAATGGTCAATATATTCAATGATATGAAATTCTCATAGAATGTGTTTCAATAATAATGATTCATTATTATACTTGAAAATAGACATAATTCAGTTTCTGAAGGTTATTTCCTATTTTCGTATTGCTGATTTGATTTTCGAAGTCGAAGAGTAAACAACAAAAATATGTTTCATTTCTTTACCACTTAGGAATGGAATTCATCAAAATTCAGGACTCTATTATGAAATATCGACAGACTGTGTGATAAAATGGGTAAGATCAGGTGAGCCTATAACATGAAAATAAATTGAAAAATAATTTCTATTTAACGCGAAAAAGTTCCCCATTAACACCAGATTAACGCATTTTCAGACTGTTCCGTCATTATGACCAGTTCTTATTTCCCACTAGTTTTAAGTCAGAAGTGATATTTGAATAGTTGACAAAGTGTCGAGACTATTTCACACCTCAAGATCACCACTTGAGAGTAAAAAATCATTGAAAACTTGGTTACCAGAATCTATCTATCTATCTATCTATTGGCTATCAGAAAAATATGGTTAAATATTCCCTACGGTCTGTTAACGAATTTCTCAAAAATTACTGAACAGAAACTATTCGTGAAAATATGATGTTTTCAAGGCTAGAATTGCAATTATTTTTATATTGATCGCTTATCAGGCACCGCCACTAGAAATTTCACCTTGGACTAAATGTTTCAATTCCAATGTGCTACAAATATTATGTATGTATTGTATGGTCTAGGACACCCATTTATTGATCTTCCTCAGTAAGGAATTGTGAGTTGTTTTCTTTCTCTCAAAACGAGCCAAGGGGTTCACTGGAGCTGTGATCTTCTCAATATGGGAGCCCAAGCGGAGATTTCGGTATTCACTAAAGCGCGGCAGATTAATATACAGGGGGATACCATGTACCCGGTTAACTACTTCCACCATATATGAGCCCTATATATATGGCCGCCCTTCAAGGATGAAGGATCAGATTAGTAAAAAAATTGATTATCTGAAATTCTCGAGCGCGTCAGATCAAGGTAGGGTGAGTTAGTTACATCCACTAATCTGACAATTCGAGAGTGACCTAAAGAAGAAGAAGGGCTACAAAATTGTAAAAAAACGTCATCTCGACATACTCGAGCGTGTCTAATTTTTTTTATTTAGAAGGGAATAATTCAAGAATTACAAAAAAAATATAATCCGACGATATCCACAAGCCGAAATATTAAAAATTCATCGATAAAGTTTAATGCGTGCAGCTACGTGATGCCTACATTCCCCTCTCCACGTTCCTATTTCTCTCTCACTCTTTCTCTATCTATTGCTCTCTCACTCCGTCCCCACTCTGATTTCTGTTGCCTTGACGCCATCACAGTTGATGACACAGACTCGTTCGTGGCATTATATTGTTTAGAACGAATATCCAACGTTTTGAAATTCAAAAAATTTGATTGATTATAATTATTTCCTTATAAATACAAGTATTCTACTAAAAAAACATACACTTTTTTATTTGCATGCTTTTTCTTGAGCTTCTCAATCAATTAAGTTCAATGATTAAAAAAAAATAAAAAAAAAATGACAGAATAGGCGAATCCCTCCAGATAATCGTCAGATTATGAGACTGCAACGTCTAGGGCGTAAAGATGAACTATATATATCCTAATTTGACGCACTTGTATATTTCAAAACGTCGATTTTTTTTCACATTCTAATAACGGCCGCGAGTCTGCGTCACATCCAAACCGTCAGATTATTATATAAGAGGTTGTTTTCAGGTTCACTTAACATCCCTTCAGAGAATCTGACGCACTCAAGAATTTTTTTTTCATTCTCAACCCTTACGTACGACCACTCCCATCATGGAATCAATCAGATTAAAATACGTACATTTTTAAAAATATATAGGACATAATTGATATCAATATCTGACGCGCTCGAGTATGTCCATGCAATCGTTTTTTTACATTTTTGAAAATCTATAGCCGCTCCCCCCACCGATGAAAAGGTATACATTATATAACATTTTTTTCCTTTTATTACTTAGCTTCGCAACCCAATAGGTCTCTATGACGCTCGAGTAAATCCCGATTTAATCTTGTCGTTGGTCATTGCTCATCGGGATAATGTTCAAAAATGATGAAGTTGAAATAAATATTAACACAAATCAACAAATAAATCAAGTTGCTTATACTTTTCTGGGATATTTCCGGGGATATTTCTCAAGTTTCACTTCATTGGAGTATTTCCATACATAATCAAAATCTCACCAACCATTCGTTTCACGTTTAGGGAATTTTTACTGAATTTGTTTATAATTTTCTGAACCATTACAAGAAGTAACAAGAAAATTGTGTTTCCATTTACACAAATTGTAATGGATGATTTCAAATGGTCTCAATGGATAGTATTCACTAAACGGTCTAGTAGATTTACTCCAGTCCCGTCGAATAGGTATCTTAGGTCGATCTTGGACAAACCTTCACTTTTTGCCCTGTCCCGTGATAGGAATCACAGTTGAAAGGCAGGATCTCGTTAATCCGTAGGTCGCACAAGTTTCTTGATATTCGTAGGAGAACGTTAGCTGGTTAACGGATTCACACATGAACCCATGCTGCGTTGAAAACCCATAACCAACTTCCATAATAATATCAGAATTTTGAAGTTTGCTCAACTGGGTTCATTAATGTGTGAGCAATGTGTCAGAAAATATATTATAGTGTTATACGAATCTCGACTTTTATAATTGTTTTTACTCTTTTGCGCGCCACTGCCACAAATTACGAAATATTCTCAGAATTTTTTGTAGAATATTCTCGACTAGATGTACAGGGTTATTCACTATAAATTACCCACCCCTTATCATCATTATTATTGCCTACAGAAAAAAAATTGAATATAAAAGTTGTGTGCTTATGACTAAATTTTGATAAAATGCTATCGAAAATACAGAGGGTTGCAGATTTCAGGGGATACAAATTTTTTATTTTTTTCATATGGGGCACCCATTATATTATTGATATTATTGAATATTTGGAATGGTCTTTCTTTCCTGATTCCAAAAATATACCATATGTTACCCCTATCTTATAACGTTTTTGAGTTATTAGAGGTTAGGAAGAAAAATTTCAAATATTGAAAAATAGAACACAAAAAGTTTATTGAGAAAATTCAAATAACATGATAAGTCATAACAGATGTTCAATATGCCCACCATTATTGTCAATGCATAATTGATAACGTCCTCTTATATTTATTTAACAATGTCTTTTAGGAATCCACAGACAAATGAACCCATAGGAGTCAAGTCTGGACTGTTAGGTGGCCATTTAATGCTTCCATTATTTCCTATCCATATTGGGAATACATTATTCAAATGTTCTTGAACGGGTAGGACAAATTATGACTTTCTTAAATCACTCTTGAGTCCTTAAGTCACGTGCATGAGCATTACCATGAAGAATAATTATAGTTTCATCCTAATTTTATGATTGAGTTATGTTAAGACTAAGTTACGTCGTGCATGAATTCACCATTATTGGACGTCTCATAACTCGAAAACGGTATAAGATAGGGGTAATATATGGTATATTTTTGAAATCAGGAAAAAGGACCCTTCCAAAAATTCAATAATATACTGGGTGTCCCATATGAAAGAATTATTACAAAATTTTTATCCCCTGAAATCTGCACGCCTCTGTATTTTTGACAGCATTTCATCAAAATTCAGTCACAAGCACACAACTTTTGCGCTTAACTTTTTTTTCTGTAGGCAATAATAACGATGATAAGGGGTGGGTAATTTATAGTGAATAACCCTGTACCATCAGTCTCGTTTTGAAGTTAAAAAAATTACCATGGACTACGAGAAAAAAAAAACAGAGTTTTTGGCCAAATAACTCGAGAATCGTAGGACTTTCTATAACACTATGATATATATTTACTGAACGGTCTATCAAAATTTGATACATTGTCTCCCTTAAAGGTTGCAGTAGCGCGCTAAAAAAATTCTACTCGGAGAAATATGTTTGGGTAATCGCACGTTAAAACGTGAGGCCTCGTTAATCCATTGCTCGCAAAAATTTCGACTTCTGAGTGTTGACGTTAGTCAGCTGTTTAACGAAACGAACAATTTTTTTCAAAACAATAAAATAGAAAATCCAGGAATATTTCATATGAATGAAAGTGCGTCTGTTTGTTCTTCGACGAACACCTTGTACACTCTAAGTTTCTCGTTCAATAACGACCAAATAGTTTCGTCAGGAGATATTTTTCTGAAATCAATCGCAAAACAAAGTTTATGAAATTATTGTTTCCAGCCACATTCTTGGTTCATGCATTGTTTCATTGCAATTTCTTGTCCGATTTGTTTTCTTAGTCGAATTGTGTAATCCATTTATCTTCCACTATGAATTGGCTCGGAACGACTTTCCTTTACGCCTGTTAACTATTTTTTGGATTGAATCGCAATGTTTTAGTGATTATTTCCACATTGTCGTGCTTTGACGGCTTTAATTGTCAAGTTTCGGTCCGAATGGCTGCTATTTGTTTCAGATGTAGATTGTGACATATTTTTGGTACGTGCCGGACTGTCTGCGGGAGTGAACTGCGGTTGGTTAATGCATCATATACAGGGTAAGTTGAAGATCCAGACGCAATCAAACAGTTTTTTATTATTGAAATTCCTGGATTATTATACTGTTGCAATCAGTTGAAAATAGCTTATTATATTGTCATGTAGGAAGGAACATTCTGAATACCTGATGATTTTCTTCTACCTTATTCGTATTTGAGTAGAAATGTATAAATTGGGTATAAATTGTTAAGATCTTGTAAACTTTTAAAAATCAGTTTTGTTCAGTGATGAAGCTACGTGTACAACAAATGGAGAAGTCTCGTCCCAAAATCCTAGGTACTGGTCTGCGGATGATCGTAATTGGGTTATAAACGCAAAAAGGCAATATTCTCATGAAGTAAATGCGTGGTGTGGAATAATCTATGATAAGATTATTGGCCTGGTTTTCTGAAGGGAATTATATTTTCAGACTTTGGGAGGAATGGATTTTGGGACGCAATATATAACTTACCAATGCAGGATCACCTGAATTTGAAGTTTCAATTAGATGGGACTTCTGTACATTATGCACATAGGTCGAAATAGTCCTTACATTGAGTGGACTCCAAGATCACCGGACCTGACACCGCTAGACTTTCTTCTTTGGGGTATTGTCAAGCGAAAATATTATAGGTCCAGACCACAGTCAGTGGAAAAATTACGCATCAGAATATCTGCAGCTTGTGCAGAAATCATAACAGAACAACTTAGGAAAGTTATAATGAATATTGAAAGATATGAGAAGTGCATTGCAATGAATGGCTGATTGGTTGAAACACCAAAAATTCGATTTTTGGTGGTCAAATGATCAATTGATCAGAATAATTATATGTTCTGTCGTTCATTTAATTTGCCACATAATTATCAAGGATAACTTCATATTTATTTTACTTTTCAGTCGGTCAGATACTTGAATTACTCCATAATGAGAATTTTTTTGATTCGAACACAGAATTATCAATATTGAATATATTTTGATTTGATAAACCACCATTCGAGAGGGTGCACAACCCAATGGTGATTTTCAATTTTTCCTATAAAAATCGCTAATACGATTTCTTGTATTTTGATCTACAGAAATATTCACAGCAGGCCTTGGTTTCGATAGAAAGAAAATGATATTTGGTCTCAAAGTACTGTTTTTCGAGCTCTTCATTTCGAATGAAGTTCTTCGGAATCGGAGAAAAGATGCAAAGTTCGGGGAGGTTTCCCACTTTCAAATGGGATTTCGATTTCAAAGCCATTTTCAAGAAGTTGATGTTACTTCAAGCTGAGGTCCCAATCTGCCTACTCCTCAGGTGTTGTCACAGGGAGGATTTTTGACTCAACGCCGGGCGTTATGTTGCAATGCACACTTCAAGCCGAAAAAAATATGTTTTTTGCCGGACTTACTCTACTCTTCGGGTGTATAGTTTTATTTTACGTAGATGCGACTGGTGTTCAGTCAAAAATAGACTGATCATTGTAGTTTATTATCTTGTAACTCGTGATGAATTCAATACCTACTTTTATTCGAGTCTGAACGAATTAATCATTATTATGATTATCAATACTAATATTGTACACTCGATATACCGATGGCTCGTATTGCATAATGCTAATTCCGAACTATTTCGAGGAAGTAAACAGCGATTTAACCGCGAAAACAGAATTATCGAAATGTTTTTTGTTTTATTTTGGTGTGTGACAATTGGCGAAAAACCGCAATGGTTCCGTACCAGTGCTCGGATCGCATAAAAACTTGGTTATTGCATATTTTCTGATAGTTTTGTTCTGACCCTAGCGATTGAAAGAAATATAATATAGAGAGTTGTACATGATCCGAAGAGGGATTGATATCCGTTGGTCCCGTGTAGTTTGGTGCATTTCTGATGAAGCTGGACGTGCTCTGCTTGATTATCTTTGGATATTTAGTGAAAGTGTCTGAAGAGACCGGGGGAGGTGGCAAACAGTAAGTTTTTTGTCTTTTACGTGATGAAGATCTTTTTTTTTCGAAAATTAATCAGAGTCATGCTTTGTTCATAGACCAAACTTTTACTTTTAGTTTATCTTTTTCTTGTACTATAAGGAAGTTCTCACAATGCTTAAAAAGGAAAGTATTCATACGCGACACCTTCACTTCAACACTTAGTGTGAGGAAAAAGATGAACTAAAAGTTGCAGTTGGTCTATGAAGCAAGCATCAGTCATAGCATAACTGCTAGTATTGATATTGATACATAGTGAATGTTTTTATCGAACCTATTTTTATTTCGTTAAAACTACAAATTTTTCATTTGATAATATTCAGCTGGAATACATCTTTTCATTAATTTTTTGTTGAAAAGTCAACTTTTTCGATCACAATTTGTGGACCGAAAGGTGATTCGAGAGATGATCTTTCAGAAACTGACTTTTTGGTCCTTGGATCATGTTTTTCAGTGTTGGAAAAGTGATTTGACTATTGACTACTGTCAATTAGTTCACGTGCTCTTTAATTTGAATTATAATGTATCATCTCAGGCCAATGTTTGCAATCAAGAATTTGTATATCGCTGTAATCTAATAAATATTTAACCATTTTTTTGAAGTCATTACCATCTTGTTTGATGATTCTTAATTTGTGCAACAGTGTCTTGTACATCTATACTTGTACATTATAATTCAAATGAATGAACCAAAACCTGGATTAATAAGTCGATACTAAAAAAAAGCTGAAATCGATTTTCTTTTTTCGACGGTCATAATTATCCTGAACACATATAGATATTTCAGTTCTTGCATCAGAAGAAAATCGTAAGCTTTCATGATATAGGTATTCACTTCGAGATTCGTTTCGTTTTTAAATATTTTGACATTTGTTTTATTTGATCCACCCCAACCATGTATTTCATATTGCAGCAAAGATTCTATAAGTGCATAATACTGAATTCAGAGCTGTTTAACACACAGTATTTAATACAATAATTATAAAACTATTACACATCCTATCTCAACACAAAATTTATAGAAATAATTGGGCAACCTCTTTCTTAACCACTCTTTTGATTTCTACCTACCTATCTACTGAACTAGCTTCATTTGTTCAAGATCTTTTGTAGAGAAGACATATCAGTTTGGTGTTTGGAGTATTCGGTCTCTTCAAAAAGTCCTTACTATTACACCACAGGTTCCAGGATCATCGTTTATTTATACGATTATTTAACGATATTTGTGAGAAATTGATTAAGATAGTTCAGTTATTTCCAATTTCTCTTATTACCTGGTGGAGGTGTTGTGGATTGAACAATTGAGTAGACTTCCTTTTTCTATTGAGATCAAAAAATCATAACGCTGGCTATTTGTGTGGTTGGTATATAACTCCCCTGCCTGTCGTCTGTCAATCTTCACGCTCACAACATAAATCATTACTATTTCTTCTAATAACACGATATAATATTTGTATTGTTTATATTTTCCTTATTGAATAATATGAGTGGCAATGTTCTTCAGACTCCCTGACAACAAAATAACATAAGTGGAAACATCTATTTTTTAATATTTATTTTACGTATTCAGCCACATCGTAGAATATAATTTGATTGAATTCAATCCTTTTGACAATAGAAAACAAATCGTGCATTCTTTATTGTATTTGGATATATTAGAATGAAAAACTGAATAATTTCATTTGAAGACTGAAACGTGAGTAAATTCCATGGATTTCATATTGATTTTTTTTTGGAGTATATAACACATTTTTCGATTAAATAACCACTTTTCAACTATACCTCTATGTACACTTTTCACATCATAAGAAAAAAATGTGAAGAACAAGAGAATCTGTTCTGATATCCGGTCATTGTTTACTTTTGAATTATATTGATTTTACTGACATCTTTATTCGGCAGAAACGGACGTATTCAATAACAGTCTCATCCGTACATTTGAAAAAACAACCAAAGCCTAATAATTCCAAATCACTCTGTTCTTCACCCTGCCATATCTCAAAACATTCATTCATTGAAACATACCTGAAAAAACATTAAAACATTATAAGTTTGATATTTCGCAACGGTTCATTTTGAGAACGGATATTTGATAAACACAGTGTACTATTAGATAGAGAAGTTGATATCCACTTATTATTCATTTTTCGTCAACCTCTTCAAATTTTAAATGATGGAATGATATTTAACTGAACTACAGTTTCGGTGAGTTAGTCTTATTTCCCGTTGTGAATTAGAGTAAGATATAATGATTTTAATATTCATAAATACAAAAATATATTTTTGATCGCTATTAATAATGATAATAATGAGTGGAATGAAAAACTGACAGGGGTTTCTGACTACTTACTTGTTGGGATTGCAAGTAACATTTGATCGTATGAATTAAAATATTTCAATTGCGGCAATCCATACAAGAATCGAGAAAATAATAAATTACGATAAAATTATTATTTGAAATTGAATTGCTAAAAGGGCTAAATTAATTCACGTGACACATTCTATTGATGCAATTATTATACTCAATATCAGGTGAATAATAATTTGACTTTGCCGTGGAAAACTGGCGATCCCAAAACACCTCACATATGCCAATCATGCCTCATTAATAGCAACCTTCAATTCTACTTTAATATAAATATTAATATTTACAATAAATACAAAACTGAGTGGAAGGAGAATTTCTGCGAAGGTTTTCCTCGAAAACGGAACTTCACCTTGTACTTGTAATTGCTGTGAATTTTCCCTAGTGCATTTCGTTGCTTTTCTGTACCTCTCTCTCGTAACCTATAGAATTCCCTTATGCAAGGAAAAAAAATCAAAAAATGGCATACTGCCGAACTGCAGTGCCTATTTTTGGAGGTGTTATTTTTAAATGATTCAAACCCATCCGTGAACCCCAATTTCGAAAATTACGGACGCTCATGAGACCGATGGATGGCTACCGAGCGACGAGGCATCGGCAGGTCCATGGTGACTGAATAACAACCCGGTGACGGCGCGAACTGATCAGATCTGCACTCCTTAGAATGCGATCGATGATCAGCTGTGCCACCACTGACACGCACCTCCAATAGAATATGTATAGTTGCTGGTATTTGTACCTAAGCTCGCGGAGTGTGCGTCGGTGACTTGATAGCGGGCTGTGTTCTGTATGATGTGTTGCGTGCCTGTGAGGGGCCGGCTGTGTGAGCATAACTGATATTTTCGATTTGGTAATTGACTTGGCATTTAGGGTCAATGATGATATAAATGTTGAAATAAAATCACATATCATTTGAAAACAATTATCATTATATAGTATTACTCAATAATCATTACATATGTAATATAATTAAAATAGACATGTACATATCATTTATTTATACCTACCACGGTTGAAATCTCTATTTTCTTATTGTTACCGTCTCTACCTATAAAAACTGATTTTGCTGTTAAAACTATCACGTCCAATTGTAATATTTTGAGGTGCGATTGAACGGATAGTAATCTACTTCTACATTCTGTCACCTCAAATTGGGGGACTAAAGTTCTAGCGGGCGCTCAAAGGCAAATTCTGCCTTATTTTTCCTATATACACAACTCTCAAATTACACTGGTCAACACTGTTCATGTCACATGACGTTTGTGATGTTTTTTGTTTCAATCACATCCAGTTTTGTTGTGACAGCTATAGGCATATTTACTTCTGACCTTAAATACGTGTATTTGTTCAAATAACGTCTTTTATGCGGCTGTTTATTGCATCAACTGAGATAATTTGATTTTCGTTAGGTACATCGCAAATATGCCACGAAAGTGTTCTGATAACCCCAGACAGTTTTTGTGTTATGTGTGTGGAGAATTAACATTCACATCCCAGCACGAAATTTCACCCCATCAATTGAACAGAGCTATTTAGACTATTTTGGATTTCCTGTGCAGCATCAAGATAAATCCTGGGTCCCACATAAATGTTGTCTAAAGTAAGTGAGACTCCTATTAGGTTGGTCTGGAAATAAATAGATGTTTCGATGTCAAAAGAAAACCTAAAGTGTCGATTCTTTTTCATTGATACATTATTGGTTGGTAGCCCTAGTAGCTTAGAATTCGATATGAGTTTTAATGTGACAAGAAATTCTGTTGCTCAGTGTTGTACTATTAGTAATCAATCTGAATGAAAATCGTTCTCATATTCAATTCCAGTGGGCCTAGAAACATTTATTCATTGAAAAATCAAAAAACTGGTTGAGAATATAGAATTTTTTTTAATTTCTGACCTTAGATTTTTGGACATTTTTGTTATTCATTATAAATCTCAATTTGTCTGACCAGACTTGTGGTGGAGAAAGAATCTGATGACTCAAGTTTGGTATTATTTTCAAAAATAATTTGACATCTTGGAGTGCCCGCTACAGCAATGGATCTACTTTGCATATTATACTTGATTTTTCATGTAGTCATCTTTTAGCTCAATAGTATATCTGCATTATTTTTGATGCTCAGTGGGTAATCGAGAAAAAGTGGGTGTTCCATATTTTTATGGGAAAGTTGAAAAAATAACTTACTGAGGTGTGTTGGGAACCGGCAGAAATAGATTCTCAAATCGTGAATACCAGTGTTGTGAAGGAAACAGTCAAATCGTGACACTACTCGATATTATATAGGAGGAGGATTTTATTTTTGAAAATCTATGTGTCCTTACAATACACCAGTCTGAACATATTTCACAATCAGTAACTCTGCTGTTTCATACGCCTCCAGATGAGTCCAGCATGAGTAAAGCAAGGGCGGATTTATGGGGTGGTCATGGGGGTTATCATTTACCCCACATTCTACTTCTACGCTGGAAGAAAAACGATCATTGCTGAAGCAGTGAATAATTTTGGAATGCTTTAACTCTTACTTCAATTTCGAGCAATCAATAATCAATGAAAGTGATTGTCATATTTATATTTATGAATGATCGAAGACTTTGGACACTTTTACCTCTCCGACAAAAATATTTTTTTTCGAATTTTTTTTCTTTGAATTTTCCAGCATGTTTTCATAATTTGATATTTGTCTCAAATTTCCTCCATTGTTAATCATGTACTGGGTAGTAGTTTGTTTCCCGTTCAAACTGGCACTTGCGGAGTATGTGAAGTAACTAGGAAGCAACGGTAACAGTACATTAACACATTCATTTTCTCGTGAAACCGTACAAGATGAATTATCTTGTGAACTACATAATCAACAAATTACGTGTTTGGGTTTTTTCAACATTCAATTCGAAGATATAGACCAGAAGACGGTGTCAGCAAAATATATCTGCTATGCAGTGGCGGATCCAGGATCAGGTCAAGGGGGGGTCTATGATTCAAAATTTATATATATATATACATATTTATATATATATATATATATATATATATATATATATATATATATATTAGTGTCTGTATGATTAACAATTGAATAAAATTATAACGGCATTCAGACAAATCATAAGAATTTGAGAGAAATAAACTTCTTCGAGCGGGATTGGAACCCACGACCTTCCGTTCAGGGTCTTCGATAGCTCAATGGTAGAGCATCCGCCTAGAGAACGGAAGGTCGTAGGTTCGAATGTAGAAGTTTATTTTTCTCAAATTCTTATGATTTGTCTGAATGCCGTCAGAATTTCATCCAATTATATATATATATATATATATATATATATATATATATATATATATATATATATATATATATATATATATATATATATATATATAAAACAGAAAATTATAAGCTACCGTATAGCAGCAACAACTAGTCAAGATCCAAAAAAGGTTGCAAGAGATTGACATGAGCAAAATTAACAGCATATTCTACTCATACATATTATATTCAAATCGTTACCGGCATACACAATACTCATCACAAATGTAACAAGTCTAATTTTTCAAATACTGCGCCAAAAAGGATCCAATGGCAGCACTGTCAAGAATTTCTCGAACTTTTCCTCAATAAGCCTGACAAGTGTCAATTTATCCACACCCATATGAACTCACCGAGGACGAAATTTCAGTGGAATTTTTCAAAAAATCTCGAAAATTCACTAATGTTTAAATGTAGCCTGCTCTTTAGTTTTCAATGGAATGTAATGATAATTATTAAATTTCTTCAATTTTAAAGCAAAAAAAAATATTCTATTTTATTTTTTTGTCTTGTCCGGACCCGAAACCCCCCCGTGGATCCGCCACTGCTGCTATGGAAATAATTGAAGTTAGACCGAATACACCGATTTTTACATGGTACCTCATTTCCATCGACCTTGAATTTTAACGAAGGGTAAATAAACCTGTACTGATAAGTGTAGATTGAAACTTTGCATTAATCAGTTGTAGTTACAGGAAAATATTTCAAAAATGGTTCAATAAGTCAATGACAAGATACGATGTGGCTTCTCTTTATTTCTCTGGAAGTTCCGATATATTGAAAATATATTTTTATGGGAAAATCGAATGATTCAAGAATCACTCTATTGGTATCCATTCATAAGGTGGTTTCAAGAAGCAAGAGATGAGTTTTATTGAAAACAATCAATTTTCGTTAATTCTAATCGATCAAAGAGCCGAGGTAGGCAAGGAATGGTCCGAAATTCTAGCAATTTTTGTTGGTAAGTTTCTAAATCCATATATTTAGTCAATCAATCTACAGTGAAAAAGATGTTTTTCAGCAGCATCTCTTGATGATTATCTTATCTCCCTCACTCAAAATAATCATACCACACAACTTGCTTGAAATCTACCAACAGAAGCTTATATTGCCGACGACCCATGAGGAATAATAATTGCTTATTCATTGCTGGTGCCAGATATCTTGATATGATTTGTGAATCTAGAAACACTTACTGTAAGTATATGCAAATAAAGTAAATACTCGAATAAAAATTCAAAAATGGAAATTGACCAATTGATAGAATACAATGATGAGAAAACACAAACATTCCTCTTTCAAAAAACTTTCTTCACATTGTCTAATAATATTATGCCAAACTTTGTTTATATGATGTTTTCATTTGTGCGAACATAAAGGCTTCAAATTCTGACTGATGGTATACAACGCTGGTGTGTATATAAGCACTCCATTCTGGAAAAAACAGTTTTCAATTTTTTGCTGGAATAAAGTTTATATATCCTCCAACTCTGTCAGTCAATCGATCAATCTATAAAGTCAGATCCGATTTATCCTAGGATACTATTAGCATTGTTTATAGAGATATAGTTAGTCAACCATATGGAAATATTATTCGAAGGGACGGATACTGAGGGTAGAAGGCACTGGTGATTTCGTTTCCAAGTGTGTTTTCTTTCATTTTTCTTACGGAAGTCGTAGCCTGACCATTGCCTAACACACATTTTCTTCATTACTAATACATAATATCGAAAGATGGCAACCAATTCAGAAGCAGAAGATGAATTTCTTTTGAATGTCGTCGATCATTTTTGTTGTGAGGACTATTTTAATGCCTTAACTTTCATTTTTTTCATAAACTTCTATCGTTAACTCTATTTTAAAGCTACATCATCTTCTTTTCAACATTTCAGTCGAACTGAAAGACAGAACTCTGCACCTGCACATTGTCAAATAAACAGAAATATCGACATTATAATGTGTATTATACAAA
Source organism: Zygogramma bicolorata (assembly GCA_032362365.1). Lineage (NCBI taxonomy): Eukaryota > Metazoa > Arthropoda > Insecta > Coleoptera > Chrysomelidae > Zygogramma > Zygogramma bicolorata. The sequence continues at coordinate 228,852 of JAVJAQ010003750.1, forward strand.
AACGATTCAAATCCATTTTATATAGACATTGACTATATATTTATAAACAACGCTATTAGCGTGCACGAAATTCTCCATCAAAATATGAAAATCTCTTTTACTTCACTTTTATCTTGCCCTCATTATCTGAAGATTTGATTAAACCATAAATTTCCGTGAATATTTCCCTCATATATAGAATGTCCCATAAGAGCAATGCAATTATCGAAAACTTACTGCGGTAATTGCATTGTATCAAGTCACCATAACAACACATTTGAAACCGTATCGCTAGACGTCAGTAAACAACACAAATAAATGTCAGTTAGACTTCAAAAATAGAAAAACATTTCGCGTTTAGGTGAGTACTCCATACAATCTATAGAGCAAAGTATAAATGAACAAAAAATAACATTTCCTTGAGAATTTCTTCATTCGTGAAATATTCCAATGAATTTCATTCGTGCATAAAAATGACCAGATAATTTTGCATTCAAGCGTGATCTTATACAAATTGCATTCGGTTATTTTCATATTTTATAAAAGATCCCTCGTCCTTCGGACTCGGGCACTTCCACCAAAATATGAAAATAAACTTGCAATTTTTAGATATCACGCTTTCTTGCAAAATCATCGGTAACTTTTATGCACTCGTGCAATTATACGACATTATTACATCATCGACAAGTACCAAGTTTCTTGGTACACACATAGATAGCAAGATGTCATGGGAGTCAAGTATAGAACAAGTGAACAAACAAATTAATTCTGGATATTATGCATTGAGGCAGTTGAGAGCCATTTTTAACAGAAAACAACTCCTGAATGTCTATTTTGCTATTGTGTACTCGCACATTTCTTATAATATCGCTGTATGGAGTTGCTCCCCCAAAATGAGTAGAATCTTTGTGGCCCAGAAAAGAATTGTTCGTTTGATTTTTGGACTGGATTATAGGGAATCTTTCAAACAATATTATATCCAGAACGAAATAATGTGCGTACCCTGTGTATATATCTACAAATGTATACTCCTTTTCAAAAAGTATTCACAGGATCATGACCGAATATCTGATAGCCATTCTTATCCTACGAGACACGGAGATTTAATAAGGCTTCGTAAACATCTCACTTCATTTTCTGAAAAATGTCCGTCTTATACAGGTGCAAAAAGATTTTTAAAACAAAACTCGAAAAGTTTCTGATTGACGGCTGCTTTCACAGCACAAATGAATATATGAGTCACCGTAGTATTTAATATTCACATTTTATATATCTTTTTTTTTATTTCAAATTTTTTTTTCACAATTGATTTTATTATACATATATATGATATTATATATCAATCTCATATTATCTGTGAATTGTGACATTTACATAATATTTACCTCTAGTTACGTTTATATGTTGTATGTGACGTATCCTATATCATGTCTGTGATCGCTAAGGATTTAATAAATGATGATGATGATGATGATATAACCGATAATTGCCTCAACAATCTTTCACTTTTGAGAGTTTGAACCGATGAGTTGAAAACCTATTCTCTTATAACGAATGTCCTTTTCAATATTTTGCAGGATGTCTAGTCTTTAAATCTGATGGAATTTTTTAGTCTTGGTCGTCTCCATGTCATCGAGGACAAATGAAAATACGACATCAGTGAGAAGGAGGCTTTTTATTTGCCAAAAATCAACCTTATCGCTGCTGTCATATTTTGCTTCTTTGTTTCGATACTCTGCGGTGCCATCGGAGGAGAAAGAACTTCAGGTCGTAGTGTTTTACCTGACAAGGTTCTTAGTTGAAATATCTTCATATATTGTGTATACAGCGTTGCCAATGGAGAAGTAGCCAGTCCCAGAGTAAGAGGTATCTTTGGAAATGCCATGACACCCACGTTATTATTTGGGAAACTGTTCATCAAGATCTTAGGCAGTTACCTGGATGTTCAGACTAGTTCGTATATTCCTTGAAGATTTCGAACTGGCATTTCTTGAATTAAACTTTGAAGTGTGAGTTTGCAAATTTGATCTCATCCCTGATGCATTTGAATAGGGCTGAGGGTTCCATGCCATCAGAAGCTGATGAGAATGCATCTTTCTGCTTCAATATAAGGTCAAGGGTATTCAATTTTGTTAACTATTCATGTATTCATACCAAGTAAAGAAAGAAAAATAAATAAATACCCGATACAATACCATAATATATTGTTTTACCCTTGAAAATACATCCCTTTGGAATAATACATAATAAAACTTTCTACTAGCTAACTGAACCTCGATGTATCAATTGAATGTAGGGCGACTAACAGCAAGACTGAGAATTGCATAGAAGTATCCCAAAGAGGAAAAATATCGAGTTGTGATGTGACTGCATTTATATTGACTGAAAAATGATTCGTAGAAGGTAGTATTGTGATATATGTGGATTTCATTCAATCCAATTCAAACATGAATTGAGCTTGAATACTTACGAGAGTTTTTGTATTTTTTTATCGCCGACTACATAGTATCAAAATGTTACCATCCTCATTACTCCGTCCCTTTCTAGCATTTCGAATTATCTTCTGGAAGTATCCTCCGATATTTTGGGAGTAGTACCTGAGCTATTCAGTTTCATTTTCCAAATCTTCATAGTGTATGTCAAAATTAATGAATGAATTGGACATTTCAACTGATGCACAGACCCTTACATCATTTTTTCATTCAATGCGAACTACACAAGAGAAAAAAAGGCTCTTCGTCAAAGTTAGAGCCAGTTAGTTGTTTGTTAGGTTATGAACGAATGAAAACATGAGGAAAGATGTGAACAAAAAAAATTTTTGGAGAGAACATTTACCCTAACACCACACTGACATTATTTCTAGACTGTATAGATAAATTTGAAAATAGTATGGATGGTGACAAAGAGCATATTTCTCTCAGCCCACAATTTAGTTTATTGTTGAGAGATAAATCACATTTTAACATTTTTCCACTTTCATTTTTTCCTTTATTGAACACTCTTACCAGTGCATCGTTTGTGAGATGTCGCGACAAACCCTATTGAATGTTTACGACACACTATTATCTACTTCTATAGATGAAGGTATGAGAATAAGGTGATGTTCAGCGTGTGAAGGAACATTCGATACATCAATTATTTTCTGAAACATCCAATACTTTTTCAATAAATACCTGTTATGCTGTAAACTCGCGGTTGAAACATAATCACTCGTTTCCCCTAGGTCACATTCTATGTTGCTAATATATTGTCGAGGATGTATTGAACTACTTACCGTTCCTCCAACCACAATTAATACACTTTCCCATTTGTTGCAGTGTCCACATCAAAATACACGTCCCCACATTGATCCACAAGCACAAACACACCCACACCATCTACAAGAAAATCCCAGTACATCACGGGGGCCACGAGAAGAAGCACGTTGTGATCCACAAGCACGCTCACGACCATAAGCATAAACACGACCATGGCCACAAACACGGTCACAAACACAAACACGGCCACAAACACGGTCACAAACACGGTCACAAGCACGACCACAAGCACAAGCACGGCCACAAGCATAAGTACTTGTACACCCCGAAGAAGACTCATCACGATCACGGGTATTACGGCTACAAACCTGAGACGATAGTGAACTTGAAGTATCAGAAAGAGGATTTTGACATCGACCCTCACTACTTCGATGAGGATGGGTACAAGTCGAGTAAGAAATCTGTGCGAAGCGAGCATATTGAAGTGCAGCAGGAGAACCCTTATGCCCTCCCAGGAAAAGAGGTAGTGGTGAGTGGCAGCTACAAAGTCCAGGAGACTGACCCGTATGATATCACTACTACTTCGTTCCACGCCTACGACTCTCCTGTGACGAAACAGATAGCTCAGGCACTCACGCAATTTGGGAAGTTCAACGTGCCTCAAACAGAGGAGAAGAAAGAAACAGAATATCAGACCGAGGCAGAGGGGGAAGGCGAAGGCGAGTCAGGGGCGGATCATGAGGGAGTTGAGGAGTACGACGAAACTAGCGAAAATTACCAGAATTATGAAGACTATGGGGATAATACGGAGAAGGTTGAAAGTTACTACGCTGACCCAAATAGTGGGCAGCTGGAATCTGGTGATGAAGATTATAACTATGGAAGCAAACATTTGAAAAATTACATTTTGAGGCAGATTCAAGGGACTGAAAGTTATGCTACGTTTGACGAATAGATCTCATACGATAGTTTGTAAATAAATATTTTTCCAGTAATTGTTATCCTTGAATCAAATGATTCCGTGCCATAACACGCTGGAAGAAGCTATTGTATAGTGAAAAACGTGTAGGGTTTTTATAAACTGTTTAGTGAAAATCAACCTAATTACTTGAATTCAACGGTTTCTTATGTTAGTCATTACCGATAATATTTGATTGAAGCGGATCCTGTCCTAGAATATTTGTACGATTTGATTCGAGATTATAAGTTAACTTCTACACTCGTTAGAGGTAATTTGCGGAAGATTGATATTGAACGTAGAACTTCTGGATGTGATGTTTCTCATTGGTAAGACCTCCAACAAACGGATATGGAAATCATTCACATTTTCACTTCGAAAAGTCCAGCGTCTGGACTAGGCCTTACCTTTTAACGTGCGATTACCCAGCCCAGTGGCTCGGCGGGGAATTGAACCCTGACTTGAAAAGCGAATGTGCTAACCTCTACACTACCGAGTGTACGTTGATTTTGAGAGCACGTTGATGACACCCCCCTATGCTATAATTCCTTAAGTCAAGTGAGGTTGCCCTGCCCTAGAGTATTATAAATTGTTTTCAACTGTTTAATGCTGAACACTTTCTTAAAATTTCGAAAACGACCTATCAGACATATGAGTTTTTCAACCAGGTTGTCTATATTCTTCAAAACGAAACCAGAATGTTCACACATGTACATTATTAAATTTTCAAGCTCTGCGAAGGTGAACTGTTTAGTGCCGAACACTTTCTTTAAATTTTGAAAACGACCTGTTAGACACATAAGTTTTTCAACCAGGTGGTCTATATTCTTCAAAAAGGAACCAGAATATTTACACATGTAAATTATTGAATTTCCAAACTCTGCAAAGTAAAATGACATTTACCAATGATGACATTTGTTGGGAGAGTCACGAATTACGAATTGATACTTCCAATTGAGTTTCGTGGCAACACTGCCTGGATTGGGACCGTGCGCAGTACATGGAAGGGGTGATGAATCGACTGCAGCGTGTGATGTGGACGAATCGAGCATTTTTGAGGAACTTGTCATTTTTGACAAAGCTTGGGATTAGTAAGATGTTGGAATGAATACGGCCATATGTAGCGTGAGGAGACCGAATTACGTAAGATCCAGGGTTTTTTGTAAATTTAGAAGATCAACCAAAGATTTATTCCATATAAACAAGATTTGATGGGACGTAGCAACGAAACCAAAAACCTTCGTATTCAAATTTTCCTAACTTCGGTTATCAGTTGTCAACGAAGTTAACCTAACTTTGCCTGATACATTCAATACAATTTCTTCATATATTCAGAACAATTCGAAAATATTTATAACATTTGAGGCCGATATTGAAATACTTTTACCATAATCATTGGCAGTTTGAAACCTTTTTCAAATACTATGTTGAGTATTCGTGTTTTTTTGTGAAATCCTCAGGAATAACAAATATTGAACGATGAGCTCGAAACCTTTGGTGTGAAAGTTAAAACTTTTCTCAGAAGTCAATCGACCCTAAACAAACTGATATTTTTGCACAAGACGCGCGTTTCGCTTTTTCGCTAATAAGGTTAGCATCTTCAGGAGAAGAAGGTGTTAGGGTATTTGATCTCTAGTTTCAATAATATTGCAAGCCACTGGATAATATTATTTCATGCATCTAGTTGTTATCCGGTGCTTTATGAAAAATATTAAAATTCGGGAGAAAAATATTTTTATATTCTTGAATTTCACCGTAAGAATCCATCAGAACACTCTCCGTTATCTATTTGGCCATCATGAACAATATTTTTTCTAATGCGGATTCACAAGAAAGGAAAGCCCTATGATGTTCAAAGAACACCGCGTGAATCAAGGGACAGGAGATACGAATTAACATTTACTTTGAATTTCTGAAGTTTGTAAGCCTCAGGAAAAACCTCTCTTGGCAAGGAGATCCAAACCTTAGCTGTTCTATTGGAAAGAAATCCCTGAGCAAGAGAGGTTAGACAGTTTTCCAAATTCACAACAAAGGGGTGGGAATTCTGTACTCGTCGAGTCAACCGTGTAGAAATTGCCAAGCGGGGAACGATTGATAACAATTCGGAAGAGCATCGACCGTGAAAGTATCTAGTAGAAGAGAGACAAGTCTCCGACCCTTCTACGATGTTCCAATGAAGTGAGCGAGTCTGTGAGCGAAGAATCACCAACAAGACGAATTGCCTTTCTCTGAATGGAATCGAGAAGCCTCAATGAATGTTTTGGTGCCGAACTCCACACATGAGAACTGTATTCCATGACAGGTCGTATCTGAGCCTTGTCGATCAGTAGAAGCTGACGAGAAGTGAAGTATTTCTTCGCACGAAATAGAAATCCAAGTTTCTGGGAAGCACTTCAAGCGATTGATCTCACATGGTTTTCCCATGAGAGATTATCACTGATCGTAATTCCTAACATCGAGATATTTGATTTTGTAGGAATTACTCCTGACATCTGGATATTTGATGATGATAGATAAGCTTTTCTTGAGAAGAGACATGCCTGGGTTTTCCTAGTATTAAATTCCACCAAGTTCATCTCACCCCATTCTATTATTTTTACCAAGTCGTCGTTAATTTTATTGACGTGAATGTTTCTTTGAATTTTTGTTTCTCGATCTGGTATGGGGAAGAAAAACTGGTATGAAGAGTACTGTCGTCCGCAAAACTATGTATTGAACAAGATGTTTTCTCGAGCAAATCATTGATATGAAGCAGAAACAAAGTAGGCGCCAGAACTGAACCCTGTGGAACACCTGCATTCATTGGGAGAATATCAGATGATACTCCATCAACAACCACATACAGAGACCTATCAGACAAGAAACTCTTCAACAAAGCTCACAACTGAGGAGGCAAACCATAAGATGGCAGTTGAGAAAGGAGACCCCGATGCCAAACTCGATCAAACGCTTTCGAAATATCGAGTGCAATATCGTTTCTCCGAATTTCTCGATTGAAATCCGTATTGTCGATCATTAATTATTTCTAATTTCAGGAATAATTATCTGTTGGATAATAATAGTTTCCAACTGCTATGTCCACCAAGATGTAAGTGATACATGTGTTACTTGATTATATTGAAACTGTCGATTCACAAAAAATGGAAATGAAATCGCTCATCGAACAACAACGCTGCTTTTCGGACACGTGTGCTTTAACCTTCTAGATAACAGATATCATCGTAATGGGTCTATAGTTACTACGTATGTAATTTTATTTCTTTACTGAACGTTTTATCGTGACGGTACGTTTTTCTGTACTGAAGGATTTCATGAAATCATAGCAGAGAATATAGTTGAAAATATGGCTAAAAATGTGCCTTTTGTAACAACCGCTTTTTGTGACGGTACGTTTTTCTGTACTGAAGAATTTCATGAAATTATAGCTGAGAATATAGCTGAAAATATGGCTTGAAACTTACCTTTGTAACAATAAGTGGAACATAGAAGTAATTGAATCAATATAGAAAAAATTAGTAGGGTTAGATGATTTTCCTGTACTCGAGTGTATGTAAGCCAATCTATATATGGTGCTTCATTTCCATAGCTTCGTGATTATTAGGTGAGTCGTGATTTTTAAAGAATGGCAAGTGAACGCATTTTTCCGTAATTAGTCCTGATTACGGAAATGGTTCGGTAAGTGAATGCCAACTTTTGAGTTGCCATATATTGAGGAATTGAACGAATATGTTGATGGCCAAATAGACGGAACCAATGAATCTTTGTCATACGTTCATAGGGCGGTTTCAAGAAACAGGAGATGATGTCTGCTGAAAGGCCGTTGGTTGTGGAACATACCAAAGTAGACGTAAAGGAAGAAAAAGTCAGGGAGTGGCCTCAGATTCTAGCAATTCTGATTGGTGAGTTTTTTATTCTGGAAGTATTTTTTAGAATTTAACTTTTCAACGTTTTTCTTGCTAAAAATAAGAATTGCTTATTGAACCCTTTGTTGAGGATCCGTTATCAGTGGTTATTTCCATGGCAATCGAATATAAACCAAATTTTTCATCTTCATCACTGACAAAAGTTGTTTGACAGTCGAAAAGACAAATTGATATTTCTTCACTAGGATTTTAATGGAATCGAAGCTCTCAATATAGAATAACTCTATTACATCATTCTTTATCCTACTTCTTGAACACAAAGCATATTTCTTCTCCTTCTACATGAACCTGCTATCTCAACAACAATTATTGTTATCTGGAAAGCGAAAAGTATTTGTTCTAGCACCTACAAGTCTGAAAGTGACACGGGAACGTGACATATAGGATCGAATATTAAATTCAATTTATTTCAAGAAGAATTGGACAGGCTATCAAATTATTCAATAACGTAAAGAGAAATATGCACGCCGAACAATTTCTACGATGTTCGAAGCTCATTAGATCTTAACGACTGCACAATTCGTTATAATTACAACCTCTTTCCGAATAAATACCAATACAAAATTTCAAAAATCTTTCTTGCACTTTTTCAACCCTGAGTTTGTGAGATTTATGAAACGGATTCCAGACGATATTCACATACCCGATTTTTACGCGAACCTAGGAAAATTAAAACATTTTCTTTTTACGTTATGAAAATTTCTACATTTTCTGACTATGAAACCATCTGAGGGCTTCTGACACTTTCTTTGAAATATGATCCACAAAATTTAATTTGCTGTCGAAAATCACATCTAAGTCAGTAATTGAGTTGCAACGTTCTTAACTTTTCATTTCTTCCCATCCACATTCAATTTATTGTTCTTACACCAAATTTGCAATGAATCCAATAGGGACTGAGGATTGATACAGTCATGCAAGTCGTCGATTCTTGAATATAATTCTGAATCATCAGCAAAACATAAATAGTTATACCCCACGATCTCACATAAATCATTGATGAATAAATGAAATAACAGTAGCCCCATGTTCGAACCCTGGAAAACACCAGATGTAGCAGTATAAATGTCAGAATCCTAGACATTATATATATTGTTTTCTACGGAATAAATAAGATTTTATTAGTTGATAGGCAGCGTTTGAAAAAGCGAAATTATTTAACTTTTTGAGCAAGACACCATGATCTATTTTATCGAGAAATCCATATAGATAACATTAATTTGACTATTGTCGTCCAATGCATCTGAACAATATTGCTTTATGTTGATGAGATTTTTTACAGTCTATGGATTAGTGATGTGAAGAAAGTTATCGGTGAACTGAAATATATGTATAGTTAAAAACAAGAATCTCAATAACCTCAGAAAACATACATCCCAGCTAGCAATTTCATATTTTTTAATAGCTGCTAAAACTATTACCTATAAGTAGGTAATTGACACCGTTTTCAAATATTTTGTGAGGCCTTTACAAACACTACAAAACAGTTTCATAAACATTTCGACGGTTGCTATAAAATTTTTCTAACACTCTTTATGAGTAGTTTTACCTCCTTACTGCACATTTGCACCATATTCAAGTGATACTTATGAAATATTTGAAACACAATGAAGTGTAAAAAATGTTTTTTTGGAGGCGCAAGAAGTAATTTTGTTTTGGACCCTGGGAAAATATAATAGATATGTCACCAACTATCTTAAAACACTAACAAATAGAAAAGTTGAAACCATTTTGATAATTTTACTTTTTTGCCTAAGGAACTGTTGAAGACTTTGCTTCAAAGATTTATATTTTCACTGCCAATGACATTTTATTGACGAATATATATTATAGCAAAATTTGAGCGCGCCACTCAGCAATTAATATTTTTGGAAAGAAATATTAATTATAGAAAAGTTCACTGTGTTAAATTATAAATTTTCTAGTCTCAAACTGTACTCAGTTTGTTCTAAATAATATTATCTTATAATATCTACATACTCTTCAGCTGTGAACAGCACTATAGGTGCTATAATTCATATTTTCAACTAACCGAATGTCAGTGTTCCGGATCGCTATCATTTTAAAATGGCGTCGTTCTGTAAAATAATTTGGTATCAACAGCAAACATTTTAACGTATTACAGCTACTATATCACCCCTATAAATCTGTCAAGAACCAATACTATCTATCGGGATATTTTGGCTAAGAAACTTCTTCAATCGATTATAAAGGGTGAATTTCGAAAGAGTTTTAAACTAGTGGTTCGAGGGTATATATTTTACTATTTTCGTCAAGAAAAAATGCAAGCACAAGGTCACGTGGGAGACTTCGAAGTATTTTACTTTTTTCAATGACCGATATTACACGACATTATTGGGTACATAGTTATTGGATCGCTAGTCAAGTAAAACTGACAAATTATACTATTACATCTTCGGTTTTTCGGGCTTGAGGGCCGTGTGCAGGAATTTTGACTTCCGGAGCTTTCGGCTACATCTGCGGCAGCCATCTTCAGCGGCGTGGTCTTAGTTGAACTCCCCTATGTTAGTTTACAAATTATACTATTACACGACATCTGAAAATCAATGTCAGCTGGTTCCTCTTGAATGCTGCATTCTTGGTGACAGCAAATAAATATTCGTGGAATCATTTTGATTTCATAACAGTTATTTCATTGTTTAGGAATTGTAGGAAATATATCACACTATAAAATAGTTGGGAAACTATCATTAAGGTGACAATCTGGTGATGAAAACAAAATTGTGTCTGAAAGCATTTCGATGAAATAATTTCATGAAAGCTACAGGAAGCAGTTGTAAAATAAGCTTGAAATAGTTTTATAAGGATAATGAAAACCTCACAGGAAAGTGCTCTAAAACTGTCACGAAACACTTTACTTTCGAATGAAAATATGTATTATAAGTTGGTTGTAAAAACGTTTTTGTGGAAATTTCGTGACTATTTTATAAAGGTTCTTTAATAAATGTCATAAACGTTTCTATGACAAATTAATAAAGCACTTTCATTGCCTACAATTGTATTGTGTTAATGGCACGTCTAATATAATATATTTTTTTAAGTAATTGTAAAATACCAACATAATAAAACTGTTGCAGCACCATGAAATTATAAAACAATTTTGCAAACAACCAAAATCTTTCAGGATCACGTGATGATGAATTCTGAATAGTCATCCTTTATCTGAGTTTCGATCAAATGACGTAGATGTTGAAATTGGAAGTCATCGTAATCTCTAACAAATTTTTTGAATCTATTTCTTTACTTTGCTTTCAACTTAATATTTTTCATGACACTGATGTTGAAATATGGCGGATATCTATGGCTATAGTTTCTATATGTGGGTATATGTTTGTTCGAAATATTGAATAATTTATGCTAAAATCATCCAAAGTATCATTAGTATTTGGGAAATTGAATGTATAATTCCAGTTAATTTCATAGATTTCTGTATATAGAGAATGAAAGTTCGGTTTTCTGAAATTAAAAGTTTGGGAGGATTCATTGAAATTGAACTTAGATTCTTTGGCGAAAATGTCTATAGTCCGTTCATAATTTGTCGATAGCACAAAATGAGGGCCCAAGTCATGAAACGGTCGTAAAAGTCGTAAAATCATAGGCGGAGGTTCCTGAGGTGTTAATTCATTAAAATTAATGGAGAGCTTAGTAATATAAAGCTTCAGTTTATATTCGAAACTTGACTTGAAAGGGTGAAGTTGTTACGAACGAAAATAATTTTTGGTTTAGTACATTTTTTAATCGCATTTAATTTACGGCTCGTTGGTGTTTCGGCGTCTACGGCAGTAATTAACGTCTCTAATATTTATTTTGCGAATTTTGTGCAGTGCGTGAGTAACTTTTTTTCATATTCCTACAAACATATACGTACCTTTCGTTCCTGCTTGTTTTGTTTGATTGCTTGCGATGGCTTCGTCATCATCATCAACATCAAGTTTTACACCGGTACTGTTGCGTACAGTCAGTGAGTCTGTCTATTCACCAAGAGAGAAGACTATTGTTTTGAACGTTCACGATGCTCTGGTTTCTCAGAATCCCACAAACACTGTTCAGAACATAATCAAGAGTTGTGCCAACATGACGGGCGTAGGGGAGTCAACAATATATAGGTTCCTATCAGAAAGAAAAAAACAAGGTAAGTATAGCTAACCCAAATACAAACAAATACTTAAAGAGGGGGAGAAAACCTATTGAAATTGATGAATTTGCCAAAAATGGTATTCGAAGGAAAATTCACGATTTTTTTTTACAAAAAAGAAATACCCAACTTAAACAAAATTTTACAAGAAGTTAGAGACGACCCGGATTTGCCTCATGTCGGACGAACCAAATGGTGGCAAGTTTTAAAAGAATTAAATTTTCGAGGGGAGAAATCATACCGAAAATCACTTTTGATTGACCGGGAAGAGATAATATGTTGGAGAAGAAAGTATCTAAGATCTATACGAAAATTTCGGGCTGAAGGAAGGCCAATTTACTATCAGGACGAAACGTGGGTAAACGCAGGTCATACTCTCACAAAAATTTGGTCAGATAAAAATATATCAAGCTCCAGGCAAGCCTTTATGGAAGGTTGGTCTACTGGTATTTCCCCACCCTCTGGTAAAGGCAGTAGATTAATAGTTTCTCACATTGGCAGTGAAAAAGTATTTGCTAAGCATGGTTTGTTGGAATTTCAATCCAAAAGCACAAAAAACTATAACGAGGAGATGACAGCTGATGTTTTCGAAGAGTATTTTGAGCAGATGATTGAACATATACCACCAAAGTCAATTATAGTATTAGATAATGCACCTTATCATTCACGACTAGTAGAAAGACTTCCAACGACTGCGTGGAAGGAACAGGATATCATTGACTGGCTGCGGAATAAGTCCCTGCCTTACGAAGATGGAATGGTTAAAGCAGAACTTTTAAAAATTGCCCGGCAACACAAATCTAAGTTCAAGAAATACGTAGTTGACAAAATGGCGGAAAGACGAAACATCACAGTCCTTAGATTTCCACCCTACCACTGCGAATCAAATCCAATTGAACTCATTTGGGCACAAATGAAAAGCTATGTGGCTAGAAAAAATACGTCATATGAAATACAAGCTGTACGTGAATGGTTATATGAGTCTTTACAACATATTACAGAACAAAATTGGCGAGGTGCAGTAAGACATGTAATAGAAGAAGAACAAAAAATGTGGGATCTTGACAATATAATTGATGCGACTGTAGAGACACAACCGCTAATTATTAACCTGCAAGACGACTCGGATTCCGAAGATGATCCTGTTTATTTTGAATTTGAATAGTTTTGTAAATAATCGTAGTTTATATCAATTAAAAATAGGTATTATTTAAATGAATGTATCTTTTACAAATTGCAAGTAACTTATTACTTTTGAATGAAATAAAGAAATTTTATTAAAATAAAAATACAGTTCACAGTACCTACAGTTTAAGAATATTAATATATTTATTTATTTAAAGTAACTAATGTTTTAATCATATACTCTACGACACTGGTCAGTCATTTCCACTCAAAATACCTACATAATCGGATTAAAAGTTTTATAGCTGTATTGTATTTCTTCAGATACAAGGTGGGTTAGTCGAAAACATCTTAAACTGCCAGTTTTAGTTTGGTTTTTGTTATTATATCATATTAGCTGTCCTCTCCGTAAGTTACAAGAACCATCCAGCTTACTTCTATGAAATTGTATACTTTGCAGCATCATCATAAATGAGTCTGCTTGTTTGTTAGATACACTTTCTGATTCAGTCTTTGCCTGTTGTTCGTCTCGATCGTGAGATAAATAAAGACCCTGTAAAAGATTTTTTCGTTTTTTAAAAAGCTTCTTCACGAAAACCAACTTGTAACTGGCGCAGTCAGTAGGATCCCGAAAATTGTTCGTATCGCACGGACAGTTTTTCGTCTCAACGATTTATCGGGATACGAAACAAAGTTCGGTAGTGCAAAAAGACTAGCTCGATTCGAGGGCATATCGGATCAAAGACAGCTGGGACGTTTCATCACTGGACTACAACAAGTGAACAGTGTAGAAGGAGAACGACTAATCAACACAGAAAACAGCAAGTCCTGGGAGAAGAAAATCGCTTTCCAAACCTATAGGCACCTAGAATAAGAACACCTAGAATAAGAAGCAAGGAAACGAAGAATGAAAATATTCATACTACTGTAAGTGCTATTCAAATTCCATTTACTTTTCCAAGTTGGAACCCCAAACGATAGTTTATAATCATATCTGTTTTTATTTATATGACTGATTCTGACATAGAATCACTAACTAATCTATTAGAAAATATTCAATTAGATTCTGAGTTAAATTCCGAATCAACCAAAATGTCTACAGAACAACCCCAACAAGAACCAATCAATTACCAACTATTGAGATTGTATTTAGACTCAATTCCATCATATGAAGGTAATCCTCACACTCTCAACATTTTTATTGGGAACTGTGAAAATTTAATAACCGTATTTGCTAGAACAAACGATAATCCATTCAATAACTTCCTTTTGAGATCTATTTTGGGCAAACTCACCGGTAGAGCTTTAACTTTAATAGGCTCTCGAACAGAACTTCAATCTTGGATAGAAATCAAAGAATCTTTGTTATTGAGTTTTGGTGATCAACGCAATATTGATTGTTTATTGCAGGACCTTATTTCTTTGAGACCATCACGAAATGAGAATCCTTATAATTTCGGTATGCGTTGCCAAGACGCTAGAAGTTTGATCATTTCCAAATTAAATACTTTGACTTTAACAGTAGAGGAAAAAACTATTTGGATTAAAAACTATAACGAAATGGCAATGAAAACATTCATTCGTGGACTACCTAGTCCCTTGCAAAATAATGTGCGGTTAAGAAATCCTGACAGTCTTGAGAAAGCTATGAGTCTCGTGATCGAAGAAGAAAATTTCTTTTACTCGACTCAACGATCAAACACTTTGAATTCGCAAACGACATTCAGACCTGCACAAAGAATGACTCCATCACGACCTACCCAACAAAATCATAATTCGTACCCATTCAGACCTCAAATGATTTTTTCTAATAATCAACCACAACAACAATTTCCCCCGTTTCAAATGAATCGATCACCAATTCAATCTAACACCACTTTCAACCCTCAGTATCAACCACAATTGTATCGACCACCTAATCAACCTTATACACCATTAATACCACAACAACAATATCAGCCAAGACCACAATTTAATAATTTTCAGAGACAACCATTTTTCGGACAACGTCAAAATCCGTCCCAACAAACAAGACAACCTATTCGACCTAATCAAAACTCAAATTTCAAACCTGAACCCATGGATACATCATCCAGTAATTCACGTATCAGAGCACCTTCAAAATTTATATCTAATCATTTATGTGTGCAAAATATTGATGAACAATTTGAAAACCCTTTCGAACAAATTGACTATAATTCATGCGAAGATTATCAAAATTATCCGCTTTCAGACGATATCTATTACAATTCACCTAGCTATCATTATTGCGATTCTTCAAACGAAGAATATAATAATTATGACGCCTCCGCGGAAATTAAAACCGTAGAAGCAGATAACGCTCATGGAAATTCTCCGAATGAAAATTTTCACGAAGCAACGACTACTACCAAGGTAACTTAATACACGTTAACACTCTCAAAGCAAACCTTCCTTATATTTTTATACCGCAAATAAACGCAAACCTCTTGATAGATACAGGGAGTTCTAAAAGTCTTATAGATCCGGAACTGGCTTATAAATTTTATCAAAATTTCATTTACAAAGAACCATTCAATATTGAAACAGCTCATGACATTTCATATCATGATGAAGTTGCCGAAATTCCGATTTTCCAAATATTCAGAGTAGACGGAACACATAAATTTTACCTTTTCAAATTTAGCGACAAATTTGATGGAATAATAGGCGTAGACCTTCTCAAACAATTGAATGCGAATGTGAACGTGAACTCTAAAATTCTCTCAACGCCATTTGCTAACATCTCAATAATATTTGAACAAGACGAGACGCAGAAAAAAACAAGAAGTATTTCAAATCACCAAATCACCGTTGCTCCACGCGTGCAACAAGTAGTGAAAATACCTGTACAACAAAAAGATGGTATTGGAATTTTGAATTATCAAAATTTTGACAATGGTTTAGAAATGCCTAAAGCAATAGTAAATGTATCAAATTATTTTGCCTTTACTACCATAACTAATATCAGTGAAAAACCTGTAAAACTAGACATTTTAGAACCATTCGAAATCGAAACATTGAACCTCATTGATATAAATTTCGTGAACAAAATTGAATCCGATAATTTTATAGACCAGTCACACGATAAACTATTGAAACAAAACTTGAAAAATATAAGATTAGAACATTGTAATAAAGAAGAGAAGGATTGTTTGAGAAATCTTTGTTATGACTATAGAGACATATTTTATTGCGAAGATATTACTTTGAGCTTTACTAACGCAATAACTCACAAAATCAGACTGAACAATGATTCGCCCATTTACACAAAATCATATCGTTTTCCAGACGTACATAAACAAGAAGTGAAATCTCAGATTGAAAAAATGCTAGATCAAGGAATCATTCAGAATAGTATTTCTCCATGGTCAAGTCCAATCTGGATTGTTCCAAAAAAAATGGATGCTTCCGGACATAAAAAGTGGCGGTTAGTCATAGACTATAGAAAACTAAATGAACGAACAATAGACGATAAATACCCATTGCCGAACATTACAGATATTTTGGACAAATTAGGGAAAGCAAATTATTTCACAACCCTGGATCTCGCCAGTGGTTTTCATCAAATCGAAGTTGACCAAGAGGATATATCAAAAACCGCGTTTAGTACTGAAGGAGGACACTTTGAATTTAGGAGGATGCCATTTGGCTTGAAAAATGCACCTTCTACCTTCCAGAGGGTCATGGATAACGTCTTAAGGGGCCTACAAAACGAAATATGTGTTGTTTACCTCGACGATATTCTAATTTACAGTACTTCTCTCCAAGAACACGTAGATAGACTAAAAACAATATTTGACAGATTAAGAAAAAATAATTTAAAGATTCAACTTGACAAATCTGAATTTCTCCAGAAATCAGTCCAATATCTTGGTCATGTCATCACACCTGACGGCGTGAAGCCAAACCCTGACAAGATATCAGCAATAACAAATTTCCCAATTCCTCGTAATCCGAAAGAAATCAAGAGCTTCCTCGGTTTACTAGGTTATTATCGAAGATTCATTCGCGACTTCGCAAAGATCACAAAACCTATGACAAAATGTCTCAAAAAGGACTCAAAAGTTATACACGATAAAGACTTCATCGATTCTTTCAATACGTGCAAGACAATTTTGACTAACGACCCAATTTTACAATTCCCCGACTTCTCGAAGAAATTCATATTAACAACCGATGCTAGTAATTTTTCAATTGGCGCTGTACTCTCGCAAGGAGAAATACCGAACGATAGGCCAGTCGCTTATGCTTCTAGAACACTAAATGACAGTGAAACCAGGTATTCTACGATTGAGAAAGAGCTGCTCGCGATAGTTTGGTCTTGTAAACATTTTAGGCCTTACCTTTATGGACGCAAATTCACGATCTACACAGATCACAAACCATTGACTTGGCTATTCAAACTCAAAGAACCAAATTCAAAATTAGTTAGATGGAGATTGAAATTAGAAGAGTTTGATTACGATATAGTATATAAAAAAGGAAAATACAACACAAATGCTGATTGTCTCTCGCGAATACCAATCAATGCAATCGAAACTGACGAAATTTCTGTTGATAACAACCCGGGTGATATTGACAAAGACATAACAGATTACATTCGATCATTGGAAGCAGGACCAAGTAGATCTGACCCAACTGACGTAGTAGACAAAGATATTTCTAAATTTTTAGAGACCCTAGAACAAAATCTAGAAGAATCGGATCAAAATCGAGGTATACAAATTTTATCCGACGTTCTAATTAAACCAGCCGACAATATATCAACACAACATTCTGATGCAAATGAAACCACGAACGAAGGTATAAAAATTTACGATGAAATTATCAATAATAAATTCAACCAAATTCTAGTATTTCCGAATATCTATCATAGAATAGAAATAACCCGTGAAAATTATGAGAACTATAGAATCATACATTTGAAAATTCCGGAGGTCAATAATGAGAAACTAATATTACAATTCTTAATTGAAAACACCGAATCAAAAAACACGTATTCATTATACTTTCATTCCGAAAACCTGTATAAAGCATTTTGTAAGGTATATCTAAAACACTTCTCGGAGAAAGGACCAAAATTAATTAGATGTACGAAAAGACTAAACACTATAATCGACAAAGATGAACAACTTATGTTGACGAGAAACCATCACGAGGGAAAAACGAATCATCGCGGAATTAACGAAACTCTCGAACGATTGAAAAAGAATTATTACTGGAAAAATATGAAACAAACTATAACTAACTATATTAACTCTTGTGAAATATGTCAAAGATCGAAATATGCCAGAAAAACCCCTTATGTTCCGCTAATGCTAACCGAAACAGCTTCTCGACCATTCCAAATAGTTCATATAGATGTTTTTATTTTTGATGGAAAAAATTATTTGACACTGGTTGACGCATTCACAAAATTTGCCCAAGCAATCTTCATTCATGGAAAAACCGCTATTCATATAAGTAAAGCTTTATTAAAATACTTCACTTCATTCGGTGTACCCCAATCATTGGTAGTTGACAATGGAACAGAATTTAATAACGAAACAGTAAAAGAAATTCTGAAAGTTCATAAAATCAACGTGCATTTTACTACACCCACGCATCACGAATCAAATTCCCCAGTCGAACGTTTTCACTCGACGATAATAGAACACATGCGAATCCTACGAGAAATATATCCAGACGAAAACGATGACCTTATGGATTATGCCATATTAGGTTACAACAGTTCTATTCATAGTTCAACTGAGTTTTCACCTTTTGAACTCACATTCGGTCATACAGACTCGAGAAATCCAAATGAAATATTCATTCCTAATCTTTTTTATACGGAATATGCAGAGAAACACAAGGAAAAATTGAAACACGTCTATCAAGAAGTGAAAACTAAATTAGAAGATAAGAAGCGTAAAACAATTTCAAAACATAATACGCTAGGCGACACAAGTTCTGAATTCCACCTAGGTCAAACAGTTTATAAAAAGAATCCCAAATCTCGAAATAAAAAGGATAAAAAATTCATAGGCCCGTATGAAATCACTAAAATGTTAGATAGAAACCGAGTTGAAATTACATTCAAAACGAATCGTAATAAGAAAGAAATTCTCCACATCGAAGAATTGAAAAAACCTTCTGTTGTTACAGATCCACCTTCTGTTTCATCTACGGAAGACTAGAACCAGTAAAATTCCATAACCTTAATACGAATCCTGGAATCCTAACCCTAAAACTTGGAAACACACAAAACAAAGTTGACTCTTGGACATTCATACAAATCTATGACATATCAAGTATAATCGAAGAATTCATGACATTACGAACTTCATATTCACGAATAAAAAACGCATTTGAGAACTCAACACAGGGACCAAATTACGACAAAGAATTTCATAATTCTCACCATGTATTGACTATACTTGAAAATAAAATATTGACACAAATAAAACAACTGAACCCACAATGGGATGTCAGACCAAAACGAGCACTCATAGATGGACTCGGATCAATTGTCAAGGCAATCACAGGTAATCTTGACCATAGCGATGCCAAAAAATATGATGAAGCCATTTCATCTTTATCCGATAACCAGAATAAGCTCAAAACAATTATTGGCAATCAGATCACCCTACTTCAAACGTCTATACAAAAATTCAAAAACGATACCGAACTTCTAGCTCACAATCAAGAAATTATGAATTCTCGAATTAAGGAACTGCAAGAAATCATCAAAACTATTCACATAGATAATGTACAAAATTATCATTATTTTCTACTACAAACAGTTATTTCACAGTTCATCAATACCTTCCAAATAATGTATGATATCCTAGAAAAAATTGAGATAGCAATCACTTTTGCAAAATTAAACACATTTCACAATGCAATTATTGAGCCGTCTGAATTGTTGTCTGAGATTACCGCAATTAGCAAACATTTGAAAAATAATAAATTTCCATTTGACCCAATAATGAAAAATTTGATTCTATTCGAGAAAACAATGGAGATCAAAAGTTACAGTAAAAGAAATGAAATAATTTTCATCCTAGAAATTCCAATAGTAGAAACAGATGACTATAATTACTATCATTTGTATCCTCTGCCAACTCCTACACATAGTTCCTTCAAAACTATAATACCCCATTCAAAATACCTCCTATTGAATGAGCACGAATACGCTTTCACGGACATCAAATGTCAAGAAGTTATTCCTGAAGAATTCCTGTGTCAAGACGTACAGACTACTAAAATTGAAGATCGTCATCACTCCAGAAAATATAGTAGCCGTTCAAAAGTGCGGGAAGAATAAAGACAATATTCCACTTAATGGAACTTTTATCATAGAGCTCAACAATCTCTGTGAAGTTCATATTAGAGACATTGTGCTAAAGACATACAAAAATAGTGAACCCAGTTATAAAAACATCGAACTGCCAAATATAAAGACTTTTTCAGACTCTAATGTTCAAACCGAAATTAGTTTTCAGCCTCTGCAGTTGGAACACATCAATTTAGATGACATGGATGGCATCTACAACATCCTAGAAGAACGAAAACATCAACTAACCAACCTGGACAACTCAACGATACATTTTGACAATATAAGCTTGTATACTTTATTATTGTATTTAATAATTGGTGTTGGTATTGTTTATATACTACGCCATTTCTATTTGAAGAAGAAGCTCTCAAGAAACCCAACCCTGGACGAGGCGCTTGGACTTGAACAAGTCAAATCAACCCCCGATGTCAGATTGACTTCGAACTCTGGATCTACCCCATAGTTCTCAACCAGTGCCGGAGGAGTTACAAGAACCATCCAGCTTACTTCTATGAAATTGTATACTTTGCAGCATCATCATAAATGAGCCTGCTTGTTTGTTAGATACACTTTCTGATTCAGTCTTTGCCTGTTGTTCGTCTCGATCGTGAGATAAATAAAGACCCTGTAAAAGATTTTTTCGTTTTTTAAAAAGCTTCTTCACGAAAACCAACTTGTAACTCGTATTTCAGTTCTCTAATGAGGGTCAAACTTGCAGTGAGCCATCAACAAATTATGAACGGACTATAGTACATCTATAATCAAGGTTGGATGATTATGATCTTCTGAAACAGAAGGTGATTTATCATACCTAACTTCACAAGTAAAACATGATATGACTAAATATAGAAGTCTACCCATTTTGTTGATAACTCTGTTGAATTGTATATGAACAATGATTCCAATCTTTTAGTCAAAAACTTTGCATTGAAATGCTTTGCGAAAAATTTTTGAAGGACCTTGTTTGAATACAAATGTCTAATATATTTTCTTTCAGGGAGCTTAGCAATCCTGACTGATGGAATTTTCCTGTCTTGGCCATCTCCATACCTACTGAAAATTTCGAAAGACAAAGAAAACTACGATATCAACGAAAATGAAGCATCATATTTTCCACAAATCAACCCGATAGCTGCAGCAGTATCGTGCCTATTTGCGTCCATGCTTTGCGACGCCATTGGAAGAAAAAAAACTCTGTTGCTCAGTGCGTTTCCCCATTCACTGGCTTGGATTCTGAATGCTTCAGCTGGTAGTGTGTACGTGTTTTACGTAGCAAGGGCTTTAGCAGGAATATCATCATCCATTGTGTATACAGCGTTGCCAATGTATATAGGAGAAGTAGCCAGTCCCAGAATAAGAGGTATCTTCGGAAACGCTATGACCTTCTCGTTATTACTTGGAGAACTGTTCATCACGATCTTGGGAAGTTACGTGGACGTTCAAACTAGTTCGTATATCTGCCTCACGATACCAGTCATATTTTTTCTCTCGTTCTCATTTATGCCTGAGTCCCCATACTTCTATCTGATGAAATGCAGGCACGAAGACGCGAAAGCATCTTTGAGGACGCTAACGGGAAAATCGGAGGTAGACACGGAGTTTTTCAATATTGAAACAGCAGTACGCAGGCAAATGTCAGAATCGGGAACGTGGGGAGACCTTTTCACAATCGATAGCAATAAGAAAGCCTTGGTGGCTGGAGTTTATTTGAGAACGACGCAGCTTTTGGGAGGGTTCATGACTTTCGTGAGTTTCAACCAATATATTTTCGAAAAGTCTAAAATTAATCTATCACCCCAAGTTTCGTCTATGATCTTTATGGGTCTATTATTCATCCTAAACATTTGCGCAAGTCTCACTGTCGATAAACTGGGACGCAGAATATCCTTCATGTGTTCAGTTGCTCCATGTGCTGTGGTGTTACTTCTCGAATCGGTTTACTTTTATTTGGACCAAGAACAACCCGGTATAGATGTTAGCCCCTGGAAATGGTTTCCTTTGGCTGGACTCATCCTGTATACGATTTTTGCCTCGTTCGGAATCGCCATCGTGCCTACGCTGATGTTGGGGGAACTGTTTTCCGCTAGCATCAAATCAAAGGGTCTCACCATAATGATGATCGTGCTCTGTGTGACGGTGTTCCTCGGAAATTACGTTTTATACACTTTAACTTCCGCTTTTGGATTATATGCGCCCCTTTTATTCTTTTCTGGAATCAATGCCATTTCTTTTGTGTTATCTTTTTTCCTGATACCGGAAACTAAGGGAAAGACTCTCGAAGAGATACAACAATCGATGAAAAAGAAGAAAAATTGTATGGTTAGAGAGGACCAGAATTTATTGAGCTGATTGTTTATACAAAAATGTAATCAATATTCCCTTAGGCAATTATTGATTATGTATGCAGCTGATTGAGTGATTTCTAGTAACTTCAATTATTTGTTGATGAACTCAATTTGTAGCCCTAGAATAATTTCTTGTTGTATATTTCGTCCCGTAAATTAAATGTATTCTATTTACGACTAATACATAATCAAAGTGTTATACTTTTGGTTTCTGCAGTATGATGCCAAATATTTTATATCCTTAGAGAATAATAGGCAGGGATTAATAGTAATAGTCTTTATTTCCTCTTGTGGTACTATCACAAAATGTCTCGAATTGAATGTTACTATGGAAACGATATAAGCAAACTCCGAAATGTCAATGTCAAAATTTTCTTGATTTACTCGAGCGTCATAGAGACCTATTGGGTTGCGAAGCTTAGAGATGATAAAAAGAAAAAAATGTTATAAAATGTATACCTTTTCATCGGTGGGGGAAGCGGCTATAGATATCAAAAAATGTAAAACAAACTATTGCATGGACTAACTCGAGCGCGTCAGCTATTGATATCATCTATGTCCTCATTATTTTTAAAAATATACGTAGGTATGTTAATCTGATTATTTCCATGATGATCGTAGTCGTACGTAAGGGTTGAAAATGAAAAAAAAAAATTTTCTTGAGCGCGTCAGATTTTCTGAGGAGATATTAAGTGAACCAAAAAAAGCTCTTATATAATAATCTGACGGTTTGGATGTGACGCAGACTCGCGGCCGTTATTAGAATGTGAAAAAAACGTAGTCATTTTGAAATACACAACCGCGTCAGATTAAGATATATATGATTCATCTTTACGCCCTAGAAGTTGCAGTTTCATAATCTGACGATTATCATTGAACTCAATTATTTGAAAAGCTCAGAAAGAAGCATGCAAATGAAAAAAAGGATGTTTTTTCAGTAGAATACTTGTATTTATAAAAAAAAATTTATAAGCAATTGCATTTTTAAAATTTTAAAACGTTGGATATTCGTTGTAAACAATATCATGCCACGAACGAGTCTGTGTGATTAACTGTCATGGCATCATGGCAACAGAAACCAGAGTGGGGACCGAGTGAGAGAGCAATAGGTAGAGAAAGAGTGAGAGAGTAATAGAAACGTGGAGAGTTGAATGTAGGCATCACGTAGCTGCACGCATTAAACATTATGGTTGAATTTTCATTATTTCGGCTTGTGGAAATCGTCAGATCACATATTTTTTGCAATTCTTGAATTATTCCCTTCAAAATAAAAATAAAACTAGCCACGCTCGAGAATGTCGAGATGACGTTTTTTTACAACTCTCTAGCCCCCCTTCTTCTTCAGGTCACTCTCGAATTGTCAGATTAGTGGAATATACACGTTTCAGGATGTAACTAACTCACCCTACCTTAATCTGACGCGCTCGAGAACTTCAGATGATCAATTTTTTTTACTAATCTGATCCTTGAAGGGAGGCCATATATATAGGGCTCATATATTATTCTGCATATTAATCTGTATATTAATCTTTCGCACTTTAGTAAATCCCGAAATCTCCGCTTGGGCTCCCCTATTATAGGTAGTGTTTGTGTATTTCTGTTGAGATGAATGAAACTGAAGAATCATTCATTTATAAAAAATAAATTAGTCGTAAAGTTGAGTATACTACTCGCAATAATGACTATCTGCTGACGCGGCTCGGTTAGTAAAAATTCCTCGAGAATAATAGCTCTCATTATTGACAGTCCCCTTATTATGATCATATGATACTAGATTACAGAGATGTTGTTCAATAGGAGAAGGATATTCACCAATCATGGCATTCGTTTTATCAAGTCATGCGAGGAAATTGGGGTAAACAGCTGAAAATAAAAAAGTTACTATAATAGAATATAGTACCCTCTGTTCACTATATTTTCACAGATAAAATAATTTCTGTCATTGTTGAACGAGCTTTGTAATACTGAAATCTGAGTGATTTATTCAAATACAAAAATCATGAAAATCTTCTATAGTTCTGTCATAACTTGTTTGATTTTGTTATAAAAGTGCTCAAATTGATTTCGTGTCAATTGTCGGAGGCACAATTCGCTTAGTACTCAATGATCAGATTTTGGTGAGCATTCTACACTGTACCGGGTATTTCATTACAAGATGATATATATCTCTGAGTCTTCGGATATCAAGAATGTTTAACAATTATTCACAAAAATACTGGAACGAACCAGTTCTCCCTGGTTTGTTCAACAGCTTGTATAACTAACAAGTATTTTCTGAAACCTGAAGAGTGGCAAGAGTTCAGCCAGTCCCTAAACAAAGAAGAAGAAAGGAAAAAATCATGTCATGTCATATCGCGTTGCTACCTATAATTGTATTGAACAATAATATGCCCAATGAATATGCTTTTTCAGTCTGTTTGCATTTGCAGAACCCTCTTTGAAAACAATAATTCAATACAAAAAAAATGTCAGAGAATAATGACTGATCGGTTTTATCTCAAGCTCAAACAAACAGATTCATTTTTCACTACTACTTGGAGTAACCTGTATAAACTGCAAATTTTGAAAAACAGCTGCAAGACTTATTTGTTACGAAAATTCACTGAGTTGTTGAATCTCATTTGATCCAGAATTTCTGATTATATGGAAATGCGGGAATTCCATTATTTTTGGTTTATTGACAAGGATTTTTCTACAAATTTGTTTTTGTTATCCATAATCCTGATGGGAGCAAACTTAAATATTGAATCATTGCAGTGAAGGCTTTGAAATATGCTCAGAAAACATGAAGCAATATTGTTCACTGCTGTGATGCAACTGAAGTGATTTAGCCCCTCCTTTACAGATGCAGAGCTTGGTTATGGAACCCTTGATGTTCATAAGCGACCTAAACAAATAAACGATGAGTGTTATAGTTGAAACTTTTCCTAGAGATCCATTACCATAACACCTAACTGATATTTTTGCACTCGACGCGCGTTTTGCTAACAAGGTTAGCATTTCCAGGAGAAGAAAATTATACTACAGTACATTTTTTTTCTCCTGAAGATGCTAACCTTATTAGCCAAAAGCGTCAAGTGCAAAAGAAATCAGTTTGGTGTTAAGGAAATTGATTTCTACAAAAAGTTTCAATTTATATTCGTATAACTACTTTTCTTCGGGCTTGAAGGCCGTCGTTCTTTGGAATTTCTTCCTAACGTTTCGCTAGTGCGAGTGGCCAGCTTCTTCAGAGACTTACTCATTTCCGATGACTAAACGTTTCGATTTCTCAAGGCGTATTTATATTGATGCAGGTAGTCTGGAGTGTTAATTACTTCTGTCGGGTTTGGGGAATAATCATCATTATTATTTGCCACACTACCTGCTGTGATTTCATTAGTTATTCTTGATTTCCTCAGAATGGGATTCCAAATTCTGTTTGGACTCAACGATTCTTCTTTTCTGTCGAAATTGTCCGTATGTTTTCGGATCTCCATCGCCTCCCGTACCAGTCGGCTATGTTAACCCTGGTTAGGGATAATCTGTTTAGCATTTTCAAACAGAATCCTATGGTCAGGATAGAGGCGATAGAGATCCGAAAACATACGGACAATTCCAACAGAAAAGAAGAAACGTTGAGTCTAAACAGAATTTGGAATCCCAGTCTGGTGAAATCAAGAATAACTAATGAAATCACGGCGGGTAGTGCGGCAACTAATAATGATGATTATTCTCCGAACCCGACAGAAGTAATTAACACTCTAGACTACCTGCATCAATATAAATACCCCTTAAGAAATCGAAACGTTTAGTCATCGGAAATGAGTAAGTCTCTGAAGAAGCTGGCCACTCGCACTAGCGAAACGTTAGTAAGAAATTCCAAAGAACGACGGCCTTCAAGCCCGAAGAATAGTAGTTATACTAATAACCTCGGCCGCGAAAGCCTTAACCATTTTTTCAACTTCTATACTGAAGGTTCCGATCTCATCTTTCAAATTCTTCCCCTCTTGAAGATGAAAGCCTTTTTAGAGAAACGCGCGTCGAGTGCAAATGATATCAGTCATTGATCTCTACAAAACGTTCCATCTGTAGTTGTTGACTTGTGTGAACAGTTCTTGTTATCGCATCAATAAATATTGATTGATATCAGGAACTTGGGTATTTTTGTGGATAGAATGAAGTTCGATAATTTTTTTGGCGTTCTTCTTCTCTGGATCAAAGAATGAAAACTACAAGTTCAATCAATTTATAGTCTCTCTATTGATAGGTACATGTTATATCATTAGAAAGAATCAAATAGCATACATAGGAGATATGTTTGAGATGTAACGTAAGTAAGAGTGGAACTGATAAGGTTATAGTCAATAGATTCAAAAAAAAAATACAGGAACACTATTAATGAAACCAAGAAAAATGCTTATAACAATTTCATTGCAAGCTCGGAAAACAAGGCTAGAGATAGTTGGAAGATTATAAATTATGGAAGGAATGCCTCATGAAAAAAATCAGGGGAGGTTCATATAAATGCTGATGCTTTTGTCGACTACTTTGCCTGCTACCAACACCGAAATTACACAGTTTCTGAAAGACGTCCCAACTCCAAATATAAACACCTCTTTGTTTTCAGATCCGGTCACACCCGGAGAGGTAGCTGATGCAATCAAATCTTTAAAAAGTACACATACCTACGACATTCACGATAGAGCCCATGACTTTCATTATCAATACGTGTTTTATGAATGGAATTTTTCCAGATACTCTAAAACACTCAAAACTAATTGCTATTTTCAAAAAAGGTCAGATGTCATGTTTTAAATGAGATCCCATTATCGATATTGTTCAACGAAATTATTCACACTGAATGAAACTCATTAGAAAATTTTACAAATATTTAGGAACAGGGCTTCGAGAGTAGTTTTGAATAAAGATATCTACACCAGAGGAATATGGATGCCCCAGTCCCTTGACATTTTGAGTGTAAAACAAAGATTATATTCATATATAAATAAAAAAATGACATTCTTCCCAAATACCTGGAAGACAACTTAGAACTTTCAAGCTACAAAACAATTATAATACTAGGAACTCGAATGATATTAAATTGAAAACGTACAATACAAGTTTAAAAAAAAATCGATTTTATCAAGGTTTTAAAACTTCGAATAAATTGTCACTAGAGATTGAAATTCTGGAAAAAAATTTACAATTTTTATGAAAATCATCATTGATTTCTGATTGATTTGGATTTTTCGTCTCTAGGAGAAATTAATCATACCCTTTGAAATAATGATCTTTGCATTTGTTGATGGAAAACGATGATTTTCAATTTTTATTTTTTTTTTTTGAGACTTGGTCGTCTGCTGGGGGCGAAAACTTGAATTCAACATTGCCTTCACATCACAAACCACCTCACAAAAAATCGAAGATATCTGATTTGATGCAGCGTTCAATAAACTCCAGATTACTTGCTTCAAGTGAGAAGTAACTTGCCCTCCTAGTGATCTCGTATGAACGTGGCTTCAGAGGTCTGAAAATGTTAACAAACTTGCATCCATTTTTTCTGGTGTAAATACCTTCTATGACCAATTGGAAAGGTTGTTCAATCGGTTGACTCCGTCCCTGGCCATGAAATTTGAACAGTGATAATGGATTTGTTGAAACAATTCAGGTTCAACAACTATTTTGGTAATTGTAGAGGACTGGAATAATCCTATCTCATCTGCAGCTTCAGAGTGAGTGACAAATGCATTATATACTTCTGAATTACGCTGGATTTTTTATTTTGGAAACAAATGTTTATGTGAATGAGGTGTGAAGATCGGTTAACGAGGTGGGAGTGCTGAATCAACGGAAATATGACAGATGAAAAGAAAGGTGAGGAAGGAATCTTCGAGGAAACTGATGAAGAAGGTGCTAGCTGGCCGCAGATTGTTGCTATATTGATAGGTGAGTCAGAAGATACAGGCGCACATCGAAAACACTAGCTTATAAATATTTATTGATGAAGGTTCGCTTGAACTGAAGCACCCAGTTCTGAAAAAAATGTTTGGTCCACCTTACCTATTTAGAGCTGCTAGACACGAGTCCATAGTCCAAACGCGACACTCTCTTTTCGCTCGTGAGTTATAGCCTGTCAAATGTCAAACAGATGGGGGTAAAAAAGGAAAGTTGAATTGAACTCAATATCGGAAATCTCAAGCTGCAATTGATGTTTGATGTTTGAAATCGAAAAGTTGTTGACAATTGAAAACCCACTAGTGCAGGCGTTGAGAAACGTTCCGTTTGCAAAAACCGATGACCATATACTGATCGATGATTTGAGTTAGGAATGACTTATTAAATGATATTGTGGATGTTGCTAGGCGGAATTATGGTGCAGTTTTTTCCCGCACGCAGAGTTTTTGATTTCATCGCTGTAGTTATGGAATAAAACGTTGTCCTTGACTATTAAAGGGTTGAAATGGTTAAGGCTTTCGCGGCCGAGGTTTTTAGTATAACTACTTTTCTTCAGGTTTGAAGGCCGTCGTTCTTTGGATTTTTTCCTAATGTTTCGCTAGCGCGAATGGCCAGCTTCTTCAGAGGCTTACTCATTTCTGATGACTCATCGGAAATGAGTAAGCCTCTTCTTCAGAGGAGACAGAGCACCGCCACGAGTCTCATAACTTTCTGGCAAAAATATTGTGAATGAAATTCACATGTTTACTATCACAAAAGCTCATCGCCTCGATTTCAACTGAGAGAAAGTGAGCGTGGGTTCGACTAGACTCCAAATAATGTGAGAATATACTTTGACGAAAAGCTGTTACTGATTTTGATTCACATATATTCGGAGCAAAAACTCTTTCGCCAGGGAAAACTGGGTAAATACCAGTAATTTATCCGTTTTCATTCAACCAAAACTAAGAAATCCTCAAAATAACTTGGGTTTTAGCATTTACTCAGGACTGGCCTAAGATGGCTATATACTGGTGCTTTCAGTGTTGCGATATTGTTTCAGACAAACCTGTAGACAGGGTGTAGTTGTTCAAAATTACGCCTTGAGGGTGCGCTTGTGGTTGAAATGCCTAAAAATTTTCGAGATCACTCGATCCATGGAACACGTTGTTGCCAATACAGATCACTTTTGGTTAGAACAGAGAATAGAACGCGAGATTATTCTGAGGCTGATGAAAATGAAAACAAACTTCATCTTCAATGACCTACCTCCAAAAATAATCTCACGTTCTAGTATATTCATAACCATTCAAAAATTTCATGGAGATCATAAAAAAACACGAGGAGTTTTCTGACGAGAAGTTAATTTACAAATTTCTACTCTAATAATAGCATACCCAAAACTAATTGTCGAGATGGTTGAGAGTAGTAAGAGTATGGCGAGTCCGACACTGAATATAGTGGTATTTTATTTATAATTTGAAATCGTACATTTGTTCAATTGCCTTGCTTTCCCAAACATGCAAGCGCTGGCTTTGCAAAAAACAATTTTATCAGTTCGATAACCTCCGAAGGTTACCGCATAACCCAGTATCCCCAGACTGCGGGGTTACTCTGAGGTAATGGAAAAATATTTATGGGGATTTTTGCGAACTTCATCAAATGACATTAAAACTGATGTGGTTTTCTGTATCTCTTGCTTGTCATAAACTGAAAATAAGCAGCGAGAAATGAATGAAATCAATCATTGTACGCAATCACAATATTATTAGTTTTTCTTTTCTGTTCACGAATTATAGCTGAGAAAGAAATTAAACCTCAAATGATTCTGATGTTTGCGGGGTTCTCTCAACGAAAAGTACATAAACGTTGAGTATTTTTCTTGCAAAAGCGGATTCATTGAAGTACAATATTAGTTTTCCCTTTCATAAAAATTCCAATTTATACTCTTTATATGTTAACTGGAACCTATTACATAAGGGTATTCTAATATGGCGATAGAAAAAAAATCAACGAATAAATGACCCTTCCTAATACACTCTAGTGCACTCCGAGTAACAAATGAGCCATTATTTTAAAGACCAGGTCCAATCACAATGTGCAGTTTTTTCAATCGTTTCCAGTTGCTTATCTTGAAATTTGTATATTTTAAAGTCGTCCCTGAAGATCGTAATGCGAGCACCTCAAGAAATACATTAAGAAACGAATTACTGAAACGAATGAAATGAGAAAAGAACCATCCACTTTTAACTTCACAATTTTTTTCAAACTGAAAATATATGAATATCCAAATTAGGTTAATTCGAATTGAGTTGATAAAATTTAATGTCTGCCTTTGTTGAGCAATTCTTTTTTTCTAGGAAGAAATATTTCTTCGAATCCCCCCACATGCTACAAAATATAAAGTCATAGAAAAGGTATAGCACTCTGCTTGCATAAA
Organism: Zygogramma bicolorata; assembly: GCA_032362365.1. Lineage (NCBI taxonomy): Eukaryota > Metazoa > Arthropoda > Insecta > Coleoptera > Chrysomelidae > Zygogramma > Zygogramma bicolorata. The sequence goes on from JAVJAQ010003750.1 coordinate 260,290, forward strand.
AATACTGCCAATCTCGTTCTCATTGAGTAACAAACCATTGTCAAATCAGCGGATATAATAATATAACACTCATTAGACACGACTTGTTTTAATTACTTTCAATATTGCAGGATGTTTCTCGTCACTTACGACAGGCATGCTTTATTCTTGGCCATCGCCTTTCATCCTGAAAATATCCGAGGACAAAGTCAACTACAACATGAGCGAGGAAGAGACCGCACGTTTCTGCATGCTTCCTGCAATTTCCATGATGTTATTCAGTCCTCTGTCCTCAAAGTTGTGTGATATTATCGGGAGAAAAGGAACTCTACTTCTTTCAGCAATCCCGTACCTGTTGTGTTGGATAATCAAGGCTTTTTCCTCACATGTCTACTTTTTCTATGCGGCTCGACTTCTGGCTGGTGAGTACCAAGAGACATCTTCAGTACAAAAAAAAAATTATTCAGATTTTTTTTTATCATTATTTCTCTCAATTCACGTTATGTGAGAAGTGATAGAACAATTCATACGGAAAAGTAAACTGTTCAGTATCGAAAGAACCTGATACTGATTTGTATTTTCTATTACATCACTCTTATCGTGCTTTGTACTTGTTTAGAATTTTAGGTTAGGTCAAGTTAGGTTTGACAATCACTTTCCTTTGCAAACACCTCGCTAAGAATGAATTTCCAACGTTTAGCTGCTTTCTAACAGCACGACGTTTGGGAAGAAGTAATAGTTAAAGGGATCTTGAGGATCATAACAACAAAGTGAGGAAGCTTTACTGAGACGTAGGTCCCCAACTTCACTGATATTTTTTGAGGAGTGAACGAGCCAAGTTGTTTTTTTAATGAAAGTCAATACTTCTAATACAGGAGGGTTTATAAACAAACTTATCAAAATTAGTAACAAGGTAAAGTGCCGTTTGAGAAATTGTCATTGAAAATGTAAACGAAACCGAATCGACATAACACTTCACAGATTAAGGGAGGTTATAATCGTCTAGAGACGTTCTTATTTTCTACTTGAACTGATTCATCACTTTCAGTTTCTACTTCATGCAAGTTACCTATTTGAATATTCTCATTACAATTCACTTCATTTTTTTGTAACCTACCACAATCTGAAAAAATAATATTGGAATCTATACAAGTGTGTGTTGGAGGGCAGATTTTGAATCTACCCCGAAAAGTTGCTGCGTCTATTGAAAAACAGATTTTTCTGGATAGAACAAATCCAATTAGTCAGCAACTTCTCGTATATCTCCAAGTATCTGCATACCCAACGAAGCGGAAAGCAAATCTTTCGATTTGGTTTTTCAAAGAAATTATATCCACTGCTCTCTCAGACGAATTCTTGGTCCACAATTCTTTAAGTTCTGCTGTGGAAGTATTCCAAATTACTGAAGTACGAGTACTGATATCGTTCTCCTTCAAATAAATGTCTTCCCCAACAACCTTTTTGTATAGGACAAACGATAGCACAGTTCATTTTGTTATACTGGAAATTGAAAAAAATATAATTTTCATTTTTCGAAACATTAGACTTGTTCATAACTTAAGTAAAATGCTTTGACAATATTGTCAATATTGAACCATTGCATTTTTACAGGCTGTGCAGGTAAATATTCCAGAATATAATCCATTTAATTGAATGAAAAACAAAAATATGAGACGTAGGTATTACAAGTACACATACTATGTTTACCAGCCGCTTACCATGGCAGTTGGATTATTCTATTGAATACTTCAAGGAGAATTGAGCTAGCATGATAAACAGTGACAGTAAAATATGCCTTCATTATAACTGAAATTAGACTCTGAACTCTCAAAAGAATTAGTGTTACCCCGTGAACTTTAACAAATAACACAGAAAAATATTGCTAAATTATATACTCTATATTCGTCGAACAAATTTCGACTTTGTATTATTTATGCGGATTTTAAATTTATTCCTCGTTCGTTTTATGTATGTATGATATTTTTGACATGGACCTTTTTTCAGGAAACACTTTTTTTTCACAGATGCTATACAATGTGCCACTTCTCCCATCGCTTTCATATGTTCAATACGAAAGATTTCTCATGCAGTGAGAAATATCCGCCATTACAGTGAGAAAAAATTTCTCACTGTTATCACGATAACCCAAGTTAGTCATGAATTGTTACATGTCAGATTGTGACATGTTCTCCATGTTGACGACGATGATTCTCGTGCAATGTCCAAGTAGCTCATTGTCGGCGTTACCATAACAACAAAACCGAAGCATTGCACAATCATTGCTGTCAACTCACCCAACGAAATAGTATATTATGCAACGATCGTGTAATGATGGTTATTAATATACGAGCATAAACCGGGATACGAAACGAGCCGAAGGTGAGTTTCGTATGGTTTATGCGAGTGTATTAATAACCATTACATGAGAGTTGCATACGCTATTTTATCTACACCCGATGAATAGTGAAGAAGTACAAATATTATATTTATAATTGTTTTGCACACAATAATACTAATTAAACGAATTTCTTTGAAAAACTCCATAGAATTGTAATTAATAGTATTACTTCGAGAAATAAAACGATGAGATATGAAAAGAAGATCAAAAATCGAAGAAAAAAAATGTTACTCGGAACCGGATTCGAACCAAGGTCTCCTCCAGCTAGAATAAACAATGTCAGCGCCACAGACGGCTCGGCTTCGGAGAGCCCACAAAATTTGATGAAAAAATAAGTGATAAATCATGCATTTGTCAAATGAAAAATTTAATCATTCTAACTGTATTTCTGTCGGTGAAGGTGTCGAAGGTGATTCTCCCATATCGCTGGTATCAGACATTTTGTTATGATTATCGAAGTTTGGCTATATTCTTCAAAAGTTCAATACCTATACCGATTTTGACTTGACAAATGTCAAATGCAGAGCATGCACATCATGCTTGATTGAAAAATAATGGGTTTCTATTGGTTGAAAATCTGTATCGTAATGAAGATCTGTATCATAATGGATTTCATTATAAAACGGGTTGTGGGCATATAAGTGTATTATTAGAGTACGAGTGTAGATAAATAGTTTTATTTCTGACCGGGATATTATAAGCTTATATCGTCATAGTTACGCTATCAATAAAGAGGGTCATAACTCCCTTGGGACATTATAGATTTTATAATTCCCTCTACCTTTCACAAGTAAAAATAAAATTATATATATATAGTAGATAGGAAGTCTTTGCTGACTTGTTAGGAAACAAAAAGGAAGTTCTTGGGTAAAGCAGCAAGCAAAACGTGTACTCTTTCAACACTATATTTCCGATATTTCGACAGTGAATACTGTCATCTTCAGGGAAGTGTGTTATTGAGAATGGTTGCTAATGTTGGAAAATGAATGAATGATTTTCGAATGAATTGTCAGAATATACAGAATAACAGAATGTTAAATCTGACAATTTATTCGAAAATCATTCATTCATTTTCCAACATTAGCAACCATTCTCTCTCTCTCTCTATATATATATATATATATATATATATATATATATATATATATATATATATATATATATATATATATATAGTGTGAGTAGTAACATTTTTCCGTGTCAGCCAGTCCAGATATATCTTGTATTCTTTCTGGTATACGGCTTCACTTTTCGATGGAATTAATTATTCTCTTGCTTGCTCAGCTTTTTTCAAAATATCCTCCATTATATTTGGGGTAGAAAACACGTTTTTACCGCAAACACAGCTTGATAACAAAGTTCTGTTTATAAACAAGTAACATAGCAACAACCTAGCAACAAGAAAACTCTACTATAATCAACGGTACCTGATTCAAATATACCGGGAAGGTAATGAATTGGTACATTTTTCCGTTTCAAAAATGAACAAAATTTTATTGAAATCGGTCAGAAATAAAATTATCTATGTACCACGGGAATTAATGAGCCTTAATAACCTCAGGCAATTGCTGTCCCTTGGGCCAGAGGCCCTCGGGACGCAAACTTTGCCATCGGTAATTAAGGCCTTCCTAATTCCCTTGATACATAAATAACTATTATTGTTGATTGTTATAGTATGAACAGTTCAGATTTATTAAATATTGAATTTAATGGAATACGAAGATTTAGAGTTGGAAAATACACCTCCAGGAATTCTTCAGGAAGCAATAGATGTCTGCAATAATTTGCTACCAAGCACATCAAGAGAAAAATATAAAATCGCTTACAGAAACTTTATGAACTGGAAAATGAAAGCCGAGGCAAATTCTTGTTCCGAAAATACCTCGTTAGTTTATTTTGAAGAGTTCTCAACAAGATTAAAAGTGTCAACATTATGGTCTCAGTACTTGATGATGCTGAGGAGTACCTTAATGATTAAAAACTGTGTTGATATATCAAAATACGTAAAACTACGTGCATTTCAGTTTCTGAAGAAATTCATCAATTTTCAAAAGATGCAGTATTTGCTGTTGAAGGTATGAATTGAAAATTTTAAATTGTTATCGAAAAATGAATGTTTGGTTTTGATCTCAGGCTGCTTTAGCTATTGGCCTTACAGGGGAATGTCGTTGTGATGAACTTCGAATAATAAAAATGGACGAAATGGAAGCTTCGACCATGCACAAATGAAACACGTTTTCTTTAAATCACAAAAATAGCAAATATATGTAACAGCCTGTGGGGATAAATGAATTTGGCACCTTGGCGAAAGAAATAGCGAAATTTTTGCAATTATCGAACCCTGAATTACATACTGGCCACTGTTTCCGAAGTCATCTGCAGGGGCAGATCTTTCAAGTTTAAAACGCCATGGGGGTTGATAATCCAGCAATGTATGCTGAATCTTATTCCGACAACTCCATAGCTAACAAAAAGAAAATTTCAAAAAGTAAAGTAGAATCCATTCCTGAACACAACAATGCTGTGGAAGCTCAGTACGTTTCCCCATCAAACTCAACTTCGACCGCAGCTAATATTTTAATTACTATTTTGAATGAAAGATAAAAATGAGTGGATGACATACAAGTATTATTATATATTTATTTCAATTTTCAACACTTGAAAACAAAGCAACCGTAGAAAAAGTACAGTGTACAATGTGTTTCTCACTCGCCTTTGGCTCGTGCCAAGAAACTTCTGCGCTCGTGAGAAATATGTCGTTTTCCTCAGTTGTTCTACAATAAACTATTACTGCATCCTCTCCACTGTCACAATCATTGTCTTCATTCTCATTCTCATCATGGTTAATTTATATGCTCGTTTGAATAAATATCTATTGTAGAAATTGCATTTCATTGCAAAAATTGCCCGGTCAAGTTAGACATAGAACAGTGATCAAATAAAAATTTCGACAGAGCCAAATTTCGGTAAAGACCTTGGGTTACCATGAAAAATGAAAATTTGAAAGTCCCCATTGGAAGTTATTTTTATTATTTTAAACATGTGGTACTTGGGTCATTTTGGATAGTATTCACTTTGTGTTTTTTGTATGTATGTGAACATCATCTGAATATATGATGTAATAATACACTTTATATGTGCTCGGATAGGCTTCCGCGGTCGGATATGTGCTGTCTGGAACTTCCGGATGAACCGCGTCTGGAATTTTTTTTCTTCTTTCGACGTTTTGGCTCCCACTTTTGGCTCTTCACTCTGTCAAGATGAGTGCTGGGGGTTAAGGAGACTTAGGCCACGCCAGACGCGGTTCATCCGGAAGTTCCAGACAGCATATATATATATATATATATATATATATATATATATATATATATATATATATATATATATATATATATGCTGTCTGGAACTTCCGGATGAACCGCGTCTGGAATTGTTCTTCTTAACCCCCAGCACTCATCTTGACAGAGTGAAGAGCCAAAAGTGGGAGCCAAAACGTCGAAAGAAGAAAAAAAATTCCAGACGCGGTTCATCCGGAAGTTCCAGACAGCACATATCCGACCGCGGAAGCCTATCCGAGCACATATAAAGTGTATTATTACATCATATATTCAGATGATGTTCACATACATACAAAAAACACAAAGTGAATACTATCCAAAATGACCCAAGTACCACATGTTTAAAATAATAAAAATAACTTCCAAACTCTTCGCTGAAGTATAGAAAAAACAAAAAAACTGATAATCACAGCCAGTTTCAAACCTCGAATGCCAAATGGCGAGTGTGAGTACTACAAAATTGTTGTTGTTGTTTAAAATTGTTAAAGAAACAAATATCCAAATTCTGCATGGTCTACATGATATATATATATATATATATATATATATATATATATATATATATGTGTAACAAATAGGATTAAAATTATAATTTTACTCATGTTAGAAGGTCTGCCGTCTTTGGTTATTTTTTGAAATGAAAATATTTTGCTATCTATATATATATATATGTAACAAATAGGATTAAAATTATAATTTTACTCATGTTAGAAGGTCTGCCGTCTTTAGTTATTTTTTGAAATGAAAATATTTTGCTATCTCGTGATTACTAATTTCTTCAAAAAGGAGCTCTGTAGAAGTTCAAAATAGCACAATCGTTTAGTCTTAGCTGTGTCATCGTGGACCGTGGATACGTTTTTGATTTGATATATCAGATATCACATCTTTTTATTTTTAATTTCAATGTATACGGTATACATACGCACCTTTGTTAATAGTGTCTACGGCTTTGTGCGGTGGTTTTGTCACTGACACTGTTGCCAGCGTGATAATAAAAATCTTTGTAACCCGACACCAATGAGACCGATACATAATTTTTTCTAAACGAAACATTTTTGCTATGAGAGCATGGTAACAGTTTCGCAAACCAGAACTTCACTATGGGGGCTCAAGCCCCCATTGCTCCCATGGTTCCGGCGCCCCTGAGAACTGATATAGGAATCTATACAAGTGTAGAAGGGTAGATTTCTAAACTATCGCGAGAAGTCCTTCTGCATGGAGCACGTCCTGTCAGTAAGCAACTTTTTCTAGAGGTCAATTACCCTAACACCAAACTGATATGTTTGCACTCGACGCGCGTTTTGCTAACAAGGTTAGCATCTTCAGAATATAGTATCAGTTTTCTTTTCCTGAAGAGGTTAACTGTGTTAGCGAAACGCGCGTCGAGTGCAAAAATATCAGTTTGGTGTTAGGGTAATTGGTCTCTAGGAAGAGTATCAACTTTTACACTAGAGGTTCCATCCCATAAGCAACTTCTCGTTCACAAAAATACAACTCATTCACATATACTTCATTTCTATAAAGGTTTTTCGAAAAATCTTGCAAAAAAGCAAATTGTAATAGGTAAATTTACGTTCAAAGTTTCTAAACCGTTTCAAATTAACACAGCAACTTTTCGGGATAGATCAGAAATCCGCCCTACTACAATTTTATAGATTCCAACATTCATTTTCCAATTTTTTCTACGAAGGCAACTTTTCATTTCATTCTGAGAACTGTATGCCTCATTCACAAGATATATGGAATTCACACCAAAAACACGAATATCCATCTCACTAGCACTAGAGAAACAAGAAATCTGCCATTACTGTTACCTATACAAAAAAGTAGCTGCCTAAGCGCTTCCTTATGTATGAGAACTAGCAGATTCACAATGGAATACCGTTCAGCTTCAGAAATATTTCTCTCAACGAAAAGTTCTGAGGGGTAGTAAAAAAGCTTGACTCAATGAGCTATACTACATTCTAGAGGAATGCTAGAAACAGACACTCTGATTATATTGCTTGGCAATGTCATTGGTGAATTCCCACCTTACAACAATTTCCTTACTGTTTCTATATTATGAAATCATTCTGCTTCAGGTGTTGGAGATGGCATCGTCCTTCCTTCCTTGTCCATGTATATGGGAGAGGTTTCCACTCCGGAAGTCAGGGGCATATGGGGAAACACCATGACAGCAACCTTCTACCTGGGAGAACTGGCAATCACTGTGATCGGCAACTACTTCAGCGTGAAGCAAACCTGCTACATCTGCAGTCCTGTGATAATCGCCTTCGCTGTGTTCTTCTGGTTCATGCCAGAAACCCCCTACTTCTACATAATGCAAGGAAGATACCAGGACGCTAAGAATTCCCTCCGGATATTCCGGAGAAAAAAGAAGATCAATAAGGAGTTTTTCGAGATGAAAGCTGCGGTTGAGAGACAGATATCGGAATCGGGAACATGGAAGGATCTCTTTTCTATCGGCAGTAACAGACGAGCTTTGTTGGCTGGGGTGTTTCTGAGAACGTCTCAACTCTTAGGAGGGTCGTCTGTGTTCATCGTCTACACCATGTACATTTTCGAGAAATCTGGGGGGAACGTCAGTGCTGCAACGTCGTCCATTATATACATGACGTTATGGTTCTTCCTGAACATTTGTGCTAGTTTCACTGTTGATATCATGGGGAGAAAGATGTCTTACATAGTTTCTCTGCTACCGTGCGCTGTTATTCTTTTAGCAGAATCCATTTTTTTTTACATTGATAAGGAACTGCCAGACACAGATGTCAGCTACTTGAAGTGGTTCCCCCTAGCGGGAATGATTGCTTACATAATTTTTTCATCGTTTGGGATTGGAATTGTGCCTTCGTTGATGCTGGGGGAGCTTTTCTCCGCTAGTGTCAAGGCTAAGGGACTTTGTATATTGACCTTTGTTTTCGGTGTTATGCTTTTTATATCGAATTTCATTTTCTACCGACTCAATTCTGCCTTCGGCCTTTACGCTCCGTTTTTCTTCTTCTCCGTTTGTAATTTCGTTTCAGGCGTTCTGGCTTACTTTTTGATACCTGAAACGAAAGGTAAGACACTGGAAGAGATACAGTTGGCTCTGAAAAAAAAGAAGTCATCACCGTTGGTGGAAATGAAACCGTTTCTAGCGATTACAAACAAGAAATGAGCTCCATTACATGGATTATACATTTATTTTGAAGTTAATCGATTCTCAAACAAACCGTATATCTGTGATATCCGAACTCTTCGTACAGGATTCGTCTTAAGAATTCTGACGCTGAATGAAACTGAAAATATGTTTGAGGTCATATCAGCCTGATCAAATTTTTTTCTTGTGTTTTCTTGTAAAAGAAAAGGAGTTGAATTCTTTTATTATTTGTTTTGAGGAGGCCAACAGGTGTGGACACATATTTAACAGAAAACATCAACTGATTTGTTATACTGTTATATGTTATACTGTTATGTGTTAAACTGTATTTTAATACTATAGAATAAAAGGATTCATTCGTTCCAGTCATTTCGTGGTGAATACAAAATAACAACAAATTAATAAATGACTAACCCTAGTACATAGATTAAGTGTCAATTCCCTTCTGGAGATGATAACCTTGCTAGCGAAACGCGCTTTGATCTCTACAAAAAATTATAACTCTCATCTTGAGGGTTCCAACTTCATCGTTAAATAAAAAACACGTTAAGAAGAATAAATATGAATTTGAAGTATTTGAAGGTACGATGAGAGAAAAATCACTTCAACTAATGAATCTAATCGATATCCCCAATACCATTTCACCTCCTTCCTCAATATTTTTCAATATTATCGTATTAACAATTCCCTTCTGATTGTAATTATTTTCTCATAATGAAATGACAATGACGTGATCAATATCTCAATATTTGTATGATGGAAAGTGTTTCCAGGAAGAGTTTTCTGTCTTGAATACGATTTAGTTTTTGATTTATTTCAAATTCACGAAAAGTCTCAATTGAATGATACTTATTTTTATGTCAATTACACGTTTATGATTACAATTTGATCCTCTCAATTGTCCAGTTATTCGAATACTCAATTATTGAAACTGGAAGAAATATTAACCAAGAAAGGAGATCGATATCGATTTTCAGTAGAACGCTCTCAATTCAGAAACCGACCGTGAAAGTCTGTACACTTTTATCAGGGAGTTGAGTTTTTTTCAGGCTAAAGGTTCATATCCTAGGTTGAGACAGTCGAAATGCCCTCAATTACAAATTTTTGATTCGACCTGCGAATTATGTCCCCCAGGTCTGAAAACGTTCACCATAATATTTTTTTCTTTTCCCCCCTGAGGATGGAAAAATGATATTTTTTTACGTTTTATTTCCTTTCTCGTAACCTAGAGGTAAAAATTCACGTATACAAAAGATAGTATGGTCTTCGAAAGATAATTTTTGGGCCCCCAGGCTCCCCATAAAGGCCTTCGAAATTCTTTGGAAATTTTGAATTCGAAAAAAATTGCAGAAACTCAGGTGTCCTGAGTAATATTACTTCATCATTTTTACGAGGCTGATATTCACCATAAGAAATAATAACGTTTCATTTCATGATCAGTGGCTCTAGCTTTCAGTCTACAGTCATATTTATGAAAAATGAAATTATATGAAAGTAAAACGAGTATGTGGAATTTTGATGGCATTTTCAATAAATATATAGGATGTCGATCGGCCAGCGTCCAAAAGTGTATAACCAGCCTCTTTCCATTGCATGCGCCATCTGAACTGATTCAATGGAAAACGACATGAAGCCTATTATAATAGAAGGCATGTATCACCAATGTCACCCCGAACTCTTACAGGTATAAGTCCCAACAACAGGGTTATAACCATGGAGAATATAGGGCTTCATAACAGAAAATATCTCGAAATGTTGTCAGATACCAACAATCGAAACGTCTGAGTATAATCAAATCGAAACTTGGTTTCAACAACTTTTCAGATTGATTAACATTTTTTTTCTTATATTTGCTCAATTCGACTATTTCATACTCAACATTTGAATTTTTTTTGTCACCATATTGATCTTTTTGATTAAATGAATTTTGAATCTTTATTCTTCAACTAGAATCTATTTCTATATTTTTCTATTTGGATTCGAGTGGTTTATATGATTGAATTCTTCTTGATTTAATTATTTGTACTCTTTTGTTTTTTCTTCTTTTCAGTTTTTTATAACAGTTTTCGATAGAGTTACCTATATAGATAATGGAAGTGCGAACCAATACCATTCCTTCGGTTTCATGTACTTGTTTTTCTACACTCTCATTTTTATGTATATATCGAATTAAACTGCATTATTGTCGACTATATTTCCATATTCACGATAAGCAGATACTGCGACTGCCTACATGGATGTATCCTTTATCTGAGACTCTGTTGTTGATATGACAATTTGAATATTTCCAAGAGACTTACTGCTGCGTGGAATATATTGATAGTTCACTTCACCAGATCCTGATGCAGTCAAGTCTGGTAGAAACCAAGCTCTGACATCAATAATCTGGGAATCAATCAAATGGATATGAGTCTGTCCAAATGTGAAATTGATGGCATCCAAACCGAAAAGTATTTTATACAAATTCTTGCAGTACTCACTGGTAAGTACGCAAAAAGTAACTGGCAAATAGTTGCTTGAAATTAATTTCGAAGATGACATAGAGATGAAACTGTTCACAATACACTCCATAATATCGTGATTTTTTTAGCGAGCCTTTCGTCTTTGACCGGTGGAATTTTTTTCTCATGGCCATCACCGTTCATCTTGAAGATTTCGAAAGACAAGGAAAATTACGACATTAGTGAAGAAGAAGCCTCAAAGTTCGCAATGATACCGTTTATTGTAACGATGCTCAGCTGTCCAATCTTTTCGAAACTGAGTGACATTTACGGAAGAAAACGTATTTTGCTTATGACAGCATTCATTGATATGTTGATTTGGATACTGAAAGCCACAGGAAGAAAGGTCTATGTGTTTTATCTCGCCAGAGCTCTAGTGGGGCTCTCATCTGGAATGATGTTTGCATCTTTACCTGCCTATCTGGGAGAAGTAACAGCCCCCATAGTAAGAGGTACATGGGGTAATTCGATGGCTATTTCATTCATGTTGGGTGAACTATTGGCAACTGTTGTTGGAAGTTACTTCAATGTTCAAGAGACGTGCTACGTTTTCATTCCTATACCAATTGTGTTTCTTGTTGTATTCTATTACATGCCGGAGTCACCTTATTTTCACTTGATGAGAGGAAGATACGATGAAGCAAAGAAGACCCTGCGGGAACTCAAACGAAAAGAAAATATTACGACAGACTTCTTGTCTCTGAAGGCTGATATTGAGAGGCAGATGTCAGAAGAAGGCACTTGGAAAGATATGGTCATGATAGGCAGCAACAGGAAAGCGCTTGCTGCTGGAATATTTTTGAGGACTTCCCACACCGTTGGAGGGGCAGAAGCTTTCGTTTATTTTTCCCAGTACATATTCAACAAATCCGAAGGAACATTCACGACAGAGGAGTCTTCGATGATTTTTATTAGTCTGAAGCTCTTACTGGGCATTATTGCTAGTTTTGGAGTTAACGTGATCGGTAGGAAAAATGCGTATATATGGTCACTGTCTCCATGCGGCATAGTCCTGCTAGTTGAGGCTATTTACTTTTTCATTTATCAGCATCGACCAGATATAGATATGAGCCATTATGATTGGATTCCTTTGCTTGGTATGATACTTTATGCAATATTCAGTTCATACGGCCTCAATTTGATGCCTAGCCTGATGTTAGGAGAATTATTTTCCACCAGTTTTCGGGCAAAAGGTATAAGCGTTGTGATGATAACAAATGGAATAACTGGATTTATTACGAGTGCTATGTTCTACACTCTCAGCTCCAACTATGGCCTCTTTGCACCATTTCTATTTTTTGCATGTTGTGATATCATCTCAGCTGTTTTATCTCATTTTATTTTACCCGAAACTAAGAATAGAACTTTAGAGGAAATTCAACAAGCGATGAAAAGTAACAAAACGAATGAGCTTGTGAAAGAAAGCGTGGAGTTGATATAAAAGAAGCTGAATTGTTGGGGTGAAATCATTTTTGAGGAATTGATTATAACGAAAACAGTTGGTTGATATTTTTTTGTTATGATAATGATAACAATAGAAAATCAGATTCAGCACATAAGGACATTCATTTGTGGGAAATTTCACAACAGTATACCGTTTTGTAGTTGAAAACTAATGATAAAAACAATAATATTATCGTAAAATTATAGAATTTAGAATTTAGTTATAGAATTTGAAACAAAAATTCGCTGTATTTGGTCGTTGGACAACTGAGTTTAGTCATGAGGTCAAATTTTTCAGGTGAAATGTTACGTATAACATGATTTGAAAAAAAATCCGGGAGCGGTCCCTATTAGTATTTTCCAGGAACGAGGGCTTGCTTCTAGTAGTTACAGGAAAATTGTATGGGAAACGACACGATTTCCTCACACAAGCCATTTGGCATATGCTTGTAAAAAGATATTCGACGACTAATTGATAAGAAGCTTGAGTGTTCATCATAACAAAGAGCTGAAAACCAAATTCTAAAGATTTCCATATTTTCCCACACTAGTCCTTCGGCTATAAACTAGTGGTTCTGACACCACATAACAAAAGGCTTGTTTGTCATACATGAATCATTTTAGTTATCTATGAAAGAACTGCTAAAACATAGAGAAATGTTTATTCATGCAGGGTTATTATTATCATTATATTCCTATATCAGTAAAAGCTTCCTCTTATATTATAATTTTAATTAACTTGTATATGTAATATTATTCAAGGAAAATGGTATTTGTCTTTCGTAATATTTCAAATCCTTATATGTCAATATCTCATTTGAATTTTCTTCGCTTTCAGCACAACTTTGAAGTACTTGTTCAAAATCAAAATCAAAAATCTTCAATTTCCGTCGACCTGTGTAAGGCATGGAAAATGTCACATACAATATACAATACATGAACTCACTATTATAAAACTTGCTGAATAAATTTACCAGTTTGAATAAAATTAAAGAAATTAGGCATAGGTACATAACAAAGAATAAGATCAACAATGTGGCAAGACATAAAGTTTACAATGAAGTCAAAATTAAAACAGTCCAAAAAAATATTATAAATATTGGTAAACAAGACAATAAATATTTTGAATTTTGGATTGAGGTGGCCTTTACTTGATGGAAATCCATAGTTATTACGCTATAAGGTAGACACGATTAAATTTCCATAAAATTTATTGCCTTCGCGACATGTTTCGATACACTGTATCTTTATCAAGCGAATGTTTCTAAACACTAAATTATTCTTTGTTAGAAGTTCCTTAAATACATCAGGGTCTACTCTAATTGTCTCTGATTCCTAGAATAATACAACTTGACTGATGATGATTCCTAAACTTATTACCTGATGCTAATAACTGATACTGATTCCTAGAATTACACTGATACTGTTATGATATCGGACCATAGTTACTTATTAATTGAATAAGTTCAACAAAGGGGAACTATTGAGATCCAATTGATCATTCAGCAAACAATTTGAATTTTTTAATTTATTGATTTCCAAAAATTCTAAATAATTAAGTCTAATGCCTTTATTTTCAACATGCAGAATTTCGAAATTTTTATCGAAGTCATGGCCTTCCTCCAAAATGTGATTGGCATATGATGAATGAAGTGTTTTCTTTTCATAATTCATACGATGTTCACGTATGCGGCTTTTGAATGGTCTACCTGTCTGGCCAATATATACTTTGGAGCAAGATCCACAATTCAATTTATAAACTCCCGATTTTTCATCTTTTATTGTTTTATCTTTGTTATTCTTGATGAACCTTCCCAACGTGTTATCTGTTCTATATGCTACTTTTAAATTTCGTTTATGCAAAAATGAAGCTACTTTTTCCGTAGCAGGTCCTAAATAAGTTAAGATTCTATAATTATTGTCCTGGGTCCTCAAAGTGGGGTACACTTCTTGGATAGCTTTTCTATGTAGTTTTTTAGCAAGAATATTTTCTATTAATTTGACTTGATATCCATTGTTAACTGCTATTTGTTTTATGATATTTAATTCTTTGTTAAAATTGTCCACAGAAAGAGGAATGTTTACTAATCTGTGTATCATACTATGGTATGCTGATATTTTATGTTTATATGGATGTACCGAATTATTATGAATAGTGATATCAGTGTGGGAAGGTTTATGAAAAATAGCAAAGTGGTGTTTGCTGTTGGCTTTTCCTATTGTCAAGTCTAAGAAATTGATTGAATTTTCTGTTTCCATCTCTATTGTGAATCGAATATTTGGATGAATAGTATTAATATATTTATGAAATGTATCTAATTGCCTGTTGGTACCTTTAAAACAAACTATAACGTCATCTACATATCTGTACCAATACAAAAACTGTTGCGAGAGTGGATGCTTATGAATTATATTTTTTCATGATACACAGATTAGTAAACATTCCTCTTTCTGTGGACAATTTTAACAAAGAATTAAATATCATAAAACAAATAGTAGTTAACAATGGATCTCAAGTCAAATTAATAGAAAATATTCTTGCTAAAAAACTACATAGAAAAGCTATCCAAGAAGTGTACCCCACTTTGAGGACCCAGGACAATAATTATAGAATCTTAACTTATTCAGGACCTGCTACGGAAAAAGTAGCTTCATTTTTGCATAAACGAAATTTAAAAGTAGCATATAGAACAGATAACACGTTGGGAAGGTTCATCAAGAATAACAAAGATAAAACAATAAAAGATGAAAAATCGGGAGTTTATAAATTGAATTGTGGATCTTGCTCCAAAGTATATATTGGCCAGACAGGTAGACCATTCAAAAGCCGCATACGTGAACATCGTATGAATTATGAAAAGAAAACACTTCATTCATCATATGCCAATCACATTTTGGAGGAAGGCCATGACTTCGATAAAAATTTCGAAATTCTGCATGTTGAAAATAAAGGCATTAGACTTAATTATTTAGAATTTTTGGAAATCAATAAATTAAAAAATTCAAATTGTTTGCTGAATGATCAATTGGATCTCAATAGTTCCCCTTTGTTGAACTTATTCAATTAATAAGTAACTATGGTCCGATATCATAACAGTATCAGTGTAATTCTAGGAATCAGTATCAGTTATTAGCAACAGGTAATAAGTTTAGGAATCATCATCAGTCAAGTTGTATTATTCTAGGAATCAGAGACAATTAGAGTAGACCCTGATGTATTTAAGGAACTTCTAACAAAGAATAATTTAGTGTTTAGAAACATTCGCTTGATAAAGATACAGTGTATCGAAACATGTCGCGAAGGCAATAAATTTTGTGGAAATTTAATCGTGTCTACCTTATAGCGTAATAAAAAAAATATTTTGAAAATTAAAATCCCAAATCGAATTGAAAATATTCATCGAGAGAATAGAATATCTTTTCACATAATAGTTTTCGAACGTTTTGTTTGAATATCTTTATATTGCTAATTTTTTTCACAGATGTTGGAAGTTTACTTATTATATATTTTTACGGACATGACATGAGGGCCATTAGAGACCTTGGATAATTCATGACTAGGAATTATGATGTTATAATTCTCTCTCAGGGTGAAGCCTGAAAGAAGACGGGTTTCATCTCTGTTCTGGAACTTGATGCAATGAGTTTTAACATAGGTGACACAGTTAAAGATATACATGCAAGTGACAGTTGATATGTTCAACTTTGCAAATAATGTTCGATACTTTCAACATATTCGTTAGAGATATAAATTGCGTTGTTGCGTTTTCAGTTATTTCTAAATTGATGTATGCTTGAAACGATACCGCAACTACTGAATATTAAGAAAGAAGATATCCTATGAGTGTAGAGACGTCACATGATATAAAGCATAGGAACCAAATTATAAGCATATTTCACTACAAGACTAGAAAAAATGAATCCTGATACGATTTCGAGGTTAACAAAACAGTTGAACCTTCAGCCCAGTACCTAGACCGGTACGAGTACTCCTGAATATTTACAGCATGTAAAAAATTGAGTGCAAATTTGATGTTTCTTTGCGGAGAACTAGAAGAAACGATTCACAGGCAGCAAACAGAAGGATGATAGGATGGTGCCAACAGGAAGTGTCTACCACATAATATTATTTATGATTCCAAGAAGGGGCCCCGTTGCTGAAGAAAACAATTTGGCGTTTACCTGGAAACATGTTTTGGGAAAAGTCAAGCTGATCATTTCCATAAAAAACAGTCAAAGCGAATTCATGCAACGGTCCTCATAATTATATTAACAATCATTACATTTTTATCCAGAAAATGTACCATTTCATAAAAGACTTGCTTGGTTCAGGCCCGTTTGCACCGCTCCTATATATTGATGATTTAACTAAGCTAGGTTTTGTTCCTATGGATTTGCCAATCAGATTCTTTGTTCCTCAGCGATAAAGCCAAGCTTAGTTAAACCTTCATCAAGTAGAAGCGGTGCATACGGGCGTTATAGACCAGATTTTAGTATTCACTTTATCTTTCATTTTTACTTTGAGAGAGTTCTCCCAATGCTAATCAATGGAGGAGTTCATACACGATAAAGTGAAAGTTTCATGTATGAACGCTACAATGGTACAGATATCAAGGATGATTTTGCACTGCGGTGGTATACCTAGCTGACACAAGGACTAGAGAACGACACCGAATAACTTAAGGACATATGCCGTTTTTTGTTGCGCACACTTCCTGAGTTTTGCATGCCGCTCACGAAAACAATTTCTTTATTGTACAACATTTTTAATGGTTGTCAAGAGAATCAAAAGATGTTTACAAAGTAGTTGACACGATTTTTTCGACCAAATAGCAATGAAAAAACATAATTATTCAATTTTCAAGGAAGTTTTATTAGGAACAGATAGATAGAATTGAATTCTGTTACAAATGTATTATATACATCTATTAAATTATTATTTATTAACAATAATATGAAAAGTACAATTAGAACAACTGCTGATACCTTGCGATGTTGAAGAGCCTTGTAACACATTTGAACTAGTTGGGTTGACAATTTTATGGGCATTGACATGTAATTCTTGAAGTGAAGAGGACGATGCTATAACGCTAGAGCTAGCTGTTGAGATGATTCTTTAAGCAATAGCCTTTTTATAGGGAATAGTTTGATCGATGTAACATGTAACTCTCTGCTACTATTGTAGACTCCCATCCCCCATACTTCTTAATATCCGTTATTGCTCCTGATTCAAAGAAGGGAGACCTTCTGAAACACTGACCTGTGTATTCCTTTGTTTCCAGGTACATCAGAAACTCACCAATGATAGAGGGCATGTTCCCAAACGTGTTCTTACCAGCTGGGTTGTCACTGCATTTATTATTTGAGTATTTCAGAAAAAAACGTTGATTGATCACAGAAGGGCGTAATGCAACGTATTCATTAAAACAGTCAATGTTTTTTCCAACAATCCAAAAAGAACGACATATTTTCGTTTTTGTATTTGGGATTTGAACAATAAATGATTTATCCAATAATTAAATGTCTTCTATTAATAAATGACACAGCTCTTCTCTTCTCTTGTATCTTCAAATATTTTTACCATTTTTAACGAGCGCACTCGACTTATCGTCAGGAACACACAATTCCTCAGTATTGTTCATCATTAGCGAGAGCTGTAAACAATACGGTTTGTTGGTAACCAGGTGCTTCGGCGTCACCTGACACGGCCACTTCACACCGAATGCGATAACATGAAAATAGTTAACTGACAAGAAATGTCGAAATGTGTTTTTATAGAAGTATTGAATTTATCTATTTCATTATGAAAACAGGATAGTTGTGCAAAAAACTATGTGTGATATTTGTGTTAAAAGTAAGTTCCATCCGTCATATCATAAATAGCTATTTTGTTGGCGTAGGTTCGTCAGTAGTTTCGACATTGGAATTTTCCGCAACCAACAGTGAATCTTTCCGTAGTGATAACGCTGTTAATTCTATATTGGGAGATGATTCGACTGAAGTAAAGTCATATGGTAGTGATATCAAGGATGATTTCGGACTGCGGAGGTATACCTATCTGACACAAGGACTAAAGAACGACAACGAAGAACCCAAGGACACTCGAGGACAAACTCCTTTCCTACTCGTCTTACGTATGTTCATTTCTAATATTTTTGTCACGTTTTGGAAAGGAACCAAAGAAGTGAGTGAATAGAATTGAAAATAGATGAGACTGACAATGATTTCTGATCTTGATCACCAGCAGGAAAAATATACTTTGTAGATCATTATACGGCTGACCAATAATCATCATACACCGTTTTTTGTTCCGCACGCTTCCTGAGTTGTGCATGCTGAGTGTTTCGCGAACAAAAAATTCCTTCTTTGTTGGCGCAGATTCCATGCCTTTGCACTACCTTAAATTCACCCAAACTGAATTCGGAACTCAAGACCTTATTTCCGGCATTCGAGTTGAAAACAGAAGGCTTCCTATCGGACTTCGAATTACATTGGGCAAATTTT
The DNA here is from genome assembly GCA_032362365.1 of Zygogramma bicolorata. NCBI lineage: Eukaryota > Metazoa > Arthropoda > Insecta > Coleoptera > Chrysomelidae > Zygogramma > Zygogramma bicolorata. The sequence continues at coordinate 279,592 of JAVJAQ010003750.1, forward strand.
TCTCAGCTATAGCTATGTCTGATGAGTGATCGATATGCTGAAGCATTCAGATGACTTCTTCTGACTTGGCCGGTGCTGAGCACTTGAACTTGAATATTATGCAAAGTTTCTCCCTCGATTTCAAACCACAGGAAATTTCTGATTGCAATAAACCTTCTCCTTCAAAATATTGTTCTTTAGGGTCAATGGATTTGACATACGCCGATGAACACAAGAACTATTTGCGATTTCAGTCTACTATTTTGGTACATCTGTTGCGCCATATTTATTTTCAAAAATTTCTAAACCGGGTATACATTTTTTTAGATCAAAAATGTTTTTATCTATAACGTATTTAGACGATCTTTTTCCATTGGAAGCTTTGTATACTTTTCTTTCTCATTGATTCGCGAAAAAAATATCAAAAAATGTCCTCAGTATTGTTTGTTACTTTTGTACGAATAATTTTTCTATAACTCCACTACGTATTTTTGAAGCTTTGTAAACAACGTATAATGTCCATGTTATCAATGCCATAATTATTTGAATAATAAAGTAAATGAATGTTTTTAGGGACACGAAAGTAAACATGTATGAATTCGTTCACAGACTATGAAAATTCAAATGGCGTTATCATAGAAAGTTGATATTTTGCTAGTGTTAGTTAGTCAAGGAATACATCCACTGAGATATAGTTAGTGTGCTTTCATTCTGCTCCGATAAATTGAATATGGAGCCGTCAAAATGTGAAAGTAACAGAAAATCGTCAGAAAACCATTGTGTTCAAATTTTCGCAGTAATCAGTGGTAGGTTAGATCAATTTTTCAACTAATCAGTAATGACAATGACAAAAATCACCAACTCCTTTGGTATTCATTCATATTGTTTCATATGATGAGATATTCACTTGATTATTCTATCTGATTCGCTAGCAATCGAATATTTACCAATATAGTGCATACAATTTTCAGGCACCTGAAGTACGAATTTTTGTACGAAATTGGGAGTTATATATATTTATCTGATATCAGTAATTTTTTCAGTGTGTCTAACATCTCTCACCGCTGGAATTTTCTTCTCATGGCCATCGCCCTTCATCCTAAAAATTTCGAAAGACAAAGTAAACTATGACATCAGCGAAGAAGAAACATCGAAGTTTCCTACTATCCCATTTATGACACTGATGATTTGCTGTCCCATATTCAGCAAACTGAGTGATATTTACGGAAGAAAACGTGTTTTGCTCATATCGGCATTCACAGATCTGTCGATATGGATTCTGAAAGCCACAGGAAAGAGTGTGTACGTGTTCTATTTTGCCAGAGCTCTATCAGGGATATCAGATGGAATAATGTTTGGTGCGTTACCAGCTTATCTTGGTGAGGTTACTACCCCCAAAGTCAGAGGTACTTGGGGAAATGCAATGACTGTTTTTTTTGTGTCAGGGCAACTTCTGATAACTGTGGTTGGAAGTAACTTCAACGTACAAGAGACGTGTTACATTTTCTTGCCTATTCCAATACTATTTTTCGTTTCTTTCTCCTTTATGCCAGAGTCTCCTTATTTTTATATAATGAGAGGAAGATACGATGAAGCAAAACAATCACTGAGTTCACTTCATAGAAAGAAGGACGTCATAATGGAATTCTTGTCTCTGAGAGCCGATGTTGAGAGGCAGTTGTCAGAAGAAGGAACATGGAAAGAAGTATTCAAGGTAGACAGTAATAGAAGAGCTTTTGCTGCTGGAACTTTTCTAAGAATGTCTCATATAGTAGGAGGATCACTGGCTTTCATCTGTTACACCCAGTATATCTTCGATCAATCTATAGGAACGTTCACGACTGAAATATCATCAATGATTTTTATGGGGCTGGTTCTGATCGTGGGCATTATCGCTAGTTATGCTGTTAATTGTGTCAAACGCAGAACAGCGTATATATGGTCAGTTATACCTTGTGCGGTAGCTCTGCTGATCGAAGCGATATACTTTTTCATACAACAGAACAGACCAGATATAGACATCACTCCTTTCAATTGGATACCAATAACTGGTATGATACTTTATTCGATTTTCAGTTCTTACGGCATCAACCTCATGCCCACCCTGATGTTGGGTGAGCTCTTCTCTATCAGTTTTCGAGCTAAAGCCATGAGCCTTCTGATAATTCTATGTGGAATTCTTGCAATCATTACCAATTCTTTGTTTTATTTTCTCACTTCTAATTATGGTCTTTTTGCACCATTTTTGTTTTTCTCTTGCTGCGATATAGTATCGGCCGTTATAGCCTATTTCATTCTACCCGAAACAAAAGACAGAACATTGGAGGAAATCCAGCAAGCAATGAAAGGAAAGAACTATCGCAAAACTCTGGCGGAACGTCAGACATTGATGAATCAATCTCAGTCTAGTAGTTGAACAGGACTTGAAAACAAAAATCCAAAGAAGCAATGTATCTAGGTTAGTTATTGAAAAAATGAATAAAAAGACAGGAGATATTGCCAATTCATTTCGTATACAGTCGAAGATTGTTCTACTTCCTTCAATTTGAGATCTACCTGTGGAGTGTTCAAATCGAAATTCCCTTGCTGTGGAAGTTATGCTGTAGTTCATGCAGTGAAACATTTACGAATTTTCAATCTATTTTTTCAATTTCGGACCAATATATAGTTGTGAAGTCACCATCTGCCAGTTACCGCAACTGAAGTATTCTCTTTCATTACCACTGTCGAAAATATCACTGGATGATACGAAGATAAACTCATACAATATCAGAACTAATATCTTAATTCATTCATTTCTAATTTTTTCAGTTGCAACAAATTCACCCTATCACTTCTTCAAATTCCCTAATTTTCAGAAAATAATCAAAGTTCTGTGCAATTAATCGTACCAAATACAACATGCTATGTTTCATGCAACTCGAGAAAATCACATAAATACACGCAACTTGAGTTGCAGAAACAAATTGCATCGTGGAATTCAAGTATTAGAAGCGTCTGTTGAATTCAATTCAAAGAAGATATATTAGGTGTGTCCGAACGTTTTCTTTGGAATTTGAATATCATCATATTATCATTCTGATGCAATATATATCGCATGAGAAAAGTAGTCTTTTCAATCATGAGAGCCGAGCAAGAGCAGGAATGGTATCAGCATCGAATCTGCCACAAAATGTACCTTCAACCCCTACATCAATCACTGAATGTTGAAAATTTGGATGAGAAATAAAGAATAATCATGTGGAGCTGAATCTTTATCAAAAATGAGTAAAATATTCCTTCACACACGTAGGAAAAATGTTGTACCTACCCAGACAGCAACAGATATCCAGAATATTCTCTCAATATAATGAAATGAACATATGTATCTCAAATATTCATGAAATATTTACGTGATATTGTATACCTTTAGAAAATTCATTTAATTGTGGTGATAGCTGAAATGGTATTATTTTTGTATTATTTTGGCATTATTATTTACTTTCCCACTTCTCAACTAGCTCACACTTTAACAAAAATAATCCCAACGCTAGATCACCAGATGTAACGACTGTGAGAGTTACTGCTATTCTGTATGAACTTCCTAACATTTTTCCCTTCGCTTTACATAGTTTACATGAATCTAGTATCCACTAAAACAAATCAAAACAGAAAACAATCCCTCCGAACGTCACTATATGATAATGGCAAAATAATATATTATGCAACGATCATGTAATAACCATTACATGAGAGTTGCATATGCTATTTTATCTACACCCGAGAAATAGTGAAGAACTACAAATATAATATTTATATTTGTATTGCACACAATAATACTAATTTTACAAAATTGTAATCAATGGTATTACTTCGAGAAGAAAAACGATGAGAAATGAAGAGATCAAAAATTAAAAAAAATTACTCGAGGTCGGAATCGAACACATCTCTCTTCCAACTATTTCAACTAGCTGATATAATTTCAGCGTCTTAGAACGCTCACCTACGGAGAGCTCAGAGTGTTTGATTGAAAAAATAAAGAAATAAATCATGCATTCGTCAAATGAAAAATTTAATCATTCTAACTGTATTTCTGCCGGTAAAGGTGTCGAAGGTGATTCTCCCATATCGCTGGTATCAGACATTTTGTTATGATTCGAAGTTTAGCTATATTCGTCAAAAATTCAATACCTATACCGATTTTGACTTGACAAAGGTTAAATGCAGAGCAATCTATTGGTTGAAAATCTGTATCGTAATGAAAAATCTGTATCGTAATGGATTTCATTATGAAACGGGTTGTAGGCATATAACTGTATTATCAGAGTACGGGTGTAGATAAAGACTATTATTTTATTTCAGTTATGGCAGCTGCTGTCACCAGACGTAAATCTCTCCACGTCAAATTTGAAATGTTAAGGCAATTTCTGAAAGGAGCATGAATTTGGCCTTTGGCGAGGTCTTCAGTGATAAATTTAGCATTTTTTTGTTTTCCAGTACTATGAAATAGGGCGGTTTGTTGGAAATGGAATTCGCTTAAAATTCTGAGCATTAAATTCGCAACAAATTGAAATTGGACTTAAACATTATCAAGAAAAAATATAACAGAAAAAGTATCTAAACAAATTTATAATTCTAAAATCAACCACTGATTTGATTAAATTAACGAACTACGAAATAAGTGTAAACACACAATACATATATATATATATATATATATATATATATATATATATATATATATATATATATATATATATATATATGCGAAGTTGATATTCTGGGAGTTTCTCCGTTGGTTTGTCGGTATTGACTTTCGACGTTTCGCCAACATCTCAGTTGGCATTTTCAAGAATGTTACCGAGATGTTGGCGAAACGTCGGAAGTTAATACCGACAAACCAACGGATAAACTCCCTGAATTCCAACTTCGCATACTCAAGCATCCGTGAAAACCTTCACTGTAACATATATTGTTGTTCGTTCTAAAATTGTTCGTTTTCGTTAACCAGCGTCAACCCTCAGAAGTCGAAACTTGTGCGAGCAATGGATCAACGAGGCCTCTTAACGTGCGAATACCCAGCATATATATATATATATATATATATATATATATATACCGGGGTCGTCAACAAAATTTCTCACTTACTTTGTAATCAAACTGAATATACATAATGATACCATTATGGTTTGCATAATCACATTTAATAACGTGGAAATTTTCAAAAAATCACGGCCTTATCAATTTCAAAATGTTTCGGTTTAGGTGAATATAGATAAGAAACCGATGAAATGAACCTCGGTTTTCAATTATATCGATGAACTACATGACGTCTGAAGTCGATATACCGTGTGACACTAACTCATGGTACACTCCCGTTTTCTCCTTTGTTTTTCTTGCTATATTTTTGAAATTCGGAACATTGAATATGCTCACTGAACAGCATTGCTCGACATATCTGAAAGAAAAAAACAACTTCCAATTTTTCCGGAAATGACATCAACTTTCGATTCTTGAATGGGACACCCTGTATATTGTTACATGATCGGCTAGGGATGATCATGAGGAATCCAACGATACCAGGTTTAATGATGTTATCTCCAATGACTGCGGAGATATCGCCATTTATTTTATCCATAAGCTCAACAAGTAGGGGAGAGAAACTTTTTCTGGCGGGTCAATCCAATTCTCTCTCCCACTCATTGAGCTTATGAATAAAATAAATGGCGATATCTCCGAAGTCATCGGAGATAACACCATAAAACCTGGTATCGTTGGATTCCTCATGATCATCCCTAACCGATCATGTAACAATATACAGGGTGTCCCATTCAAGAATCGAAAGTTGATGTCATTTCCGGAAAAATTGGAAGTTGTTTTTTCTTTCAGATATGTCGAGAAATGCTGTTCAGTGAGCATATTCCATGTTCCGAATTTCAAAAATATAGCTAGAAAATCATAGGAGAAAACGGGGGTGTACCATGAGTCTGTGTCACACGGTATATGCATGAATAAATTCGAGCCTTCTTCATTGTACAATCCAAAATAAACTGACACACCGAGTTGGACCTCTGTCTACCTCGCATGGCGGTTTCCTGGGCGACTCCCATTCCATATTTTCTTGGGTTCCAAATACGAAAATAATGTTGACCCTACCGTAAGTTCAGAGAAACGAGCCCGTCGTGTCTTTCTCACTCCCTGGCATCCTCAAGATTGGGACCAAATGCAATTATGGTGCACTTTAAAAATGATAATCAATATTTTTCGGAAACCAGTATCTACAAGATATTTCAGAAGAAAAGTATCGATGGTGTATCATAATATTTTTATATAACAGTTGTAGATCATTCTCGATAACCAATATTCAATATCAAAAGTTATTCAATAGGGCATATTGGGCGACAATGGATATTTCTACTCTTTCATTTTGCACGCATGAAATACGGATTATGGAATCACTATTCAATAAAGGTAGTTCATCTTCATCTAAATTGTTAGAGTGGAAAACTTGATATCACACTATATACTGATGTTCATGTTGTTGCTATGTTATAGTTGTTTTATATTAGATAATAAAGTATGTCAAGTTCTGTTGTTTATATAATTTTACTTCCTGGAAAGTATTCATTGAATAATTCATTATCCAAGAGGTTATGGGCCCAGAAGTAAATTGGGTATAGAATCGTTCATCAGTACAGAATATCAAATGGCAGGAAGCAGTTTACCATCCATTGAAAAGTTATTCGGAAGAGATAACTTCAGTACCTGGAAATTTGCTATGCAAAGTTATTTGGAGCACGAAGATCTTTGGGAGTACAAATACTGAAATAGACAACAAGAAGATAGTCAAAGCGAGGGCCAAAATTATTCTATCAGTTGATCCTACACTTTATGTCCATATCCAAGACACAAAAACGGCTAAAGAAGCTTGGCAGAAATTGATACAGGTGTTTGAAGATTCTGGTCTCTCCCGACGAGTAGGACTGTTGCGAAAACTGATAACAACCAAATTGGAGAATTCCAATTCCGTTGAGGAATATGTTAATGTCATCATATCTACAGCTCATAAATTGAATGGTATTGGTTTTGCAGTTGACGAAGCATGGATTGGGACTCTTTTATTAGCTGGACTACCAGATGATTATCGTCCTATGATAATGGCCTTAGAGAACTCTGGTACCCCAATCACAGGCGATGCTATCAAAACAAAACTCATTCAAGACGTCAGAATTGAGAGTTGTGGTCGAAATTCGAATCAAAATTCTGCTTTCTACGGAGAAAATTCGAAAATAAAGAAGAAACCGCAGTTCAAGGGTTACAATAAGAAGAATGTACGATGTTATAACTGCAATTCCTACGGACACAAAGCCCCCGATTGTCCAAATCCAAGAAAAGCATCCAAACAGAAAGAAAAGGTGTTTTACACCTCATTCTTCACTGGTGAACAAGTCCAAAGTGATGTTTGGTATATAGATTCCGGAACAACATCTCATATGACAATGATTTGATGCATATCGATGAATTTTCTACAAGCAAAGAAATTACAATTGCCAATGGTGAGAAACTGAAAGCAGATGCTAAGGGTACATTATCACTCAAAGTTGAAAGTGAACCAGGAAATGTCGATATCATAAATGTGAAAGATGTCCTTTATGTCCCGAATATATCGGCTAATTTATTATCAGTGAGTCAAATGACAAGTCTTGGACACAGCGTAGTTTTTGATTCACAAACTTGTAAAATATTCGACAGATATAAGAATCTTTTAGCTACAGCTCATCAAAACAATGGCATGTATTGTCTCAATAATGAAAGGCATGTTGCTAATTTTGCTGAAAACGGAAACCCTAGTGTGAATTTATGGCATCGTAGACTTGGTCATCTGAATGAAGAAGCCATGAACAGTCTCAGAAAAGGATGTGTTACTGGAATGAGCTACGAAAAGAAATTGTATAATGCTTGTTCAGCATGTGCAAAAGGAAAACAGCATCGTGCTCCATTCAGATCAACAGGAAAACATGCTGATCGGATTCTAGACATCGTTCACTCAGATCTCTGTGGGCCAATGGAAGTACCATCCAGTGGTGGGTCTAGATACTTCCTTACCTTCACCGATAATTTTTAAAGAAAAACATTTGTATATTTCTTCGAATCAAAACATGAAGTGGCAGAATCGTTCAAGGACTTCAAAAGTTTTGCAGAAAATCAGAGTGGACAAAAAATCAAAATCCTTCGCACTGATAATGGCAAAGAGTATACAAACAGAACAATGAAACATTTCTTGAAAACATCAGGAATCCGACATCAAACAACTGTGGCATATTCTCCACAGCAGAACGGTGTCGCTGAAAGGAAAAATAGGACCATTGTCGAGAAAGCCAGGTGTATGTTGCTCGACTCTAATTTGAATACCGAGTTTTGGGCAGAGGCAGTATCCACAGCGGTTTACCTCATGAATCGTTCTCCAACTTCAGTCCTGCCGAATATCACACCAGAAGAATGTTGGTCTGGACAGAAACCTGATTTGAAACATTTACGAATATTTGGATGCACTGCAATGGCACATATTCCGAAACAGAAACGACGTAAATGGGATTCAAAATCAGAAAAATGTATTTTCGTTGGTTATAGTGAGGAAAGTAAAGGCTATCGTCTATATAACCCAGAAAGGAAGCAAATACAAATATCCAGAGATGTTATTTTCATCGAAAATGAAACAGAAGGATCTGAAATGGCAAAAGTTGCAGAAAGAAATTATCAATTTTGTCCCTTGTTTGCTTGGACTGAAACTCCAGAGGAAAACAACATGGAAGAAGAGACCGAAAATGTTTCCGTAAGGACTCAAAATGAGTACACTGAAAACGGCATTCCTGAAAATTCACCTATCCAACATGAGGACGAACAAGCCACTAATTCAGACGAAACGGTTCGCCGTTCTCAAACAGAAAATGGAAAGATTTTGTGACTTACTGTGCTCGTACACCAGAAAATCTACCAGATCCCGTAACAGTTGAGGAAGCCTTGAATCGTCCAGACTCTGAACTTTGGAAAAAAGCAATGCAGAGCGAATTTGAGTCTCTCCAAGAAAACAAAACTTGGATTCTTGTGGACTTACCTGTGAACAAAAAACCCATAGGTTGCAAATGGGTGTTCAAAACAAAACGAAACTCCGAAAGTAACGTTGAAAGATATAAAGCTCGGCTAGTAGTGAAGGGCTATTCTCAGCAAAAAGGTATTGACTATGAAGAAACCTACGCTCCCGTGGTCCGTTACGAATCACTGAGGTTCCTCTTCGCATTAGCTGCAAAACATGACCTAGACATCGATCAGATGGATGTTGTCACTGCATTCCTCAATGGAGATTTACATGAGGAAATTTACATGACACAACCTGAAGCGTTCATTTCCGAAAATGATGACAGGAGGGTCTACAAACTTCAAAAGGCAATTTATGGTTTGAACAACAGCAGGCTAGTAGGTCCTGGAACATCAAACTTGACAGAGTTTTGAAAGAAATAGGTCTGTCACGTTCAAAAAATGATCCAGCGATATATTTCGATACTTCTGATGGGAAAATGTTATTTGTAGCCATATACGTGGATGATCTACTGATTTTTTCCAATGATGCCGCAAAGAAGGAATATATCAAATCTCAGTTGAAAATGCGATTCAAAATGAAAGATTTGAATGATGCTCACTACTGTTTGGGAATAAGAATCACCAGAGATCGACGAGAAGGAAAAATTTGGTTGGATCAACAACGTTATACGGAGGAAATATTGAGGAAATTCAATATGGAGAAATGCAATCCAGTAATCACACCTTTCGATCCGCATCAAAGACTCATGAGAGATATGGGAGCAAAAACAGTGGAAGAAAAAGAAACTATGAAAGATATTCCATACCAGGAAGCAATAGGAAGTATTTTGTATTTGTCCCAGGGCACGCGCCCGGATATTTCTTTTGCTGTGAATTTTCTGAGTAGATTCAACAACAATCCTGGAAAAATTAATTTCAGCGCAGTGAAGAGAATACTCAGATATTTACGTGGAACATTTTCAGCAAAATTAGAATTTTCGAGGAAGGGAAATCAGCACTTGATTGGATTCAGTGATGCAGACTGGGCAAGTGATTTGGACGAGCGACGATCTACCACAGGTTATGTGTTCAATCTTCAAGGTGGAGCAATAGCGTGGAACTCTAGAAAACAACAAACTGTTGCACTATCCACCACAGAGGCCGAGTACATGGCTCTGTCTGCTGCTTCTCAAGAGGCGATGTGGTTACGAAATTTCTTAAGAGAAATCAACCAAGACTCTTTCCTCGCACCGACAAAAATCTTTTGCGACAACCGAAGTACCATAGCTTTGGGAGAAACTGACGCTTATCATCCAAGAACTAAGCATATTGATGTAAGGCATCATTTTGTTAGAACCAAGATAGAAGAAAAAGAAATTCAGCTTGTACCTATCAGTACTAATGAAATGGTAGCCGATAGTTTGACGAAGCCTCTATTTGGACAGAAGCACAAGTTTTGTACTGAAGCGATGGGAGTTCGAACAAAGTATTAATATCAGTTTTAGTGGCCGTGTTAGAGTGGAAAACTTAATATCACACTATATACTGATGTTCATGTTGTTGCTATGTTATAGTTGTTTTATATTAGATAATAAAGTACGTCAAGTTCTGTTGTTTATATAATTTTACTTCCTGAAAAGTATTCATCGAATAATTCATTATCCAAGATAAATATTGAGGAGGTACTCTATAATGCTGATGATTTTCGAAGACAGACAGAGATATTGAAAGATGGGTGGACATACACTCTACTCATTGTTCACAATTGAAAATGATAGAACTGCCAATTGACAATTGTTGTTCAAAATTGACAGTTCTGTGTTTTGGTCTTCTTGGTACGGGCATTTTCCAATATTCACCGTAAATAAACCGGTCGAATAAACCGGTTTTTTTATGGTCAATGTCAGGTTCTCTATGGTTTCTGTGGAATATTGAAACGCTTTGGTAGATGACCGGTGTTTTGACATTTCAATTTGTTTGTTTTTGTGTTCTGTGTTATGAATTTGTATTCAGATTTGTTTTATCATATTTTTGAAGTAAACGAGACTTGAGTTATCTGATCTCTTTAGAAAATGGAAAACGATAATTGTGCTGCCAATGTCGTACTATTACAAATGCTAGAAAAACGTCGTACTAGGGGCAGCTCTACAGATTCTTCCTCTGATGAAGAAATTTTGGTGAATATGGCCAGTCGGGTTGGATCCCAAAAACATAAAAAAGTGAAAACTTATGTTAAGGATTTTGTTTTTCATTATACTGATTCACAGTTTCAACAATATTTTCGCATAAGCAGGGCTAAATTTGAGGTAAATATTTACACATATGTAAACAGCATTCATTACAATTATGTATTATTGTTGGAACTTCTGACTGTTATCAGACCAGAGGATTTTGAAAACAGTGGTCGACCACCGTATCCCATAATGGATAGTCTATTGTTAACAATATGGACATTAGCCACCCAAGAAAGTTTGAGAGAAATTGGATCTAGATTTAATGTTAGTGTAGGCCATGCTCATAGAATAATAATTAAGATTTGTCAACAAATGACTGCATTAAAAGATAATTACATTTTGTGGCCCAGAGGTCATCAAATAGGGAGTCATCAACAGGACTTTAGAGTGTTGAGAGGACAAAATAGTTTTCCAAGTAGGTCATTCAATCATACTATGATTCAATGTATCGATTCTCAAAAATTAATAACTTTTGAACAGAATTTGCAGTTTTAGAAATGTAAATTAGCATAATTTAAAAATAAACTTCTTTTGATGAGCTAAGAAATTTTGATTTTTAGATGTATTTGGATGTGTGGATGGGACACATATTATTTCCGTTCAACTTTACTTTCTCATTCTCATCAAATACCGGTTTCCAATTTTCCATTTCTTATAGAAATATTTATATTTGAAAAATGCCAATCTGACACAAAACCTCGAATTGTATTAAAGGTTAGAAAAAACACCGAAATTCCAACCAAAAAACCTGGTAGTTGCGGTGCTTGACCGGTAGAGTTACCGGTGAATTTAGAAACACTCACAAAGTCAGGAACGGTTAATTTTGGAACGCTTCGGTGTGCAACCGGTTGACACCGTGGCATTCACCGGTGAATACTGGAAAATGCCCTACTTCATATCAGATAATTCTGATCAGAACTTGTGTGTTTCGATGCTTCTATAGAAAGTAACAGTCTCAGGCTCTTCAATGAGCCATTTGGCAGATTTTCAATCTGTCATTGACAGATTATAATCTGGCATTGCAGATTAAAATCTTTCAATGGATATATTTTTCATTTTTACTGTGACCTGAATACGCCGTCGTAATCAAGATGCATATATTCCTGGTGCGATCTCCGATTCGATATTGTTTCGTCAAAAACTCTAGACACGAATATTTCCATCGTATGTTAAATATCCCATATGAAGCGGGACATTTTCGATCAATTACAGCGATTATTTCCATCGTATGTTAAAAATTCCATATGAAGCGGGACATTTTCGATCATTTACAGCGATAAATTCCCGGCGGGACATTTTCGGGCTGGTAAATACCCGGTAGGTATCGAAAAATACCCGCTCGGTCCGTGTATCTATAGTAACGATTGTTAAAATGTACATTTGAAAACTCCTCCTTCGGAGTCGGTCTCTTTCGACAAAATATGAAAATAAACTCTTGCAGTTTTTAGACAACATGCTTTCATGGAAAATTATCGGTAATTTTGAAGCGCTTGTGTAATTACTTCCGATAAATCATATCCACGGAATTTACTGCGAATTCCAGTAGATGGTGCAAGAATCGAATTATGTCATCTTTTGACATTTGCATTCCAATTCATTCGAATATTACTAGAAGTGTTCCATAATTTTACTGTTCCTTTCAACCAGCTATTTATCGTTTCCAGATGAATTCTCTACCGTAGTTTTCTTAGTTATTTGTCGTTTATCTGCCTTTGCCTTCAATTAATAGTTGTTTGGTTTGTATGTTTAGTATGTAATTGAAGTGTTGTTCTAAATAGTGTTTCATAATGGATATCAAACGCTGTTGTATTATTTGTGGACGAAATGATCAATCATCTTTCAATAGCCTGCACTATAGCAATCTTCCTAATGAATTGAAATTGCTCAGGTTGATCTGGACTATGGAGAATTGGAGAATTCATTTAGAATTAAACACTATAATGCTCCATAATATATGTGTCACGATGCATATCTGTATTTATGTCTGAACAGAAACAGACAAAGATAAAAAATATAGCGAATTCTTAGGTGAGAACTCTTGCAATTTTTGACAGAACTCGTGTATCTTTATCCTTTATTAGGTAGAGTGTTGAAAAAAAAAAGTAACACACTGACTCTGTACTAGTTGTTCTAGATTCGCTGATAGAAATTTCGTCATGTGTCTAGAGTAGCCGTTTGACGCCACCTGTAAATAAATTTCAAGAATGTGAATTTCCCTGGATGTCATTATCAAGTGAGCCGTAAGTCTAGTGTTTTTGACGAAAACATTAACAATGTACTGGTATAGAAGTCATTTCACCAGGAATATATACATCTTGGTCGTAATTAAGAATTTCTGGAAAGTCAGAATTCTGTTTTGTTATTACGATATCTAGTAGACGTAAAGTATCCTATAATTGTTTTGTATGACAATGAAAAGAGAGTAAACAGGCATGTAGCTGAAGTGAACAGTTACAACTCACCGAAGATATGTTGATTAGAAAATGTGAATTCAGAAGAACGTTCTCTGAATCTTTGACTTTTAGAAAATATGGGAGTTGTGAAAAGTTTATAATAATTCCATATGGTGCTCGTAGGTTTGATCATATTTTCAAAAAAGTAAATATGGAAGTGTCATATAAAACTTCCTACGAATTGCACCAATTCTTTAGTGATCAATGAGATAAATTAAAACGATGCTCATTTTGTTAGCAAAAAAAACGTCGAGTGGAAGTGATATCCTTTAGGTTTTTGGTAATTGATCCCTGAAAAAGTCTGAACTTTCACACACAAGGTTTCAATCTTATCGGTCACACGCAGTATAAAAAAGATTGTTTTCAAATGGATATAATTACTGCGTGCATACCGAAGCTTATTCATAGAGCACTCGTAGATAAAAATATAATTTCCAAGTTACGACTCCCGTGTCAAATAATGTTTGGTTCACTGCTGTCGATAACATTTACATTGTTTCCCTAATCGGATATAGCAAGAGAAATGTCTGGGAGAATATAAATTCTAACTGGTCTAAACTATTTATCGAACATGTCCAGTTCTCCTTGAACACGGGTTGCGATTTGTTCAGCCACAATATTGGTTGTTAACGATCAAAGTGGATATGGAGACCTTGCAGCATAAAAATGAATATACCTCGCTAGAAAACTATAATTTCCAAATTGTCGCAGTAATCATTGGTAAGTGAAGTCAATCTTCATCTCATTCAACTTTTTCGCGTTCTCTGATTTGCTGCATAGATTCCACCGATACATATATTCTTCATATGTGTGAAGTAATTCAAAATGAAATGAGTCCAATTAAGATCAGGTACAATCGACGGTAGTCGATTGTACGAATGATTAGGTACAGATGTTCACAAAAGTTTTCTCTATTCATTTCATTTCAGCTGGTTTATCTTCCCTCTCCAATGGAATATTTCTATCATGGCCATCTCCGTTCATCTTGAAAATTTCCAGGGACAAAGAAAACTATGACATCAGTGAAGAACAAGCTTCCAAGTTCGTGATGATTCCCTTCATTGTCTTAATGTTCAGCTGCCCAGTATTCAGCAAACTCAGTGATGTTTATGGGAGAAAACGCATTTTGCTGATGACAACATTCGTTGATATCACTGTTTGGATACTGAAAGCTGCAGGAAGAAATTTGTACGTGTTTTATCTTGCCAGAGTTCTAGTTGGAGTTTCGGATGGCATAATGTTTGCTTCTCTTCCGGCCTATCTTGGGGAGGTTACAGCTCCCAAAGTTCGAGGTACATGGGGAAATGTAATGACGGTTTATATTCTTCTGGGAGAACTTCTGGTGACCGTGGTTGGGAGCTACTTCAATGTACATGAAACATGCTACAATTTCATCCCTATACCAGTTATATTCTTTGCATTATTTTATTTCATGCCGGAATCACCTTATTTTTATATAATGAGAGGTCGATACGATGAAGCAAAGCAGTCGTTGCGATTTCTCAATCGGAAAGAAGACGTTTCGACAGACTTCTTGTCCCTGAAAGCCGCCGTTGAGAGGCAGATGTCAGAGGAAGGAACTTGGAAGGAAGTTTTTTCAATAGGCAGTAACAGAAAAGCTTTCATTGCTGCGTTATTTTTGAGGATGTCCCATACATTTGGAGGAGCACATGCGTTTGTGAATTTTACTCAATACATTTTTGATGAATCCGAAGAAACGTTCACCAGTGAAGTGTCATCGATGATATTCATGAGCCTTGTTCTCCTACTAAGTGTTTTCGCTAGTTTCGCAGTGAATTGGCTTGGTAGAAAGAGGGCGTATATCGGATCACTAGCCCCATGTGGTGTGGTTTTATTAATCGAGTCAATCTATTTTTATTTCCACAAAAACCGTCCGGACATAGACACAACTTCTTTTAGTTGGGTGCCTCTAGTTGGTATGATACTCTATTCAGTATTCAGCTCTTATGGCATCGGTTTGATGCCAACGTTGATGCTAGGGGAATTGTTTTCCGCCAGTTTTCGTGCCAAAGCCATGAGTGTTCTCATGTTTCCGATTGGAATCATGGCTTTCATCTCGAGTGCTTTGTTTTATTTCCTCAGTTCCAACTATGGTCTTTATGCGCCGTTTCTGTTTTTTGCATGTTTTAATATGATATCAGCAATTCTATCTTATTTCATTTTACCTGAAACCAAGAACAAAACGTTAGAGGAAATTCAGCAATCGATGAAGAATAATTCATCACATAGATCTCTGAAAGAAAGAGTGATGTTGATGGGGTCCGGTACCAAACAAATGTAAAATGGTTTATAGTGTAAGTAATAGAGGAGTTTTTATAATCGTATTCATTGTATATTTCGAAGACTATATTTGAATATGCAATTAAACTTTCTTCTACAATCATTCAGTTCAATTCTCCTAATCATTGCTTGGAGAGAACATCTACAGGGTGTTTCACAACATATCTGACAAATGTTTACCATGTGAGATATAACAAGCCGATCAAACAGAAAAAGGGGAAAAGAGATAACAAATGAAAACATTCGAAAGGATATTTCGTCATCGAAGGTTGTCGAATAAGGTGTTAAAAAATAAGAAATAAATATTTTTGGTGACCTTTGTTTTATTTTATTGTTTGATCCCAAAGGAGCACAAGTTTATATAAGGGATAACAACAGTTTGCAACATTAATAAACAATGAACAAAGTATACAGGTTGGTCCTTAAGTAATTGTACATTGACCATGGTAGATTATTGCCTTGAAAATATCACGATTTGAGACTACTTGCTTCAATAGAATATAATTAATAAGAGAGATACCGGAAATCAAACATGAGATGTTTTTTTTTGAATTTTGTAATGATTGAAAAAACAAATGACAAGTTGTCTCAATTCGAAATATTTCGAAGTCAAGGATGTACCATTTCTCTAAGTACAATTACTTAAGGACCATCCTTTATAAAGCAGAATCTTTAACATGAATTATGCTAATTTTATAAGGAAATGTACAATTGTATAACATGTCATAGGAGATATTATGTCAAATTCATGATAAGACTGCTAACCATTCATTATTTAAAGAACGACGAACTGCTTCTAGTGCATTACCTATAACATTAAAGGGTATATTATCGTCCAAAATTGTTCTTCAGGTGGCACTGGCATATCAGGATCTACAGGGGGAACTTGTTCTTTATGTTTACAAGCAATATTTTGTAAAACAGCACATCAATAATTGCATCTGCTTTTTGAACAAGTTCGTATTAATGATTCATTATGAAGTGCTCCTCAGGTGAAACTGAACGAGGTGGAAGAACCATGATATAGGGAAGAACTGCATAGCCTGAATCACCAATTGAAACGTGGTTTCCCATTTCACCTTTTTCAAACCGATGTTTTATTCTCGATGCATTGAATATTGTTTGATCATGAGCTTAACCCTGCCATCTGGTAACGATATAAAAAATTTCCGAAGCTGATCCAGCAATTACTTGAACATTTTTTGAAAAATAGTTCTTTCTATTTCTGTACCAGCTATGATCAAAGAAATTAGTATATTTTACTGAATCTGTATAGAGGTTTCCTACTTGGTGACTGGAGTCGAATATGGGTACAATCTATAACCCCATGTCTATTTTTGGAAATCTGGCTTTTGTGATGTAGGATTATAACACTCAGTATTAGAATATTGTGTTTAATTCAAATACCGCTGGTATAATAACATTACTGCAGTCATAACAATTTTTATGGACTAAGCATTATTATGTAAACAAGATAACCAGGTCGAACCAGGAGTTTAATGATTTGACTCAGCAATATACTTCCTACATGCAACCTAAAAGGGCGTTTGATTTACTCTTTATAACCGAACTCATTACACCTTATTACAAAACTGTAAACGGACAGTTGCGATTTCTTCTTCTGTTTGTGGCATATTTATAAATTGGGGCCGCATTGAAGCAAGTATTTCAGTAACTTTCTGAGTTATAGTGAAGGCTGTAGTTTTGCTGACATGACAGAAATCAACACATACAATATAGAAACATCCTGTTGCATAAAATCGTAATGTCATGAACAATCTCGTCATCACAGAGATAGGAGAATTGCCGAAACAAGAGAATAACATAAGTGAATGCAATTGTAATCAGTGAAGTTTAAATATACTATTATTCGCGACTAATACATAATGAAAGTATTATACTTATGGTTTCTGCATTATAATGCCATATATTATTCCCTTGGGGAATAATGGCGAGGGATTAGTAGTAACAGTCTTTATTTCCTCTTTTAGTCCTATGACAAAATTTTTCGAATTGAATGTTACTATGTAAATGATATAACCAAACTCCAAAGTGTCAGTGTCAAACGCGTAGGTAGTATTTGTGTATTCATATAGAGATGAATGAAACTGAAGAATCATTAATATATGATAAATAAATTTGTCGTAAATAAAGTAGAGTATACTACTCGCAATAATGATCATTATTCTCTCGGAATGGTTAAGGCTTTCATCATCGGAGTCATCGGAAATGAGTAAGCCTCTGAAGAAGCTGGCCACTCGCGCTAGCGAAACGTTAGGAAGAAATTCCAAAGAACGACGACCTTCAAGCCCGAAGATTATAGTCTTTGGAAGAAATCTACAGGAACATAACAAAAATCTTATGGAAGTTTTTAGTAGACTTCGTAAAGTAAATTTAAAATTGAATCCTATGAAATGTGAATTTTTGAAAAAAGAAATCCTTTATTCAGGTCATATTGTTAGTGATAAGGGAACAGCTCCTGATCCAGAAAAAATTGAAGCCTTAAACGAATATCCTACCCCAAATAGTGCGGATGAAGTGAAACGATTCGTTGCTTTTGCCAATTATTATAGGAAATTTATACCGAGATTCGCGGAATTATCTGTGCCTCTAAACAAGTTGTGCAGAAAGTATGCAAGGTTTGAATGGGCGGATGAGTGTAATAGTGCGTTTCAAATTTTGAAAAATGCAATGGTGCAACATCCGGTGTTGGAGTATCCTAATTTTACGGATAGTTATGAATTTATCCTCCAAACTGATGCTTCAAAGTTTGCGATTTGGGCAGTACTTTCGAATAAAAATAATAACCCAGTGGCATACGCAAGTAGAAATTCAAACAAAGCGGAAATAAATTATCCAGTTATTCATAAAGAACTTCTGGCTATTTATTGGGCTGTAAGACATTTTCGTTTATACTTATATGGACCTAGGTTCAAAATTTTGACAGACCATAAGCCCTTAGTGTATCTATTCAGCCTAACAGACCCTCCCAGCAGATTAACAAAATTCCGACTAGGACTTGAGGAATACGATTTTTATGTTGAATATATAAAAGGAAGTGAAAATTTTGCCGCGGATGCCTTGTCTAGAATCAAGTTAACGTCACTTGAGTTAAAAAATATGAACAATGACATGATTTCTGTTATAACTAGGGGTCAGTGGAAACGTACGAGAGAAGATGATAATGGGTCGAAAATTGATAGTCATGATGTTTTGCCTGATCAAACAAACATAGTGGAAATCCTTAAACAACCAAGAGATTGCACTGAGCTAGTTTTAACAAAATCATCGAAAATGAAGTCGTTATTAAAAGATGTAACTGAACAAGTAGGGAATTTTTATCATGTACCATTACATCTTACCTTATATTTAAACCAAAATTCTTGATCAATATTGACGCGAGACGAAATGTTGAGAGATTTGGCGGAAATAAGGAAGAAAGCTTACTTAAAGGAACTATATATTTTGAAAAATGAATGTAATGCAGAATTTATTAAATGGATAGGTAGAGCAATAAAGAATAATGCTAATTATAAGGGGCCCCGAATAAATATTTTGCAAGGAGTTAGCAAAGTAATGGACAATGATAAAAGAAGAGTTATTTTAAATGATTTTTATTCACTTCCAACCAGTAGACATGCGGGTATGAACAGAATGATGAATAATATAAAGAAGTATTACTTTTGGCCAGGTCTATATGATGATGTGATGAAGTTTGTGAGGAAATGTGACACCTGTCAGAAGCAAGAGTTTTCTAATAATTACATTAAACAGCCAATGGTGATTACTTCCACGGCGCATAACGCATTTCAGAGAGTTTATTTGGACATTGTTGGACCACTACCAACAGATTTGAATGAATTTACTTATATCCTTACGCTACAATGCGAATTAACAAAATTTGTAGAAGCATTTCCTCTGAAAAATAAAGATGCTGTGTCAGTGGCAAAGTCATTTGTGGAGAACTTTATCTTGCGATATGGAATTCCACAGGAAATTGCAACTGATGGGGGCTCTGAATTCATTTCTTCTACAATGAGGGAGGTTTGCAGAATTTTACAAATGAAACAGGTGCAATCAACCGCATACCATCATGAAAGTATTGTAGGCCAGTGATTATATACATTTGGAAATGCAAATGAACCGAGAAAGCCAAATTTCAGATATTATGTTGAAAGGGGCTAGAAAAGCTTAAGTTCAAATTGTCGACCAAAATAACCTTGTGGATTTTCCGCCATCTTGAGAAAGAGTTACATTTATGGTTTTTTTCATCATTACTCGGTTCCCCGTTGAGATACGAAAATTTTTATTGAATACTTTTTTGTTGCTTTTTGCACGATCTACAATCAAGGTCTCATACATTTTTCACGTATCGATCATCGTTATCGAGATATCGATGAAAAAATCCAAAATAGGGGAGAAAAAATTGTTTTTTGTCATTTTCTTTTTTCTCGTGAAAGATATCGAGGAATGTTCGAGATGAAACTTGTAGAGCGTGTTCAGACTTACAAATCCGTTTTTTTATTTTTTATTTCCGACAAAAGTTACGACCTCTAGCGCGTCACAAAGTCGGCCTCATCGCGCTCGACGCTGCAATGTGCGTCTCGCCATAGAGCGCGTCTATACGGCGACCGTTAGAGTTTTTTTCGTGTACGTGCCGAAAAATCTGCTGCTTTTTGTAGCATTCCAGCAAAGAATATTTACGTCTACACGAACAAGAAGCGCATCTGACAATTCGACAAATACACCATGAGTGCGCATGTCTACCAGCAGTGTCAGCATTTTGCAGTCGGTCAGTCATACCAACAAACAAGTACTGGTGTTTCTTGTCGAGTAGTTTACTGGATCACTGTTTTTTGCTGGCAGTCATGCGTAGTCGTAACAAAAATAGTTTGGAGGTCATGAAATATGGTAGTGGTGGGGACCACAGGAATAGCGGCTGTGTAGCGGCAAGTGACGCTTCTTGTTCGTTATACGTAAATTTTCTTTGATTCCAGTCAGTTGTCTCGAGTCTTTTGAAGCGAGCATACCTATTTGAAAATTTGTGCGAAAATGGGTGATTTCTTGCGATTGAAGAAGTTTCACGACTCGAAGAGTCTACCGAGGAGAAGTTTGAACAGCCAGGACCATCAAAACGCCGAAAAACGTGTGAAAAAAATGACTGCCTGTAATTATTATTTTTGGTGCATAACAATTATTTGATCAATAAATTTCAAGTATTTGATATATAATTTGGCTGGTTTATTAATTTATTTTGTATTGCAATAATTCCCTGAACAACCATTCCTCCATTTTGACGTGTGGATAGAACCGTGCGAGCGGCTAAATAAAAATCGGACACAGTCTTAGTGACTTTGCGGCGCGCTAGAGGTCGTAACTTTTGTCGGAAATGAAAAATAAAAAAACGAATTTGTAGGTCTGGACACGCTCTACAAGTTTCATTCGGAACATTTCTCTATATCTTTCACTAGAAAAAGAAAATAGTGAAAAACAATTTCTTCTCCCCAAATTTATGGTTTTTTTCATCGATATCTCGATAACGATGATCGATACGTGAAAAATGTATGGCACCTCAATTGTAGATCGTGCAAAAAGCAACAAAAAAGTATTCGATGAAATTTTTGTACCTCAACGGGGAACCGAGTAATGATGAAAAAACTGAATTTAACCCTTTTTCAAGATGGCGGAAAACCCACAAGGTTATTTTGGTCGACAATTTGAACTTAAGCTTTTCTAGCCCCTTTCAACATAATATCTACAATTTGGCTTTCTCGGTTCATTTGCATTTCTAACCCGATTTTTTCGACGAAATGACTGGAGTATTGGATCATTAGAAAATTCACACAAGGTCTTAGGCGCATATTTGAGAATCCAGTCCGAAAACCGTGACGCAGCTTGGAGCTCATGGATTCCTTATTGGTGTTTCTCGTACAATACTACAGTATATACTGAAACGAAATATACTCCTTTTGAACTCGTTTTTGGCAAAAAATGTCATATACCTAGTAGTTTAAAAAATATCGTGGAACCTATTTACAATTTTGATAATTACCCAATAGAGTTAAAATATAGGTTACAAAAAGACCAGGAAGACGCAAGAACTAATATATTATTTTCAAAACAAAAAAGAAAAACAGCTTATGATTAAAACATAAACCCGATTGAATATAAGAAAGGAGATTTGATTCTTGTTAAAAATGAAGGTACAAGTAATAAAATCGCCAGTCCATGTTTTCTGGGTCCATATTTAGTCGTAACGGATGAATCCCCAAATGTTAGAATTTTAAAGGAAATTTCAGTACACAAAAACCGAACTAAATTGTATCATAGTTAGTTATTAAGGCCCGGTTTCACCAACGACTTTAATATGGATTATCTTGCTAAGTGGAATATTTAAACGCGATAACATTGCGATTCCGTTTCACCAGACCAGTTAGCTCGATTATGTCGACTAATCAGGATTCCATGAAAATCCGCCATTATACGAGCGATTAAGCAACTAATCGAGATAGCAGCCCTGTCATCTGTCATTCATATTCTGACATTACTTCACAAAGCACATATATATAGAGGAAACTCTTAAATGAGCGCTCTAGAAATGCATTTTAGTTCACGGAACTGATCCACGTAGCGCTGGTGCACGGATTGAAACATATTGTTGCCAAAAGATGGCAGAAGAAAATTATCGTTTGACGTTTGAATTTGGCAATGACAACGCTATATTTAATTCTTCGTATAAGAATTATTGAAGTGCTAATTGTTTTAATATGGAGATCGGAATCAGAAGTTCCCATCCAAAAAAAAATGTTGTGTGCCAAAGTGTGAGGATTGGTTTAGTAAACGCCATCGATTTCCTAGACCAGATAAGGAACCAGTATTGTTTAAAACGTGGATGCATAAAGTGAAGAAGCCATTGTTCTCAAATAAAAGTCATGCACAAATTCACAAGAATTATCTTGTTTGTGATATTCACTTCAAAGATGAGTTCAAAGTGGTAAGCCATAACATCAAGAACATTGATTTCAATCCGATCAACTGTAAAATCCATAGTTCTTCTAGCAAAAATGCGTGTAAATTAATTACCAGGTGTTCTCTCTTTTTCTGGTGTAAGAAAATCAACAGGACTGAAAGGAACTGATTCAAAATTTAATAATTTTTTGAGACGAACTCGATCAAACCCTGTTGAACCAATGAAAATGATAGCACACAAGAAGTTTTCAAATAACTGTAAAAAGAAAAGATGACTGATTTCTTTTTCATTACATTGAACCCTTTCATTTTCATACCTCTCCGGTAAATGTTAATGATTGTATTCCTATGCATCTGTTCTTGTGTTTTTGTTTCTGTAATTAAAACTTATATATTGTACTTTGTTCATTATTGACTTACTATACTCACAAAAAAGAAGGAAAAGTCCCTCTAAAACAACTACGCCCTTACCTATTTGGCATGACTGGCACTGAGTTGTCGACTAATGCATTCAAAATGTAGTCGTGTTTTATCCATGATGTGTTAATGAGTTAATTGAAGAGAAAAGGCAACTTTTGAAATGAAGGATGAAATTGCAACCTTCGGTGTAAAAGTTGAAACTTTTTTCAGAGATTAATTACCCTACCAACAAACTGATATTATTTGCACTTGAAGCGCGTTCCGCTAACAAGGTTTGCATGTTCAGGAGAAGGAAATTGATATTCGTATCTCCCTATCAATTTTTTCTGAACATGCTAACCTTGTTAGCGGAACGCGCTTCAAGTGCAAATAATATCAGTTTGTTGGTAGGGTAATTAATCTCTGAAAAAAGTTTTAACTTTCAACATATTGCCACGCTTTTATAGTTTTTGTTGTCAAAAGATGTCGCTACTGAAGCCTCATATTATCTCAACCGTCAATTGTTAGTCCGGCTCCAACAAGTTTGCCATCTGTTGGCAACAATATGTTTCAACCGTGCACCAGCGCTGCATGGATCAGTACCGTAAACTAAAATGCATTTCCAGAGCGTCTAATGGCAGATACCCTTCTATATATACGTGTTCTGTGCATTACTTCGACCTCTGTCAGTGAGTGTGAAGTGTGAGTCAGTGGTCAGTGTGAAAAATAAGTATTATTTCCAAAGTAATCGGTTTGGTAGTTTTTGGCAATTATTTAGTGTATATCTTATATCAGAAAAATATTTTGAAATGGCCATTCGTCGAGCAATTGATCTTGCATTCCAGGACGATAGTGAAGACGAACAAGAATTTGTTGTTCGACGGCCTCGTTGGATTCGAGAAAGGGATGATCATTTTAATAATTTGGATGATAGAGACTTCGAAATGAAATTCAGATTGTCAAAGATTGCTGCTTTACAAATTTTACAATCTATTGAAGAAGATCTTGAATTTCCTAGCGATAGGTACGTAAACGTGTTTCTATTATGTTATAGATATGAATGGGTTTTAATAGGTTATGTTTGTATTTTCAGGAATAATTCAGTGGCCCCTATAAATCAACTTTTATGCGCTTTACGGTACTATGCTACCGGATGTCACCAACAAACCATAGCAGATATTAGTGGGATCAGCAAACCAACAGCACAAAGAATAATTCATCGGGTCAGTGCTGCTATTTCTAGACTTCGCCCCTTGCATTTTGGGTTTCCAGAAACAGCAGAAGAAATACGGAGATCTCAGACCGATTTTTACAGAATTGCAAGCTTTCCTCGTGTAATTGGTGCGATTGACTGTACTCATGTTAAAATATCATCACCAGGTAACAAACACTTTTCTGTAAGAAAATGCTTCAGCTAAACGTATCGTTTTCAATTGTAGGAGGTGACAATGCTGAGCTCTTTCGATGCAGAAAAAACTTCTTCTCCATCAATGTACAGGCTATTTGCAATGCCAAACTTGAATTTTTAGATATTGTTGCTCGTTGGCCAGGAAGTACCCATGATTCACGGATCTTCAGCAATTGCTATCGGAAAGCTATGTTTGACAATAGCATGTATGGTAATTCTGTACTTGTGGGAGATGCTGGGTACAGTTGTACAAATTACATGATGACTCCATTTGATCACTGCCAAAATGAATCTGAACAACTGTACAATGAGTCACAAATCAGGACTAGGAATCCTGTGGAACGAATGTTTGGAATTTGGAAAAGGAGATTCCCAGTCCTAGCTTTGGGTATACGAGTGAAACTTGAGAAGGTTTTTCCTATTATTGTGGCAACATCAATTTTGCACAACATATCAAGACGAAGGAGAGAACCTGTGCCTCCATTTGAGCCTGAGTTTGAAGTAGGACTCCCAGCTGCCTGGGACATAATCTTAAATCAAGGTGATATGGAACAAAATCAGCTACCTGCTGCTCAACATCAACAAAATGTCATTGGTCGTGAAAGAAGAGCAATTGTTGAACAATACTTCTCCAGGTTGGTGTTATGATATATGTGCTGAGCAAAGGAATTAATGTACATTTTGGTTACAGGCTTGCTGCTCTAGAAAGGCAACGTGGAGGTGATGAAAGGAGAGATCAAGCATATGACCATGCACCGGATGACCCTGAATGATTCTGTGCATATGTAATTCTGGCCAAAAATCAGGCCCTTTGATTTTGTCACATCTGTGATCAAACAATGAATGTAATATATCATACCCCACTTGATGGAATAAATTTCAATAAAAATAAACTGAAATAATATATTCAACCAGGAAAAGTAGTTTTATTGAAAAGTTTGAATTTTCATGTAATATTCACAACCATGATTGAGTTTCAATGAGGTATTAAAAAAACAATGGCGGATTAAAGCTTGTTTTATAATCAATAGTGGTAAAAAAACAAATCATAATTTCATATTGAAATAAAAGTCAGTTTGGAATGTGAAGTTTTTCATTTATTTACAATGGTCGATTAAAGCATGACTAGTGAAAGAACAAATTCAAATTTCACATTGAAATAAATATAATGTCACGGAATGTGTATTGTTTTTCATTTATTTCGTTTTCTATTTTCTTTCAATTCGATCAAGAGGAGTCGTGTTTTAATTCTCTCCTGCCTCAACTGTTCTTTTTTTATTTCCATGTTCATCATATGTTCCGCCCTGGCAAAATCTCTTGCATCATCAAGCGTTTTTTTTCTGGCTTCAGCCAACTCCTCATTCTTTGTAGCACTTATGATCGGTCTCCTACGTTGTATCGAATGTTTTGTGGAACCAATTGGTTGCTTAGTTCTTGTCACAAAAGAGTTTGGTTCAAGCGGCTTTATCTTGGGGGTAAGGTTTTTAGGTGGGATGATGGACTGGGATGTCAAATTCGACGATGATGTCAGAACTGAAGGTAATTCTGGCTCCGTTGTTTCTTCAGGGGCTTCAAGGGCATAATGTTGAAGTGTTTGTGGCTCAAGAGATATTTCAAATGTGCCATCTTCTCCTTGTGACACATGACAGTTGCCCATTTCTCTCAGAATCTTCGTCCTAGGAGTTCGAAGTTGTGATGGAGTATATCTATCCCATAAAAGCCCTTGACTGGAGTCTTTAGCCTCACAAGCTCCTTCGTCACTGACTCTTCCATTATTCATGGCTACGCAAAAAATATTGAGTTATAATATATATATATATATATATATATTGAATGATATCTAAACAAATATTACCATCAAAAGCTCCGTCATTGTCATAGTCACTGAGGCACCCAACAGCCGCTGGTCTTATTAAGGAGATGACCCTATCCAGTACAGGGTCATTTGGAATGGTATTCGCTCTTCCTCCACCTGTAACAAATAGTTGAATAATAATCTCATGTATTGTCTGAAAGCTACAATGAGTAACTAACCAGTCCTTATCGTATCATTCCTTTCTTGAGCAGCCTGTCCTTTCCCAGCACTCTTCAAATTTTTCAAGGAATTTTTAAGGACAGCTTCAGTCCTGTAAATAGTGTCAGTTGAGGCATTGAATTCTGTAGTGATTTTCTGCCAGGCCAGGTTTTTCTTCCCCATTGCATCACCATCAGTCTTTTTACACTCGACAACGGAGAAGTTTGCTGTTATTAAATCCACCAACAAACATTTTTCTCTTGTTGTCATGTTAGGATCGCGTTTTTTCTTAATTACAGCAGCCATTTCAAGTATCAATTGGGAAATTCGAAATTCACACAATAAATGTACAACACAACTCAAAAACTCCGTGCAAAATACCTCGGTAAAGTCACATTGACATATGTCTCACGATTCACAAAAGATTGTTCACTGTTCACTGCACTTTTTGATATGTCTATGCAAACTCGTCAATGTTATATGTGTTTTGTAGTTCTCTCTTCTCTTCTTCTTCTTATCTTCTTCTTATTCTAAGTCGTTTGGATCACAGTGTTCGTGTTCACATTGTTGCCAAATGGTATTTTCCCCTCAAACTGGCTTTCTTAATCCTAGGTTGGTAATCCAGCTATTTTGACGGTGAAACGCAAGTGAACGTCTAGCCAGATTAAAGTAGCGCTTAGAAAGAATTGCGTCTTACGGAAATCACGATTTAAGTGGCGTTGGTGGAACCGGGCCTAAGTGGTATAGATAACATTAGTGTTCTAACTAGGAGTGTAAGGGCCCTACCGATAAGCAGGTTATTTTCAAATTGAGTTTTATTTATTGAAACTGCTAGGTTGGTACTATTTGTTATTGGGTATAGGATAGGTCATTTTGCACTACATTAAAACTGAGTGTTATAAAGGATTTATTGCATGTAATCAGTTTATTTTGATGAATTTCCATTCTAAACGAAGTGTAAATTCGTTTATTTTCCCGGGGAGGTGTAATGTAGGATTATAACACTCAGTATTAGAATATTGTGTTTGATTCTAACACCGCTAGTATAATAACATTACTGTAATCATAACAATTTATACGGACTAAGCATTATTGTGTAAACCAGAAAACCAGGTCGAACCTGGGGTTCAATGATTTGATTTTGAACATTATACTTTCTACCTGCAACTCGAAAGGAAGTTTGATTTACCCTTCTAACCAAAATCATCACATTGACTTGGTATAATCTACTAATATACTGCCGGTAATAGAATTCATGTAAACTACTATTGAAATAACCAGTGTCAGGTTATGGATTCACTAAATTTCTCAACTGTTAGTTCTACACTGCTACACTGAATGTCTTCTTGAATTGTTTCTAACAAAATATCAACAGTTTCCTTTTTCAGACGAAATCTCATAAAAAACTGATAGTCATTGAGAATTTCATAATAATTGACTCTTCCTAGAATCAATTTTGGCTTTCGAGGTTGGGGCATGGGAAAGAATAACCCTGGATCAATCATTATTTATATATATATATATATATATATATATATATATATATATATATATATATATATATATATATATATATATATATATATATATATATATACCAGTTTCCGTGGAGAACAGACAATTGAAGTCTTTGCTAGCTCTTGCTTGGTTGCTTCGTAAGGGGAGTGATTGACCAGGACGGTATGGACAGATATTCGTCTCACAGTTCTTGAAAATGAATTCAAAATGGAATTCGAAACGTCGAACAAATCAGAAAATACCTAACGGATAAAAACCCAGAAAATTTCATCTTGTATAACGAAGATCCGTGAAAACAACAATTTCTACATAATACCTGGATGGGCAGGATGCAGCCTTAATATCGGACGCAGTCGGATAATGACTGAGGAGAGTCATTATAAATACCAGTTTCCGTGGAGAACAGACAATTGAAGTCTTTGCTAGCTCTTGCTTGGTTGCTTCGTAAGGGGAGTGATTGACCAGGACGGTATGGACAGATATTCGTCTCACAGTTCTTGAAAATGAATTCAAAATGGAATTCGAAACGTCGAACAAATCAGAAAATACCTAACGGATAAAAACCCAGAAAATTTCATCTTGTATAACGAAGATCCGTGAAAACAACAATTTCTACATATATATATATATATGTATATATATATATATATATATTGCTTGTGTTTTTAATCTGTATAAAAAACACTGGGAAGCAAACTTCGAACAATTTTTGTTCATGTCAAGTCAAAGGTCAAAAGTTTTAGTCAACCAGTGTCACTGCCTCAACAAGAACTCAAAGTACCTATTACTTTATCCTTAAGACAGTAACTTCAGCCTAAGGTTATATGGAAGCAAGAGGTCTCGTGGAACAGTAAACCTATTGTCATAACTATAACTGTTAGCCAGGGGTGGTAGAACAGGCCCTAAGTAATTTCAATTTCAAACCAATTTCATATAATATGGCGCGATATAAACATGGCGCCGACTGGCAGTCATGTGAAAGACGCTCCTGAAAAAACTCAAGATTCTACCGAAAATAATTATGAGATGAAACTATTTAAGTGCTGTGCGAAAAAATGTCAGATAGTGGTGTGTATAAAATGCCTATCGCTATTTCATGTAAGTTGCTGTGAAAGGAATAAAAAAATCAAATTAATTGAAGATGGAAAAGCTATTTGCTGTGATGACGAAGTCACTGGTGAAAGCAAGAGCTATTATGAAGTTGAAATGCTGAAAATGGAAAATAAGTATTTAAAGACGCTATTGGCAGAGCTAGAAGACAAAAACAATATCCTCAAAGAAAACAACAGTCTTTTGCTGCAGAAATCCCAAGGAATGGAACAAAAAGAGATGACTCTACAAAAAACAAAAATGAACGAAAAAACGCATAACAACACTCCATTCTTATCTGTAAATAAATATAACTCAAATGACGGAGTTAGCATAAATTCGGCTAGCACTTCGGTGGTGGCTACTACTCCGGACCAACGAACACAAAATATGAAATCAAACAAAACAGATAAAACGGTTACAAAAGCTATAAATAACATAGACGACATACTTCCTAGTCCAAATTGTCCATCAAATGATGAAGAGGATCGTAAAGAAAAATCGAGCTGGAAAGAAGTCAGAAGAAATAAAAAAAATTACAGAAAAATGAGAGGGGAAGGCGAAGACAACCAGGGGAAATTCCAAGGAGAAAATCCTAGAGTGTGGTTATTCATACACAGGGTGAAGCAAGAAATTACAGAAGATGATATCCTATCGTATCTAATTGAAAAAACAGGGGAAGATAAAGAAGAATTAATTGTTAAAGAACTACAGTCTACAGATGGTAGCAAATACAAACAATTCATGGTGGCAGCTAATTTCAAACTCAAGAAAGTCTTGTATGATCCCAAATTCTGGCCTAGAGGTGTTTTTTATAAGAGGTTTGACTTCAAATACTATTACCAGAGGTTTCACATTAGAGATGTTGTAAAGGGTGAGGTTGAAAATTCAAGGCCAGAATCTTTTTTATAACAGAGACCAGTAAATGGTATCATTGTTGCCAAAATTTCACTGTTTGCAATATGAATGTTCGATCTATATGTAACAAGCTTCCTGAGGTCAAGTCCTTTATATTAAATAGCCACTTTTCGGTCGTTACCATTACCGAAACGTGGCTCAACACTGATGTATCTGATGATACACTTGAAATACCAGGATATACATTCGTTAGGAAAGATAGGACTAGTAGAGGAGGTGGTTTGCTCACATATATTCAAAATACAATAAGGTACACCTTGATCGAAATATCTTCAGGACCTCACTCACCAATAGAACTATTGACTCTGAAACTGTCAGCAAACTCCTTCGCCTTAGGTCTTTGTACAATATACTCCCCTCATGAAAGATACTACTCTGAGTTATCTGTACTATCTGATATTTGCGTAAAATTCATGAGCATAAATATTGATAACTTTCTCATACTTGGTGACTTAAATGTCAATCTTTTATCTGATGATTTTAAATCTCGATATGTAAAGCAGCTTGTGTTTGAGCTTGGGTGCAAACAAACTATCAATCAGCCAACCAGAATAACTGAGAACTCTTCCACTCTGTTAGATGTGATAATATCCAACATATCACTAGACATCCAAGCGCAAGTTGGCAGCTTTGGCTTCTCTGACCACAACCTGACCCAGTGTCAACTCAAATTGATTTATGAAAAACCTACTCCAATTCGTAAAACAGTTCGCTCTTTCAAAAATTTCGATCCAGAGGCATTCAATGCTGACGCAAATTCAATCAACTGGAACTTATTATACAATCTTGGTTCAATGGATGAAAAAGTTGAATTCTTTAACTAAAATTTAACCTATCTTTATGACATTCATGCTCCTTGTATAACAATCTCCTGCTCAAACAAGCAAAAAACGCAGCCATGGTTTACTGACAACATCCGAGAAATGAACAAATTGAAAAAGAAAGCTTGGCTGAAATATAATCGTACAAAAAGCGATGCTGACAGGCGTTATTATTGTACAATTAGAAATAACTATAACACCTCGTTATTGGCTGAAAAGAAAGCTTATTTCACCACTGTTCTAAACAACCTCCACTCAAATAGTAGGGCTATCTGGACTCAACTGAAGGCATGGGACATAGGTAAGAAACATGGCTCAAATATTAGTACTTTTGATATAAAGCTTGAGGATGCCAACATTGTAAATAATCACTTTCTTGATTCTGTTCCTTTCCTCACCCCTGACAGAGAACATGTAGATGGCTTGTTCAATGGCGCTTTCTCTGAATCCTCCTTCGAATATCTCCCGGTTAGTACGGAAACTGTGAGATCACTTGTCATGAAACAAAAACCACATACAATGGGTCCTGATCAAATATCTGCACGCATGCTTCAGCTAGCTGCAAATTGGATCATAGCACCTCTAACTCATCTGATTAACATTTCATTTGAATCAGGAGTGGTTCCCTCTCAGTGGAAAACCGCTCTGGTTAAACCAATACCAAAAAAGGCTGGCCAAAAAGTAACAGAACTCAATCATTTGAGACCAATCAGTTTGTGCTCTGTACCTCTTAAAATCGCCGAAGGAGCTATGTTATCTCAAATGCACTCCTATCTTGATAGCAACAATATTATCCCTAAAACACAATCAGGCTTTCGGAAAAATTTCAGTACGACGTCGGCTTTATGCGCTATGACGAATGATTTTATCAAGGCTATTGACTGTCAAAGGGTAGTATCCTTGAGTCTACTTGACATGAGTAAAGCTTTTGATACGCTGAACATCGAATGTTTATTGGCTAAGCTCCATTATTATGGCTTTTGCAATGTGATATTCGATTGGTTCAAATCGTATTTGACGAATAGATACCAATTTTCAATTCTTAATACCAATACTGATATCTTGACCTCTGAAAGAAGATCAATTAGATCGGGTGTACCACAAGGGTTGGTACTTGGACCAACACTTTTCTCTTTGTACACCTCTGACCTCAGTAATCTCTTAAAATACTGTCGGATTCATTCATTTGCTGACGATATTTCGGTCTATCTCGACTTTCATCCTAAAAATATACCTGTTGCCTTGGACAAGATTTCTAATGATCTTGAAACTATCAGAATATGGACTGAGAAAAATGGTCTGTTACTAAACGCATCTAAAAGTCAACACATAATCATTGGTTCTCCACATAATACAACAAATCTTGAAGACTTTCCAGTTCACATTGGAACAGAAGTTGTACCCACCTCCAATAATGTGAAATGCCTTGGACTGATTTTTGATAACACATTGAAATTCACCCAACACGTCCGCTTAGTAAATAGAAAAATGTACCTGAGACTGAAAGAACTCTATCCTTATAAAAAATTTCTAGATAGTAAAACCAAAAAAATGCTAGTTAATTCAATGGTTCTATCTCAGTGCTCTTATTGTGATATAATTTACGGTCCTTGTTTGAATAACGAAAATCGAAATCGCTTACAAAGGATGCAAAATTGCTGCATTCGTTTTATTACAAACAGTCGACGTTTCGATCAAATATCGCCACACTTCTTAGAGCTAAATATGCTAAAGCTAAAAGAAATCCGATTCTTGCATTTCGCATGCTTTATTCATAAGGTCTTAAAGATTGGTTTGCCTGGATACCTCTTTGAAACGTTAGAATGGAGGCAGGAAACTCATAATCGACTATTAAGAAACGTTGCCAATAGACTCACTATTATTCTTCGTGGTGCCATTCCATATGATTCACCCTGTAGTAACATCAGTTCTACCTAAATCGGCACAACATTGAAAAAACGTACGGAATTTTTCGATAGCTGATAACGATACTTGCCCGCATACCTCACTTCATCTGTTGTGCCTAAATCGAGTGCATCGCTTACGTTGAAGAAACAATAACATGCCAAGGAAAATGGTTAGTTCTTCTGACTTTGATTATGACAGTGAAAGTGATGGTGACCGACAAAAGAAGAGAAAGAACAGGAAGAGGAAAATGCAATTTGACAAACTCAGGAAGAAAATAGCTCGTCTAGAAAAGCAGTTTGGCCTATCCGAGTCATCTAATCAAGATCAAGGTAAAACCCTAAGTATAAACATTTATACAGTGAGGTCCTTTATATTTCCAATTGACTGGAAAAATACGGCAGTCCAGTGACTTGCCTTGTGGCAACTCTGTTTTTAACATCTTGTCAGTTTCATCATCATATTCGATCGGGTAGTCATGTGACTTACAATTTTTTTCTACAGGTGCCTCCGACTCAGAACCAGGACCTATTCTTGAGACGACTCAGGCTCAGGTACATGAGAATACACCTACCGTTACAGCTGTAACAGCAATACTAGGCGCCGATCCATCTGTACCTACAGCTACTTCTGTTATATTGCATGACGAACTTGTTGTTCGTTGGGCAGTTTATCTAGAGAAAGGGATAGACAAAGACGTTAAGAAGGATTTGTTAGGAAAATATTCAGTTGTTGCCAATTGTCCCGGTTTGAACCCTCCAAAGTTGAACCTGGAACTTCTGAGTTGCCTACCTGAACCGGTTTTACGACAAGACAAATTTTTTGCTCGGTGTCAAGAGGAATTAGCTTCTAGTTTAACCGCATTAGGATCTCTGATGTCTCAATTTCTGGAAGATCCAGAAGCGAACAAAGAACCCCTAGGGGTGATGGCAGATTCAGCTCAGATATTGGCTAATCTTCATAATACTCTGTCTGCTCATAGACGTTACGTCATTATGCCCCACGTCAAACCTGACATCAAAAAAGTCTTCGAAGAAGCAGGGATCGGAGAATTCTTATTTGGTCCCGATCTCCACGAGAAAGTAAAGTCCAACATTGCTGTCCGAAAAGCGGGATCAGAAATGAAAACTCCAAATAAAACTTGGCAACCTAGGCCAGGACCTTCGAATGTTCCTTCAAAGACCACCGTCCAGACACTCCCTGTGTCTTTAAACTACCAGCGCCCCAGATTCAGAACGAAACTAAAAACAAGGAGGGGAGAAGTGGACAGGACACACCGCTACAACCGGTACCAGAAGGAGCCCCAAAAGATTCGCCATCCAACTCGTCGTTGATTCAGGTACGAAACTTATCTGCGGGTTCTCTAAAATTGTTTTATGACCATTGGAAGGGAATTACTCAGGATAAATCTGTATTGAGTTGGGTTCAAGGTATGACTATACCTTTCGAACGAACCCCTTTTCAGTTTCGAGCACCTAAGATACTCAATTCAAAAAATGATTTGAACAATATGAGACAAGCTGTTTCAAATTTATTACATGAAGGAGCAATTTCTTCATGTCAGCACACATATGGTGAATTTTTATCGTCATATTTTCTTGTTAAAAAACCAAATGGTAATTTTCGTTTCGTTCTAAATCTGAAAAAGTTGAATAAATTCATTATTCCACCACATTTCAAGCTTGAAGACACCAGAATGGTCCAGAAAATAATCACAGAAAATTGTTTTTTCACCAATTTAGATTTGAAAGATGCTTATTTTTCAGTTCCGGTGAATGAAAAATATAAGAAATATTTGAGATTTGAATTCGAAAATACCCTTTTCGAATTCAACTGCTTGCCATTTGGTCTTAATATAGCTCCCTACATTTTCACGAAATTATTGAAACCGGTTTTAAAATCATTGAGGCTCAAAGATATATTATGTATTGCTTATTTGGATGATCTTTTAATCATAAGTAACACGAAATCTCAATGCGAAATTAATACGCAACAGACTATAATTCTTTTGACATCCTTAGGATTCCGAATTAATTATGAGAAGAGTTCTTTGATTCCATCTCGTGAAATAAAATATTTAGGTTTTCTTTTTAGGAGTGATTCCATGATTATTTCGTTGCCTTTTGACAAGAAAATAAAAATTTTCAACAAATTGACAGAAATTCATGGTAAAAAAGTATGTAAGATACGAGAGTTTGCAAGTTTACTAGGACTGCTGGTTGCAGCTTGCCCAGCAGTTCAGTACGGTTGGCTCTACACCAAGAGGTTCGAAAGAGAAAAAAGTTTGGCCTTACGCCTCAACAATAAAAATTTTAACAAATCAATGCCTGTTAACTTTTTTCTGAATGAGGACTTCGAATGGTGGTTGAAGAATATCATGGACTCATACCAAAATATCAAACAGAAACCCTTCGAGCTGGAAATTTTTTCTGACGCTTCTAGCACAGGATGGGGAGCGTTTTCGGGTGACGTAAATACGCATGGTTTTTGGAGTGATACAGAGAAAAGATATCATATAAATTATCTCGAGCTTTTAGCGGCTTTTTATGCACTAAAAACATTCACAAAAAATATTATGAATACTTCTATATTATTGAGGCTAGATAATATCACAGCTATATCGTGTATAAACAAAATGGGCAGTGTTCAATTCGACAACTTGAATTGCATAACACGAAAGATCTGGAATTGGTGCGAAAAGCGAAAATTAAATATATTTGCTTCATACATATGTTCCTCTGATAATATTGAGGCAGACCTTGGGTCGAGATCTCGGTCGGTGTCAACTGAATATGAATTATCAGATGAAGTTTTCAAGTTAATTTGTGAAAAATTTGGAAATCCAGATATTGATTTGTTTGCAACAAACTTGAACGCTAAATGTAGAAATTATGTTTCATGGTATCCAGACCTAATTCCCTATATGTAGATGCTTTCACTATACCTTGGAAATGCTTTTATTTTTATGCATTCCCTCCATTTGCTATCATTGCTAAGGTATTGGAAAAAATAATTGATGATCAGGCAATCGGTATAGTAATAGTGCCACATTGGCCAAAACAGCCCTGGTACCCTTTATTTTGTAATATGGCAACAGACACTATGTATCTTAATCCTAGTCCTGATTTGCTTGTGTCTCCTTTCAGAGAAAGTCATCCGCTCTACAAGGAACTTACCCTGGTTGCCGGAATTTTGTCAGGGCAGCACTCAAACAGAGACAAATTCCAGTTTCCGCAATTCCAATCTTATTAGCTTCATTGAGCGAAAATACGTTGAAACAGTATAATTCATGTTTCAACAAATGGTGGTTGTTTTGTCAACAAAATGAATCAGATCCATTAGTTTTCGATTTCAATAAGATAATTGATTTTTTGAGATCACTTTTCGATTCAAAGGTTTCTTATTCAACGTTAAATAGCCATCGATCAGCTTTGGCATTGGTTTTTCAATTCTCTGAACTCGAAGAAAAAACTATTCGAAGATTCATGAAGGGGGCTTTCAATATGAATCCTTCGCAGCCAAAATATTCTTCTACGTGGGATCCAAATCCAGTATTGGTTTATTTAGAAAAGTTTTTCCCCTTTGAGAATGTTTCATTGGAAGACTTAACTCTAAAATTAGTTACGCTGATGGCCTTAACTACGGGTCACAGGGTGCAAACTTTATCAAATATTCGTTTAGATAATATCAAAATAACAAATTCCAATATTGAGATCAAGGTTTCAGATAGAATTAAGACTTCTGGTCCTAGGAGTTTACAACCATGCTTAGTTTTTCCCTTTTTCAAAGAAAAACCAAGTCTTTGTATTGGGTCAATTATCATTCATTATATTAAAATTACCGAACCTCTTAGATCACCTGAAGAAGAATATCTTGTCCTCACTCATAAAAAACCCCATCACAGAGCTTCTGCTCAATCAATAAGTCGATGGATCAAATTAACATTGAGAAGAAGTGGAATTGATACAAATATTTTTTCTGCACATAGCACGCGGCATGCCTCAACTTCAGCCGCATTACGAAATGGTGTTAATATTGACTCCATAAAAAATACTGCTGGCTGGACACACAGTTCCGCTGTCTTCAATGTTTTTTATAATAGACCCTTGAGAAAGGATCCTGAAATTTTCGCCAGAACTATTCTGCAACAGACGTTAGTATAGAATTCATGTTTTTCGTTATACTAGGTTAGATGTTGTTATCATACCAATCGATGATGAATTTATAGAACAATATTTATTGGACACGTTGTACCTCTAAGTTAATTCAGTTAATTGATAATCATAATCAAAGTTTTTTACATGTTATTATATTTTCATACATTATTTATATTGTTAGATCTGAAATACATGAATATATTATATTGTTTTCGGATAGATCGCATTTTCTGCTTTGAACATCTACAGGGTGAATCATATGGAACGGCACCACGAAGAATAATTTAAAGATTAATCGACTTACCTGAAGGAAGATCAATCTTAATTATTCGAGTGGAGCCGTTCCATATGATTCCAAACCCACTTCCGCCCAAAAACCTACCCTATAATGCGATCTATGGTGGCTATTTATGCCCAACGATGAAGTGAGGTATGCGGGCAAGTATCGTTATCAGCTATCGAAAAATTCCGTACGTTTTTTCAATGTTGTGCCGATTTAGGTAGAACTGATGTTACTACAGGGTGAATCATATGGAACGGCTCCACTCGAATAATTA
This sequence comes from Zygogramma bicolorata, assembly GCA_032362365.1. Classification (NCBI taxonomy): domain Eukaryota; kingdom Metazoa; phylum Arthropoda; class Insecta; order Coleoptera; family Chrysomelidae; genus Zygogramma; species Zygogramma bicolorata. The sequence continues at coordinate 317,371 of JAVJAQ010003750.1, forward strand.
AGATTGATCTTCCTTCAGGTAAGTCGATTAATCTTTAAATTCCTACTCACAGAACAGAATTGTTTCAGTCCAGTTATTCCTACATAATCACGTATATTGTGAATAATCTGCCACCAGATTACTTTCTCTTATCTGCACCTGTGTTCAAGCACAAGCTGAAACTAGCTATTAAAAATAATATGTTTGACATTGATTTCAATAGATTTTAGCTTGTTGATTCTTTGAGTGTGTGTTACCTTTAGATTTTAGATTTGTATTGGGTTAGGTTAATATCATTGTACAATGTTCCTAGTCCATTTGTGTCAGTGCTATACTTTGTATATTTTTGACACAATAAACTTTTTTTACTTTACTTACTTTACTATAACTTACAGCTTATCCAATCCATCTTGGCACAAACTCAGATTCTATTCCAGATTCCAGTCGCAAACTGGTAGTGTAGACCACGGCGAAAGAAAAAACACCTTCTGGAAATGAATTTCAACACAGTGAACACATATAATAGGTGTTTTTTCATCTTAGTATACTTTACAGAGATTGCTGGGCATATACGTTGTTAGTTCTGTGCCAAGATGGATTGGACAAGCTGTACTTTCAGGTATCGCACTGATGATGGAGTGAAATGGCTTAGCAGTTTATAAATACACCTATTCATGAAATACGACTCTATTCCTGATTTATTGAATGAAATATCTCAAGTGGTTAAAACGTGTCAAGATGCATCTTAATTGTTTTTGAGATCAATTAATTTGGTAAAATAATTACATTTCTGACAAGATAATCATTTCTTGATATTATACTTCGGTTGGTCCCATCCGAATAGATCACCTTGTAGTAGGACCTCTGTGACTGAAATGCGCAAGTTGAAAGGAAGAATGATTCACGATGCCCCCTATCTCACGATTCCCCACTCGGATATCCGTCAACATACTTCTTGCGCTGAATGTTATAAGTTCGAAAGTGTAAATTGATTATAAATAAGTGAATTGAAGAAAATTCTCCATATGTATACTCCAGTCATTAAGTCGGGAAAATCGGGTTAGAAATGCAAATGAACCGAGAAAGCCAAATTGTAGATATTATGTTGGGGGGGGCTAGAAATGCTTTAGTTCAAATTGTCGACCAAAATAACCTTGTGGGTTTTCCGCCATCTTGAAAAAGGGTTAAATTCAGTTTTTTCATCATTACTCGGTTCCCCGTTGAGATACGAAAATTTTTATTGAATACTTTTTTGTTGTTTTTTGCACGATCTACAATTAGGGTTTCATACATTTTCCACGTATCGATCATCGTTATCGAGATATCGATGAAAACAACCATAAATTTGGGGAGAACAAATTGTTTCTCGCTATTTTCTTTTCTCTCGTGAAAGATATCGAGAAATGTTCGAAATTAAACTTGTAGAGCGTGTCCAGACCTTCAAATTCGTCTTTTAATTTTTCATTTCCGACAAAAGTTACGACCTCTAGCGCGCCACAAAGTCAATAAGACTGTGTCCGGTTTTTATTTAGCCGCTCGCACGGTTCTATCCACACGTCAGGGAATTATGGCAATACAAAATGAAATAATGAACCAGCCAAATTATATATCAAATACATGAAATTTATTAATCAAATAATAGTTATGCAGCAAAAAGAATAATTACAGGCAGTAATTTTTTTCACACGTTTTTCGGCGTTTTGATGGTCCTGGCTGTTCAAAGTTCTCCTCGGTAAACTCTTCGAGTCGTGAAACTTCGTCAATCGCAGGAAATGATGCTGTGACGGTCAAAAAATCGTCATCGTTATCATCGTGATTGTCGTTGAATAAAATATCGACTCTGGCGACATTGTCGCACGTCTGTCCACCACAGTGAAGCCAAATAACGGAGCAACTAATTCCTGCTTTCCTGCACCCACAAGCAGGTCAACATTTTCCTTTACATTTGCACGAAATGAGTTTTAAAAGTTCGGGTGGAGCGGGTGCGGCTGTGGTGCAAATTGGTTCAAGCCCGTAATGACTCTGTCGCCAACCCCATTCCTGAGGATCTTTGAAAATTCCGAGCCACGTTTGTACTTGAAGATATGTCCGGAAAACGTGTTGGCTGACTGCGTTTTCCGTTGGTGGGAGTAGTGAAAGATTATTCATCTTATGAAAGAATGTAGGCTTTCACGGCCGGTGTTAATACATCTCTGGTTTTTCGGGCTTGAGGGCCGTGTGGTGGAATTTTGACTTCCGGAGCTTTCGGCTACATCTGCGGCATCCATCTTCAGCGGCGTGGTCTGAGTTGAACTCCTCTATGTGAGTTTACTACGACTGATTGCAAATCTGGAATTGACTCGTTTTTATTTTTCGTTCCGCCAGCGTTCTGTTGATCGTCCGATTCCCTGGTTCTACCTGGTTTCGTCTTAGCTGTTCTTAGAACTGGATACTAAATTTTTTTGCGATTGAGATACATAAGCAGAAGGATAACTTCAACAGGAAGGAAGAGGGACTAAATTTGAACAAAATTTGGTATCCAGTTCTCTAACTCTAACGGTCGCTCTATGGCGAGACGCACATTGCAGCGTCGGGCGCGCTGAGGCCGACTTTGTGGCGCGCTGGAGGTCGTAACTTTTGTCAGAAATAAAGAATAAAAAAACGAATTTCCACGAGAAAAGAGGAAATAGCGAAAAACAATTTTTTCTCCCCAATTATGGTTTTTATCATCGATATCTCGATAACGATGATCGATACGTGAAAAATGTAAGGGACCTTAATTGAAGATCGTGCAAAAAGCAACAAAAAAGTATTCAATACAAATTTTCGTATCTCAACGGGGAACCGAGTAATGATGAAAACACCATAAATTTAACCCTTTTTCAAGATGGCGGAAAACCCACAAGGTTATTTTGGTCGACAATTTGAGCTTAAGCTTTTCTAGGCCCCCCCAACATAATATCTGAAATTTGGCTTTCTCGGTTCATTTGCATTTCCAAATGTATATAATGACTGGAGTAGTAGTATGGGAAACAACAAAAAAACGATGCTCAGTGAAAACAACGTAGAAACTTGGCGAACACTACGGAAACTCGAGGAAAAACTCCGTTCCTACTCGTCCAGTAGGTAAGATTGCTTTTAATGTTTTTTGTCATGTTTTAGAGAAACCAACGAAATGAGTGGACGTATAATTGGAAATAGATGAGACTGACAATGATTTCTGATCATTCATCATCGGCAGGGGCAATCTACTTTGTAGATCAACATACGGCTGAACTTTATTCATCATCCTACGCCGTTTTCTGCCCTGCATACTTTTTGAGTTATGCCAGCTGAGTGTCTCGCGCCCAAAGACAATTTCTCTTTGGTTGACGCAGGTCCGTCGTCAGATTTGACATCGGAATTTTCCGCCACCAACAGTGAATCTTTCCGTAGTGATAACGCTGTTACTACTATACTGGGAGATGATCCGACTGAAGCAAAGTTTTACGGTAGTGATATCCAGGATGATTTTGCACTGCGGTGGTGTACCTATCTGACAGAAGGACAAGAGAACGACAACGAAGAACCTAAAGACACTCGAGGACAAACTCGTATTACCAAGATGGAGTGTTCAGGAAACATCCAACAAATTTGAGGTATCTTGGTAACCATTAGGATTCAATATCAATGGAAAATGAATTCATTTGATACTTGATTTCGGTTTGCCCTGAGGTTGAATATAAGTGGCCGTCTACAAAATTATTGCAGACGGATCGAGGAGATTTTGACAATGTAAATTTCCACCGAGTTACAGTGACTTTTCATGTTGGGCAACTAGAAGGTAAAACAAGGCCTGAAATTTTCAGAATATTACATGCAACAACGAGAAAGCCAACGGTTTCAGGGAAGCAGGCCAAACTGTCACATTTTTTCGCATAGAAACAACAACACCGTCAACGCGCAGATCAACTCAAACTGGGTGTGTGGAATGAAGCACCCAAACCTCAACGGATTGGCTGGTGATATTTGGAAGTGATGTGAAGAACAAAGCATAATGATATTCAGGAACTTGAGTTTTCTGGTGGAGAATGTATATATATATATATATATATATATATATATATATATATATATATATATATATATATATATATAAATAATTATCAACTAGTGATGTTCGTCCCATGATGAAAGTCCATGATATGTCACCTTCGGAATTCAATATCGAGAATACGCCTTCCAAGAGCGGGCCAAAAATTTCGATAACCTGAAGTTGATCTGTTTACTAACTACTCTAACACAAAGGGGTAAAACATTTTTGTTTTTACAGCCAGACCCCATAAGTTATGCAACTGATGCATTACATTAGCTTGGTCTGACACAAACATTTTTGTTTTCCCAATCATCACCACTTCCACATTTTCCCTGGAATTTTGAAAATGATTGAAGGGGACAAAGTAACATGTTTTGTGTTTCTGTTATCGCAGTCCCAAACTTGGTTTCCACAAATTGATATCAATTTTGAATTCCATTATATTGTATTTTGAACCACAATATATAATTTTTCAGCTTCGTTTCAGCACCTACATCCACTGTGGTGCCATCTTACCCTGGGTGAACCGATTTTGTCTGGCATCCATTTTCCAGGAGAAAAACTGAGGGGTGAACCTTCAGCGATTCTGATGGCATCACTGATTGCAAATACGATGAAACCATACAATTCATTTTCGTCTCATTGGTGGATATTTTTGAAGTAGATGTGGATAAGGTAGATCGCCCATGGGTGCAGCCAGGTAAAAATCATAGTACTAGAAAATTACATAGATCAGCTTAAAATCTGATATCTCATGCAGGTAACTATCATACAATGGAAATGTTTTAGAGGGGTATTTTCAAAATACGATCTATTTTTTTTCCGATATGAAAAAATCTGGGACCCTTACCAAGTGTTGACCAAATTAGAAAAATCGAAAAACCTCATTTTGAAAAATATATCACAAACTTATTGTTATGGTTGCTCTAAAGCTTGCTAAAGTGTACTTATATCATTTAAAATCAGAATGACTAGCATTTTTCTTTTATGATTCAGTAAAAAAAAAAAAAAGATCCTTTACCGGTTGACGAGTGTCGCCCTTCAGAAGTCAAATCTTCAGCAGAAAATGTATTGACGAGGCCTTTTGCCTTTTGGCGTGTGAGTCCCAGCACGGAGGCTCGATGGGAAGTTGAACCCGAGTCTTCCGCTTGAGGGGCAGACGTGCTTGTGTCTTCACTGCCGAGAACCAAATTATCAACAGAAGACCAAGAGAGCAACAACCACAAACATGTGTTTTTTTTTCACCATTTTCCACGGTGAAACGTGAATTGTGTATGACATCCACGATTATCAATTAAAAAACAGCACACATTCATTCCGACATCGGAATTAGGTTTTTTTCTCATTTTTATTTATAAAAAACCTCACCACCCAGCTACACCTCAGCTCTTCAGCCGTTTGCTGGAAATGAGTCTGCAATTTGGTGGTGTTGATACTGATCACTCCAAAGACCACAGCACAACACATGCTGCCACTTCTGCGGCCAACCAAATCGATATGAGCACGGACACCATACGATCAAATGTAGGCTGGTCCGAAAAATAAAATACTTTTGGTACATTCTACATAGACCAGTAATTACAAACGGTACATTTGCGGATTACCTCAGCAATTTCATTAAACGAGTGTAAGTTTTCTGGTTATTTGAGTTTTGCAACATTATATTGTATTAGGCGTATTAGCATTTAAATACTGTCTGTACCAAATCCTTAGTTTATAGTGGTGAATTATATGAAGAATAAACAGTTCATTCAGACTACTTCATTAGTATGAGATCAGTCTGAATAAAATTTTGGTCGCCTTTTCATAATTCTTCAAACATCTACAAGGTGATCTATTCGGATGGGACCAACCGAAGTATAATTGAGGATTAAACGACTTACCTGAAGGAAGTTCAATCCAAATTATACGAGGTTGGTCACATCCGAATAGAGAGACACCCACCCATCTCAAAGTAATAAAAATCCAATATTTATTTTTCTGTCATCTCGACCCAAAAAGGCGATATTATCGCAAGGTATATTGACGGATATTCGAGTGAGGAATCGTGAGATAGGGGGCATCGTGAATCATTCTTTCTTTCAACTTGCGTATTTCAGTCATAGAGGTACTACTACAAGGTGATCTATTCGGATGTGACCAACCTCGTTTAATTTGGATTGAACTTCCTTCAGGTAAGTCGTTCAATCCTCAATTTGAATTGAATAAATTGGAGGAATTGAATCAGTAGGTAGATAGGCTCTGGGTACGAGATATAGGTAATTCTTTTGTCCTAAAGTTTTATAGATCCTTGGCACCGACATAGTTAGCATAGTTTCGGGTATTTCCATTTAATCATCACAACAAAAGGATATTTACAGTAATCGAGTACCTTGTTAGAGATATTTGTTCACCAGTGACTCAAAATTCACCTAAGCATAAGATATGCTTGTGCTGTGGTTATGTATGTATGATGTATAAAGGACTTGTGTTCAATAGCGAGAGAGAGTGGATTGTATTTTTAGGCAACCCACTGTTCGTTGATAACTGATTGATTTTAATAAAGAAAAATTTTTATTGAATCGAGCTATGATTTCGCTTACCGCTATATCCAAACCAGCTTGTCACTTCGTTAATTTTTAGTTTTCGCATCGAAACTATATTGATTGTGATTTATCCGAATTCAACCTCAGATATTCATTCAACTTTACTCGCATGTACTAACCGAATAATTACCTGAAGAAAAAAACTGGCTGTGGTATTACGCCCAGGTGACGATTTGTCTAGTTCGAGGTTTAGATATTTGATTAGTTTGAGTTATGTTTCAGGCGACATCACATTTTTGTCTCTATCTATGGAAAGAACCTGATGAAACTTTGGTTGAAGTGAAAATCTATTCGGAAAATACTGAAGGAATACTTTTTCATGTGAGGTAGGATTCGTATGTGGAACTTAGTATGCAAAAAGATTAGTATATCGCAAATTTCTGGCATTGAAATTTAGTGAATTTTAATGATCTAGTTTTTATGGCTCAATTTACGCATTCATAGTCAAATACTGTATTATCAAAATTGATATATCACTTTGAGGACTATATGTTATCACTGTTGAAATTACAATACCATTCGTAGGTTGTGATAAAAAAATCACTATTTAAATATTCCCACTCATAATGCAGTATATTATGCTACCTAAATTGATGAATCAATGTTGTAATCCACTCTCTCTCAATATTGAGCAGATATTAAAATTCCAATATTAAAAATCGAGTTCAAAAATATATTTATTGTTATTTCTATTATATCTATCCAATGGGTCAACCACAAAATCATACAAATCAGTACCAAATAAATTAACTTACAATTTATCCGAAGCACTAAATTGGCAAAGCACTGGCAGAATGTGCTAATCGCCTTCTATAGGGTAATAGTCCCCTTCTCACAACGCAAACTATGAGGAAGTACATCGGACTAGCACACGAATTCTGATTTCCAGCCCACATTTCTCTCGAAATTTGCTTCGCCCCACTTGGCCGTACCACTGAGAAACTCGAAAGACGGTGGAACTAAATTTTAAGCAATGCTTATATCTGAATAAGAGTTGTATTGAACTCTTCGTATGTTAGAAGTTGCTCTACTATAACTCGAAGAAGGTGAGTTTCGCAGATTTTACCCCTACCTCCCACAAGCCTCCAAAGTGAGTTGCGGAATGGAGATTGACTTGCCAATAAAAAGTTTCGGAGTGAGCGGCAGTTGTAATAAGTACTCTACAAAATGCCTAAGTGCCAGCTGACACAGTGTCAACTGTCTCTACGGTCACCGATTAAACCAGTCAAGCTGAGACAGTGTATAGTTTCACATCTTTGCCATCCCATCCTCATATTTTATAATACACGGCGCAGTAGAAAAATCGTGATTGAATATTAAATTTTGAATCATCCGACGCTTATAAGCAGCAAGCACGAAAAGTGAAAGTTCAATAAGTCATTCATCAATCAAAGAAAAGCTGGAACATATAGACTTTCGTAGCATACCACCCATGGTCATGTCCGGTAACCTTGGAGCTTCTGGAAGCAGAGGTTTTCACCATATTTGAAAGCAACTGAAATCGTTAAGAAGGAAGAAGCGACTTACGGGCATGACCCAGCTCTTCAGGTTGACTGACAGTCATTCGATATCTGAAGTTAAGCAACGCCGAGCGCGGTTAGTACTTGGATGGGTTACCATGCAGGGAAATACCGTGTCGAAAGCCCGTACAGCTGTAGCAAAATAGCATATCATAGCTCGCAGACAATATATCAATGAGCACAAGATATATTGAGGATATGCCGTCCTTCGGAGGGGACGTAAAGCCGTCGGTCCCGAGTCCATGGATGTTGAGCTCGTTAAAGATCCCTACCTCTGGTTGGAATACCAGAGGGTTCGGCAAAATTTCCGGTTGGGGGAAGTGTGCTCACCGGCGTCGGTGATTGGCCTTGGTAGCGGAAATAGGCCGACGTTAAATAAAGAAATAAAAAAAGCAGCGACAAAATGTGCTGAACTCTTCACGTTGATAGGAGAGGAAGCTATGAAAATTTACAATACTTTCATTGGAGATTAAGAAGAGACTTTGGATACATTAGTGAAGTTTGCCCAGTAGACCAGGCGAGGGGTACTTCCACAAAACAAAAATTGTTAACAGCACTTTGATGATGGAAAATGATTCAGTGGTCTATACTGAATGTAGAAAAATAAATGCGTGAGCTGGGGGTTGGAACTACATATTTGAGGGGGATGTAAAGTGGTAAAAATGATGTTGTCGCAATTTCTGACGAAAGGTGACATTCTAGAGAAAAGTTTCAATAGAAATATTATAGATCTTGAAGAGATCTAGAATACTTACATAAATGACTTTTGCACATAACCTCACAATAACCGAGATGAATGCGAAAAACTGGGTTTTTCGTTATTTATTTTTCTCAGATATCATGTTTCGATAAAATTCGGTAGAAATACACTTTGTTATGTCTTTGATTACCACAATTTTTTTTATGATAATGAATCGAATAGTTTCGTCTAAAATCCTTTTTTTTAATTCATTTCCAACTTCAGAGAAAACTATGGAATATCGAGGTAAAACATACAGCTGAACTTTATTTATCATCCTTTGCCGTTTTCTGCCCTGCACACTTTTTGAGTTGCGCCAAAAACAATTCCTTTTTTGTTGGCGCAGGTTCGTCGACAGATTCGACATCGGAATGTCCCGCCACCAACAGTGAATCTTTCCGTAGTGATAAAGCTCTTACTACTTTACTGGCAAAGTCTTATGGTAGTGATATCAAGGATGATATTGCACTGCGGTGGTATACCTATCTGATACAAGGACTAGAGAACGACAACGTAGAACCTAAGGACACTGACTAACCCCGTTCTTACTCGTCGTGAGTAAGTTCGTTTTAGAACGGAACGAAAGAAGTGAGTGGAAATATAATTGGAAACAGCTGAGACTGACGATGATTTCTGATCATTGATAATCGGCAAGGGCAATCTACTTCGTAGATCATTATATGGCTGACCTTTAATCATCATACTATTCATATTCCCTTTTTTGTTCCGCACACTTCCTGAGTTGTGCACGCCGAGTGGCCCGCGCAAAATAAATTATTTCCAGGCCATTCCACTACCTCAAATCCATCTAAACTGAATCCGGGAGTCGAGATCTTTTTCGCGACATCCGAGTTGAAAACTGCAGGTTTCTACAAGACCTTCGAATTTCATTGGGCAAATCTTTCTCATCCCTCAGTACAGCTATGTCTGATGAGTGATCGATATGCTGAAGCATTCAAGACGACTTTGTCTGACATGGCCGGTGTTGGTAAAGCATTATGCAACGTCCCTTCCTCAATTTCAAACCACAGGAGATTTCTGTTTGCAATAGACTTGAAGGCACAACCTTCCCCTTCAGAAAACCTCGAGGGCACTGCTCAACGATGTCGATGGAAATCTTTGAAGAATAAAGAGACACCTCAAGCAGACAAAACAGAGGACGGTGGGAGAGGTTCACGACGAACAACAACAAATAGAGCAGGTAACATATTTGAACCTTTATGCTGGTCGCATCAAACGTTTTACAGCACATGGCAAACCATAACCAACCGCCGACTGAACCGCCGACAATTCCACCAACACAGCTAAACCTCAATTATGAGACATTACTGGAATTCGACGACATTGAACCAGCACGTCAATGTAAAGAGCAGTTTTTGTTCAGCTATTTTCTTATGTTTGAGTCTACTGGTGGCTATAGATTTATTTTGAATCTGAAGCATTTGCACAAATTTAACACAGCATCTTATTTCGAACTGAAAAATCTGGTGTTTGAATATTGTTTTTGAGGGTCAATGGATTTGACAGACGCCGATGAACACAAGAACTGTTCACGACGCCAAATTTTTGAATCTAAATGTTTTTAGTTTGGCTCATCTGTTGCACCTTATTCACTTTCAAAAATTTTGAAACCGGTTGTAAATTTTTTGAGATCAAATTTTTTTGTATCTGTAACGTATTTAGACGATCTTTTTGATAAGTACTACCAGGATGGAGTGTTTAGAAAACATTCAACAAACTTGTGTTATTTTGGAAAACATTAGGATTCGATATCAATGAGAGTGGTGTTTAGTGCTAACCTCCGAAAGGGTACATCTGGAGTTATCCAACCAACTATTTGTGAGTTAGTTATTATGGGGTGAGCCATGCTCAACTGACAGTTACAGTTTATGAGACATTAGCGTCTGTTAATCAAACGAAAAGTTATTCTTGTTCTTGTATCGAAATCAATTAAAATACAGTCCACTGAAATCGATTAGTCTTTTAACAGCGTGTAGAAACAACAAGCTACCTGGGGTAGCACCAAATGGAATTCATTTGACATTTGATTTCAGTTTGCCCTGTGGCTGAATATTCATATACCACAGCCCGAACCTCAACTAAGTCAACTCTGACAATAAAAAACATATCGGGTAGTTGTGGGAGTGATGGACACTCAAGACGAAATTCTCGATTTAAGTTTTTGTTATTTAGTGATTATTTCATTTATCGAAACTTTCAAGATGTCAAAAGCTGCAGTAACTAATGTATTTTGTGATTGACCATAGACCATTCAATATTTTACGAAGGTATGTTCCTCCTGCTCGAACTGAAAAATATATGCTATATGCCGCACTAATGGACACAGTTGCTGGGGTCATGGACACCTTCGGAGGTAGTAATGATCACCTGATAATCATTTTCTTCGATTTTTTTCTCAAATACCTCTAGCCCTTTGACGCTGGCCGTTTTAATTTCTTTAGCAAATTGAATTGGTCTATTGGAAATACATTTTGAATAATCAACATTCTTGTCGCCGAAAGGGTATAATCCACTTTTCCTAAAACCATTTTGAATTATTTTGGCTGTGGCAAATGTATCGAAGACCTCCTTAATTATGCATCCAAATGTACTTGTTACATCTCTAGGAAAATTTTCAAACTTCCAGCTTCGAACAGCAGTTTGCCATCCGGCTTTCAGAGGTTTGAAAACTGACATATCGACAGGCTGCGTGATATGGGTGGTATTAGGAAAGAGGAAAGAGGGATATCAAAATTATCCCATGATCATCGCACAGCTTACTAGTTTGTTGGGTAAGATGTGATCTATGCCCATCCACAAATAGCACAATGGGCTTGATAATATTACTTGATTTCAAATAAGGTAGAAAATGATTAGCGATGTACTCGAAAAAAACTTCTGAGTTCATCCACCCAGAATCGGAACGACCAAGAGCCCAATTTTCGGGAATAGATTCGACTATTGTTTTAGGCATTTTTCATACGGGAATATTAACATCGGTGGGACTACTTTTTCAGCTGCTGAAAATGTCCCCATAACTGTGATCTGTTCTTTTTAATTGGAGACCCTTTCATAAAAATCTTCTTTGGTCTGTGTTTGTCCCAAAACTTTTTCCATTTTCCTTCGGAGAGGGACACGTCCCGAAAGTTTCCTCAGTAGCGTACTTCGTGGAACGCTATATTCTATTGCCGCTTTCTTTTTGGACAGACCATTCTTTACAGCTTCTATTGCTTTTTGCATATGAGCAAAGAATTGTCTTTTATTCAGTTTGATTTTTCCCATCGTTACCTGCACACAAAATATCCTAAATACAAACAAATCAATGAGCCCATGGCTGACGCCCATCATTCAGCACCTACAATCTTTTGAGAGTATAAATGGTATTATATGAAGCATTTCAACCACTAGCAACCACAACTTACATACTTTTTACAATGGTGCCCATTACTGAAATGCAAGTGGTTAGTAGTGGACACCATGAGTGTCCATTACTAGTGATTTATTGAAATTTTTGTTGCAGTAATGGTCACTACCCATAAAAATGATCTTATTCGAAAAATTGACATATTTATTGAAAATATATAATTTTCAACATACGTAATAACACCTGATCACATTTAACTCGAATGATTTACAAATCCAGCGTGATTAATCTACAATTCACGAAACTTGGCGTAACCTTTTCACGAACGTTCAATGGCTGTTCAGACAACTGCCATATTGAATAAAATTCGTAGTTGTCAGAATTGTGAAGTTGGCAGATTGTATGAAATAGTACCATTACTGATGCAGGGTCCATTACTCCCGCAACTACCCTATATTGAACATGAGCCTGTGAAAAAATTGAACCGATAAATAAATATTATCATTATTATTTCAATAACAGCCAGTGAAGCAGTTTGTGAAATGATTTGACTCAAACGATTCTCATTGCAAAAAAATAGAATTTGATGGGAATGATTTTCAAATATGCGACGGAGAACTCACTATGTTCGGCGAATAGAAGGGTGTGTTTCTTTTTTTTTCAATTTATTTTCTTTACTATTTCCCCGGTATTGTTTGTTTCAAACGAATATTTTTTCAATAACTTCACGTATTATCGAAGCTTCGAAAACAACGTATAATGTCAATGTTATCAATGCCATAATCATTTAAATAATAAGTAATTGAATTATTTCAGGGATACCATATTAGCCATGTTCGAAAGTAATCAACATGTATTACTTCATTCACAGACTATGAAAATTCAAATGGCGTTATCATAGAAAGTTGATATTTTGCTAGTGTTAGTTAGTCGAAGAATACTTCTACTGAGATATAGTTTGTGTGCTTTCATGCTGCTCCGATAAATTGAATATGGAACCTTTGAAATGTGAAAGTAACAGAAAATCGACAGAAAACCATTGTGTTCAAATTTTCGCAGTAATCAGTGGTAGGTTAGCTCAATTTTCCAACTAACCAGTAATGACAAAAATCATCGGCTTCTTGAGTATTCATTCATATTTTACTCAAAATATGCCGAGATATTCACCTAATTATTCTATTTGGTCAGTTGGCATCCAAATATATTCCAATATATATGGCAGATACGATTGCCCCAATCTCCTTCTGAAAATTGATTTCTTGGTACCTTCTCGGTCAACTAGACAAACTCAAACATTCCACATACCTTTCCACAGGTCCAACTATACTTTCAATAACTTCATCTCACGAACACTCAGATTAGCAAATTCTCTCAAGGAGCTTCCATTATTTGGTACATTATTAAATAGTTTCAAGGCTCATCTTAAAAAATAAAAATCAACTTCTAAACACGTTAAGTAGTTTCACAAAAATTCATGGGGATGCTTGAAGACTGGCTTTAAATCAAATATTCAAAAAATGAACAATTTGTTCAGGCCAGCCTCAACTCACCTACACTGTAGGTTGACGGACTAACACCTATTAGAAAACAACTACTCCCCTGGCTAATACCACGAAGGGCATTGAATTACATCCAACAGGTGTCAGTGCGGAATTCTTCACAGAAGAAATTCCACATATGCTCGTGGCGATACAACTACCAGAATTGATTTTCAATTACTGGGACGGGACACACTTGCAGACACCTGTTGGATGTAATTCAATGCCCTTCGTGGTATTAGCCAGGGGAGTAGTTGTTTTCTAATAGGTGTTAGTCCGTCAACCTACAGTGTAGGTGAGTTGAGGCTGGCCTGAACAAATTGTTCATTTTTTGAATATTTGACGTTAAGTAGTTATTCTGAAAAAATGTAAAGCTCTCATACTATAACATATTACCACTGTATTTCACATTTTCATTTGCTTATACAATGTAATTGTTTTTCTCAAATGGGCTCGCCCGTAAACAAATAAATAAATAAATAAATATTATAGTGCATATAATTTTCATACATCCGAAATTCGCATTTTTACACGAAATTGGCAGTTTCTATTTTCTTTCCCAAACACCTGCATCTGAATTGCAAAATTATCGATGGATCGAAATGAAGATACACTTCATATGAAAATCGGAATTGTTGAAATCGAATTTGTACATCAAGAGAAAATATTAATATCTACCAGTTTCGAACTATATGGTCAAATATTGTGATTATACGTATCATTTCTGAAATGAAATTAAAAATTTCTAGCTCCTGTACTCCATTTTTGCAACTTCAATAAAGTGAAATAAACTTTATATATTCTAGAGGAACATATTGAAAAGAAAGACGGAATTTCATTCAATTTATTTTGGTATTAGTTGAACAATAATTTTGAAACTCTAAGGACTCGCAAATTTTGAATATCAACTTAATTGGCTATAAAACAACAAATGGGTAACGATTCCATAAAATATATCTCAAAATATTCCCAAGTAACACATAATATTGGCTGAACCCCGAGTTCAGATTGGTCCAATATAGATACATCGTAAGTGAAAAATTAATGTTGAACTAATATTAATCAATATTGAGAAAACGATATCTCATTATGAATATTGCCTCAATATTGACAATAAATTTCAACTGTATTTTGTAAGGTTCAATATTGATAATATACAGGTTTGATAACTTATTACCAATATCCGAATTACCATATCAGGTGATAATGAATAATATCAGTTTAACAACATAGATATTTCAATATTGTCTGCATATTTTGTATATACTCAATTTTCAACATCGAAATCTAATGTATATTCGACATTGTTTGGGAGCGTAGATTAAAATATTGTATTATCACATTAGGTACCATATCGGCATGATACTGCAATATAGATATGCGAATTCTGATATTGCTTGAATATTGTTTCAACACTAAAATGAAAATATTCAAATAGTCATTTTAGAATCACAGCCTGAAAAGGGGTATCCGAGTTTTGAAAGTGATCACTTAGTGTATTCAAACATATATCAATATCGGATAAGCAATATTCATCACGAATTATTCCTAATAAAATTTGGAAAAATTTAAATATCGTCATTTGGTGGATTTCAATACCAGAAAATCACGTCCAGAACATTTGGCACAGCAAGTTTGATATTCCAAATCGCCATCACATAAGACAGTGATCCTTCAGTGTTTTTTCGAATATATTTCATTGTTACTTAAGTTTCTGACATTTTAATGTTGTCTCGAACATAACTAGCTTGAAGTCACCACATCTATACCACCCAACTCCTTCTTACCAACAAGTCTCTCCGTGCCGTAGAGTGTATAGTGGTCGACAACAATATTTCTCATTCTGAAGGCCGTGAATTCAAGCCCCGCAGTAGTCATATTTTTTTCCAGGTTAGTATTCGGTTAGTTAATGTGGATGAGTGAAATTTTCAAGTTGACTATTTGATAAAATAGATATGTGTAATCCCGAACATTATAAAAAAAATAATTAGTGACATCAATCGAATATACCTTTTTTGTCGATATATCATTAACAATATTGTACCAATATAGTTGAAACGATATATCCTTATATTGCTATCGAATGTTGATCTAATATCGCCGAATGTTCACATTTTTTTTGTGGCCAATATGATATCTACAATATGAGGTTGATATTCACGTAATATTGAACCAATATTGGTCTAATATGTTTGTGCTACTTGGGTTATGTGTTGCAGCAACAAATTCATTGATTTCCAAAACCAAGTTCACAATAATTCTACCAGAAGAAACTAAAATTTGTTTGTCACACGAACCATTCAATGAACAATGAACCCACATTCCATTAGGGATTGTTATTTTAGAGTACATTAATCTTCCTCGTGGAATTGAACATACTAATTCGCTCAACGAAGTTAGGTATTTCTTATTGATCGATTTGAGAAAAAGGATATTGTACTCTTTCTCACAAAACAATACAATCACTCAAACGCTCTGTACTAAAAACTCTCTGAAATAGAAATTCTCTCACTCGATGAATCGCTACCGTTTATATACCCGCTCACACCTATGGAGAATCGTATAGTCAAATCTCGATGATCGAATATTTCACGCGTAAACGATCTTCCTTCGACCCTCACACTAATCTGCGCCCACGAGCGTCTGGGCCGGCGTCAGGAGAATCCGCAACAATATGAATAAATCAAAGGAATTCGATTGAACTATTCAATAAAGTAGAATATAAGAATCCCACTAAACATTGTGATATAACCTCAATGTAACAGGTAGATTACGAAATTATTTATGTGTTACATATTCGTAATATGTAATTATGTATGCTATAGTCAAACTTCCAGGTAGGATACATTACAATGTGACAATATTCAAAAGGTTCTGTTGATGCATTGTATCTGCAACATATCAGTTCCATGATTTATATATTTTATAATTGTTGTGCTGCAATATTATTGAAACATTTACCAACAACGTATTTATATGATACCATAATAAAATTTTTTTTTTTTCAAATAAGTTATACCACATTTTTCCTGCTTAATAAACCTCTGCATTGTTTCCTGGAACGTTCTTTCAGCGAGATACAGAAAAAAGTGCTTGGCCGCATCTGAAAATCATTGATAAAATAGATATAAATAAGGAACGAAAGGATAGCACCGCGTTTTGACTTCAGATCCGTGCTCTTCGAAAGAAACAGAGCCTGTAATATCTAATTGTTTCCAAAAGTAGCCGTTATGGGGATATCTGACCGTTACCTAGACGATATATTAAGCAAACATTTTACTCTTACCTTATGTTTAGCGTCATCGGTCATATAAGCACTTGTTCGTCATCAACGCATAGAGTGAATACAATTTAAAAACTGTTGCACATGGAATCAACGCACTAGTATCATCGTTAATATTGATTTTCAAATTTGGCGCCTGTTATTCTTTGGCATTCGGTTGGCAACACCTTCGATGATGCCGCAGTTTGTTTGTTATTGCTATATACCAGGGGTTCCCAACCTTTTCTTAGTCCGGGACCACTTATATATTATTCTTGTTAGCAGGGACCACTATGAATGACTTACATAGTGGTATATACATTCGTACCTTGTAGGTAATAAAGATAAACTGTAATAATCAAACCGTAACTTTAATTAGCAACTCAATAGGATATTACGAAACAAGAAATAATAATATTTTTAAGATAAACTTGTGTGATTTTGTATTAAAGTGATTTCTGAGATTGCATCTCCTTCACGAGTTGGTCAAAGCTACACGCAAATCATCACTTATTTTCAAACGATTTCTCGTCTTGTTCTTAATGACCAATGAAGCAGAAAATTCTTGTTCACATAAATAAGTTGCTGAAAAAATCATAAAATAGCGCAAGGCGATTTCTCGAAGTTTAGTATAAGAAATTGCCTTTTTACACCAAAACGACTCAAGTGAATTCAATTCAATAGCATCCTTGCAGTTTCTGTCATTTTGAGCTCTTCCCGGCTTTCTTCAGCAACTCCTCCAGCGTCCGTACTGAAAGAGTTACGAATCAGTTTTTGATCAACTTTAGTTTCTTCGGTATATTCTGGGAAGTAACGATTGGATTCATCCATCAACATTTGTAAATGAGTCCTGATATTATCTTGTATATTTGCTTCAATAGTGTCATACTTTTTGTCTTTCACAGGTGCTTTAAACGTCGCAAACGCAGAATAATTATTTTCTTCACTTTTACCTAAACACAACTGAAGTTTGCAAATGAAAGCGCAGAGTTTATCTTCAAAAATATAAAATATATTTACAACGTTTTCTATTTATTTCCGGAACCTTGCAGTTGTATATTCGATTTAAGTGTGAAAATATCCACAGGATAAGCCAAATCAACGGCCGGATTAGTGAACTGTTTTAACAAATCATTCATTTTTTTGTCAAACAGAAAAATCTCAACCTCTGCTCTCAGTTTATATAATCTTCCCAACATATTACCTTTCGATAGCCATCGAAATTCTGTGTGAAAGAGAAGTGCTTCATGGTCAGAGTCCATTTCAGTGAATAATTTTAAAAAAAGGCGTGTATTTAGGGAGCTGCTTTTGATACCATTTACAACTTTTATGGCCATTTTCAGTGTATCAGTAAGGCATTCAGGAAGAGTCTTAGAAGCTAACGCCAAGCGATGTATGATACAGTGCGTTGTTATAACCTTATGATTTTTCTGTTTTACTAACGACGCCAGCCCGAAACGTGATCTCAACATTGCAGGAGCACCATCAGTACAGAGGGCAACGAGTTTATCCCACATTAGATTATGTTTCTCAAAATATCCCGATATTGAGTTCATGAAAAATGGCGCCCGCTAAATTTGAAATCATTCGCGGACCATATTTTGACTTCTGCGGACCACTGGTTGGGAACCACTGTTATATACCGATTGACAATTATCGTTCAAAAGTGACAGTTCTGTGTTAGGTCGTTCTGGTACTTCAAATTTTATATATATATATATATATATATATATATATATATATATATATATATATATGTTCTTGAAAATTTCATGGAATTTTCTCCTGAAAAGAAGAATGTAATGTCGTCCTCATGTAAACAAAGAACGCCTTTGATAATACTTCAGGTAGCTAATCCAAACATAGAATAAATAGAAGTAGCCCCAGAAACGAATCCCGAGGTACGCCAATTTCATTATTCATGGGTGTTGATATAAGCAGCTGTTCGTGAACATTTGATATTACATATTTCAATACTTTGGGTGCGATTTTTGGAATATCGATACTATTGTAAAAATCGCATTCATTTGGTTTACCTCTAACTCCAAAATGCAATACCCAATTGTGTCTATTAGGGTGGTGTTCACGGTACATTCATCTGATATCAGTAATATTTTTTTCAGCGTGTCTTATATCTCTTACCGCTGGAATTTTCTTCTCATGGCCATCGCCCTTCATCCTGAAAATTTCGAAAGACAAAGTAAACTATGACATCAGCGAAGAAGAAGCCTCCAAGTTTGCGACGATCCCATTTGTGATAGTGATGATCTCCTGTCCAATATTCAGCAAAATGAGTGATATTTACGGAAGAAAACGTGTTTTGCTCTTATCGGCATTCACAGATCTGGCGATATGGATATTGAAAGCCACAGGAAAGAGTGTGTACGTGTTCTATTTTGCCAGAGCTCTATCAGGGATATCAGATGGTATAATGTTTGGTGCGTTACCAGCTTATCTTGGTGAGGTTACCACCCCCAAAGTCAGAGGTACTTGGGGAAATGCAATGACTGTTTTTTTTGTGTCTGGGCAACTTCTTATAACTGTGGTCGGGAGTTGCTTCAACGTACAAGAGACGTGCTATATTTTCTTGTCTATACCAATACTATTTTTCGTTTGTTTTCACTTCATGCCAGAGTCTCCTTATTTTTATATAATGAGAGGAAGATACGATGAAGCAAAACAGTCACTGCGATTACTTCGTGGAAAGAAGGACGTTATGATGGACTTCTTGTCTCTGAAAGCTGATATTGACAGGCAGATGTCAGAAGAAGGAACATGGAAAGAAGTATTCAAGGTGGACAGTAATAGAAGAGCTTTTGCTGCTGGTACTTTTCTGAGAATGTCTCATATATTAGGAGGGTCACTGGCTTTCGTCTCTTACACCCAGTATATCTTCGATCAATCTATAGGAACGTTCACGACTGAAATATCATCAATGATTTTTATGGGACTGGTTCTGATCATGGGCATTATTGCTAGTTATGCTGTTAATTGTGTCAAACGCAGAACAGCGTATATATGGTCAGTTATACCTTGTGCGGTAGCTCTGCTGATCGAAGCGGTATACTTTTTCATCCATCAGAACACACCAGATATGGACATCACTCCTTTCAATTGGATACCAGTAACTGGTATGATACTTTATTCGATTTTCAGTTCTTACGGCATCAACCTGATACACACCCTGATGTTGGGGGAGCTATTTTCTATCAGTTTCCGAGCTAAAGCCATGAGCCTATTGATATTTTTATGTGGAATTCCTGCATTCATCATCAACTCTTTGTTCTATTTTCTCAGTTCTCATTATGGTCTCTACGCACCATTTTTGTTTTTCTCTTTCTGCGATATAATATCGGCCGTTATAGCCTATTTCATTCTACCTGAAACCAAAGACAGAACATTGGAAGAAATCCAGCAAGCCATGAAAGGAAAGAACTTACGTAAAACTCTGTCGGAACATCAGACTTTGATAAAACAATCTCAATCTAGACTTGAAAACAAAAATCCTAAGAAGCAATGTATCTAGGTGGGCTATTGGGAGAATGATAGGAGTAAAAAAAAATAAGTTTGTATAGAGTCGAATATTGAAGGGAATACAACTCCACTTACACGAAAAGAGTTTTCATTCTTAGTATATCCGGGAAACAAACAGTGTGGTTCATTTCGTGAAGTTCTTCTTCCTTGAATTCAAGGTTTGTCTGTAGAGTTTTCAAATCAAATTTTCCTCGCTGTGAAAGTTATGCAGGAGTTCATGCAGAGAAACGTCTTGGAATTTCAAATCTTTTTTTGATAATTTCTGACCAATATATCGTTGTAGAGTCGCTATCCGCCAGTTACTGCAATTGAAGAATTCTCTTCAATTACCACCATTGAATATATCACTGGACTTTACCAAGATGAAGGCAATAAGTTCACCCCATTACTCTTTCAAATTCTCCAATTGTCAGAAAATAATAAGAATTCTCTGAAATTCAATACAACATTCTCCGTTTCATGCAACATCACGCGCTTGAGTTGCAGAAACAAATCAATGGAACTCAGGTTTAACAAGCGTCTGTTAGCAGATATATTACGGTGTCGGTAACCTATCTATGAGAATGAGAAAAGTAGCCATTTCAGTCAGGAGAGCCGAGCAAGAGCAGGAATAGTATTAGCATTGAATCTGCCTAACGCCACAAACTGTAACTTTAATCTTTACATCAATCATTGAATGTTGAAATTTTGGATTAGAAATAGGGGAAATTATCATATTGAGCAATCGTTCTTATTTCCTTTGGGAATGAACATTCAGAAAAATGGCATTCGCGTCCGTGTCCAAAGCCAATCAGGCAACTGGCTCGGTTATTTCAATTCTCTCGAAAGCGAAGACTAATTCTTGGCAAGCACGGATAAAAATATACAATGCTATTATTGTCAGTTCCTTCTCCGCGTGCTCAGTTGTTTGGGGAATGAACTACAGTGACACACTGGAAAGGGTTCAACACTTCTTCAAGCGCCTCCTGTTGCTCCCCCTGAACACTCCAGACTACTTGATCCGACTGGAAACTGGATCCATTCACATGGAACACACTATTTTGAAATATGCTCTGAACTGGACCATAAAGATACTATTCATGGATTCCAATAGATACCCAAGAAAATGCTTGCTCAAATTGCTCAATATATGTACTGATGATGTCAGATATAATTGGATGAGTAAGTTTAAACAGTGTCTCACATCGATTGATTGGTGGAAGATGTTCACTCAACTCAATCTACGACTACTAGCAGCAAATAGATGTTTAATTCTCAGAAAGTACCAGGAGAGGTGTTTCAATGAGGACTTCGGCAGACTCTTGAACTCCAGGTATTTTTTTTCACCCTAAGTACTCTAGAGAACAATCCCTCCAACGCTATCTCACCTCTCAAATTCACATTATCCGTATAGCTGCACAGATTCGTCTGACATACAAGCATTCTCTCAAACTGGTTTTCAAAGGTATTTACTATTCCATAAATTTCGGGGAAATCTGCTCTCTTTGCAATCTGAATGTCTGTCAAACATTAAATCACATTTTATTTGTCTGTCCCATACTCTCTGTGGTTCGACCCAAGGGTCTGCCGTTATTAGCAATATACGAGACACTTATGAGTTCCCTGCACATTTCAAACTGTGACAATGCAAAAATTCTGACCGAATTCATTATGGAGGTTTTTAAACTACGATCCTTCATCGTGAATGAATAGGATATAGGATAATCACTTTGATTCAGGACCATGTTAATTTGTTATTACCGGTGTTTTCTTACTATTTTGTCTTTTTAATTTCTTCTCTCTTATTTTTCGCATTTGTCCAATCTGAATCCTTTGTTATAAGATGTATGTCTTGAATAACAATAAACAATTGAATTTAATTGAATTGAATGAACTCCTATTTTATCGATATAGGATTATACATTGGAGAAGGCTTGAATTTATTCATGCATATCTATTAGCTTCACGTAGTTGATTATTATAATTGAAAACCAAGGTACGTTTTATCGGTTTCTTATCTATATTCACCTACGCCGAAACATTCATCATATGATAAGCCCGTGATTTTAGAAAATTCACCAGTTATTGAATGTGATTATGCAAACCATAATGGTATCATTATGTACATTTAGTTTCACCTTATGGTAATGATTGAATACAGAGTAAGAAATTTTGTTGACGACACATGAGTGTCTTTCAAAATGTTGAGGTTTATGAAAAATAATTGCCACATCAAAGAAGGAGTCATTTGGTCTAACCGCCACCTCTTCTGTTTTCACACTGTATTAGATTATTATTGGGCGTTATTAGTTTCAACTCTTTTCGTCTATATTTTCCTCTGTGTAGGAAAGTGTCTAGTCCAAAAACTGAAATGAATGTATGAAGAAAAAAAAATTAAAATGAACTGGTTGAGTGAAAAGAAAATACTTTGAAAATTCGGAACTTCGTTTCAAGTTCATAACTAACAGGTAAGGTCAGGTATAAATGGTGAGTACAGTACTCTCTGTATTTTGCCACGCATTTCTATAATTGAAAAATCACAATCGGTTCATAAATAGTAAAGTTTGCCTGGCCCTAATAGTATAATGCTAGGTTCATAGACCAAACTTCTGCTTTTTATTTATCTTTTACTTTTACCTCAAGGAAGTTCTCACAATGCTAATCAATGGAAGCGTTCATACACTTTTACTTTAACATTTTGTATATGATGAATGTCTCCATTTATCAGCATTATGAGAACTTTCTTAGAAAAAAAGTAAAATATAAAGTAAAAGAAAAAGTGTGGTCTATGTACCAAGCATAACTGTCCCGACTTCGATGGAGAGCCTATATAAGAATACAGTATATACAACTCCTTACGGAAAAACACAGTGAGTGCTTAGCATTCATTTATATACTGTGTTCAACGGTCATACGGCTAAATTTCTTAGAACGCAGAATTATTTCCCTCACTCCAATCAAGTTACTGCAACGTGTCCTGTGATTCCTATCATAAATCGATCAGACTTCGTTGAGGAAAAAGATAATTAGTTGCAATATCATCACCGTTGTGTTCATCCAGTTCAAAACCATCACGATCAACGATCGATTGAGGTTTGTAAATGATCCTCTACACTGATGGTTAGGTAAGGCTGGTGTTTTTGTTCATTCATCAATGTTCCAAACATTCCAAATATTTCATATTAGGTATTTCATTTCAATAAGATATTGTTTTCAGTTGTCTTGTCAGAATATTAATGTTACTACGGCAATGACATTCGAATAAAGACCTATCCAATCTGAAACTTAATCTTTCCATATTCAAGAACACAGTGATATCACTCGAGTATTTTTTTCATATGTTACATGATAACTATCTGAATTAAATACAGTTACAGCAGATGGTGATGTCTTTTGAAATGAATTGATATAAAAAGTGAAAGCAGTTACAGTTTTTTTT
The DNA here is from genome assembly GCA_032362365.1 of Zygogramma bicolorata. Classification (NCBI taxonomy): domain Eukaryota; kingdom Metazoa; phylum Arthropoda; class Insecta; order Coleoptera; family Chrysomelidae; genus Zygogramma; species Zygogramma bicolorata. The sequence goes on from JAVJAQ010003750.1 coordinate 341,364, forward strand.
CCATACATTCGTCATACAAAGTAGCAATTACTGTGTTCTCCCATGAGCCTCTCATTCAAAAGTGCCATGAAGATTCTAATTTATAATAATGATTTTTCTGAATTCCACAGTGATAACTGAGGTATTACTGACAGTTTCTTCTAGTAACGTGAGTGAGTCTCAATAAATAGAGTGAGGTTATGAAATTATACTGAAACTGCATTTTTCTCAATGCTTATTGAATTGCAACCACTCTGCTATTGCTTTGGGTAAGATGTGGTTTTAATGAATGGATTTATTTTGTGTTTGAGTTAAAGTGTATAGAGTCGAATATCATTTCATTTTTAGTTCCGTTAAAAAAAGGCGAATTCAGTAGTGAATTGAGATTTTCGTGCTTTCTTTTATTTCGTGACAAGGGAGAAAAAGCAGAATTCCTGTCAGAATTTTGAATTAATCAAGTAGAGATGCGTTATGTCATGTGCTTATTGGTCATCATATGAACTCTTTCTGGTAGCATTTTTCTGCCCTGAGAAATGTATACATCGATCTCTCATCTTCGTTTGAGTATCTGCAAATCTGCATCTTAGATGAAGGAATCAAAATCGAATCTTAACTCTGTTGTAACCTCCCATTTGTTTTGTAAGTATATAAGTGGTTAGCCGGAAATATATCATCTGATATTTTAGTGAATCTGTCGATAGATTTTGAGTTGTATATTTTTTGTTTTTGTTAAAATTATCAAATTGTATTTTGTTCAAACCCCTTTTATTATAATTTTTTAATGAATTTTGGTTAATTCATTTGTGTTTTTCATTGAATATTCCGAAATGGGAACGCAAGATACACGGACCTGTATAATATTTCAATGAGAATTTGCTTCGTGCCAAGGCCGAATTCAGTTCTTTTGAATATTCTGGATGTCTGAAAGCAGCCTGCCAAAGCCTGGTAGGAACAGAGGCTTGTATAATTTGCTTTTGTGTGTATATGATCATTCTGAAACATTTTCTTAGATTTTTGTGTACCAAATATACCTTCCAGACCTTTTTTGTGAATTTGATAATTTCTCTCAGGAGTTTCACGATCTCAATTTCATGAATTTTGCCATCCGATGGTGAGTAAAAGAAAAAGTTAAAGAAAATATATGAGTTGCTTTCATACTATCGTTAATATTTCATTCCACTGAATGCACTTGACGCTAATAATATGAAGCTTTGTTTCATTTTTTTATGTTCACAATTTGATTTTAGTAACTATGTCCAATAAATAATTGAATAATCGAGTATTTAATCTACCTGGATAACAAAAACTTTCCGAAGATTTGATGTACCTACTACTGGAAATAAGGGATTTAATGTTAGACATGAATTGATTTTCCATTTACTAGTTCACACGACCAAAAAATCGAAATCTCTGAGAACATTATGTGACCACTAGAAAGGAGATGCTAATTCGTTTTCGATTTGGATTTTTGAGAGTTCTGAGTGTGACTTCAATATGGGAAACGTTATTCGAGAGGTTTTCTACAACAAAGGGGAGGAAAAACTGTATTAGTCGGATCAAACAACTGTTGTGGAACTGCAAAAATTAGGACGATTGATGATATTCGAGAAGAGAAATGATGATATAATTTTCAATTTTCGATCTCACTTACAAACAAGTTAGTGAGTACGTGAGTGGGGTATCACCGTTGAGACAAATTGCCAAAGAACTATTGTGAAATGTTCTAATGGAAGCCAGTAAAATATCACTGATTTTCCATAGATATTACCATTTTTCACTCATTCATAGAAGAGCTATGTGCAACAAAATCGAGTTATCTGGGAAATATTCGAAGTAGACAAAAATTTATGAGCTAGTTCTTTTGTTTTCACAGAAAAAATCATCAAGTCACAAGTAAGCTAGCGAAGGTAGTGGATTTGTTCAACTCTGTCAGTAATTTGGCCAATTTTGGTTGAGTGGAAGAGCAAAATCTCGTTCCTAGAACAAGCATTTTGAACTCTGCCATTGAATAGGTGCTACTCTTGGATGTGTTCATTATCGCTATGTAACTGCTACCTATTCAATAAAAGCAATATTATTATTATTATATATCCAAAAATAGCAACTGTTGCTATTTTATTACCCGCTCGCAAATTTTATACCTCTACACCTAATGTTGCATATTGAAAGGATATTCTCAATCACCACAGCGAATATGACATTCGTCTCAAATCTACTCAAGAACAGGTGCCCTATGAATATAACTATATCACTATGGTTCATTATGAATTTTGGTCCATATGGAGCCTGATGAGTTTAATGTATTCATGTTAAAACCATATTA